>OV049863.1:24998011-25598011 GCA_920104075.1 Melanargia galathea | reverse complement strand
TCCACGCGAAGTCGCGGGTATCCACTTGTTTTGAAATAGTTGCCGTGATGAAAGCCTCAGTAACACATAGGTTATTCTGTGAAAAATTTAACTGGCTACCTATTAGGTACGGCTGAAGCTGTAGACAGTGAAGTGTGACAGACGCGTGAATGCACGAACAGACTGACATATCTATAGCATAGGATTAGTAGTAAGGTTACTAGTTAGGGGGGTCAGGGTAAGGGTAGTAGTTAGGGGGGTAGGGAGTGCACCTCCATCTCAGCACTCCAATTGTCAACCTCACCTGCACGTGGTGCCCCCTGCTAATCAACAGACGAGGCTCTGACGACCGACAAATGGCGGTATAACCATTTCTTATCGGCTAGACTACAAAAATGACAAGGGCCGATGTCGGGCAGCATCGACATCGGTACAATAGTCTAGCCCTGCGATCGCCAACCCGCCTGCCCAGCGTGGCGATTATGGGCATAACCTTGCATGAATAGAAAAATAAAGCCACAGCCCCCAGTCCCCGGCGGCCCCGCTATTCCTAGCTCTGGCAGCGGTTACGGTAACGGCGGGGCAGGGGGTGTCAAGAATCTCCGGAAGAGATTCCGCTGCCGACCCCGACGACTGGACCTGGCAACATATAACGCACGCACTTTGAGGACCGACGAAAAGATCATCGAGCTGGAAGAAGCAGTGAGCAAGTTGAATTGGGGTGTCATAGGATTATCTGAAGTCCGAAGAGAGGGGGAGGACTCGATAATCCTTAAATCCGGCAACTTGTTCTACTACCGGGAGGGTGATCAACAATCCCAGGGTGGTGTCGGGTTCATCGTCCACAGGTCCCTCGTTAACAACATTGTGCAAGTCGAAAGTGTGTCGAGCAGGGTAGCGTACCTTATACTCAGAATAACCAAACGGTATTCGCTGAAGGTCATACAGGTCTACGCACCGACATCGACACATCCCGACGAGGAGGTAGAGGTCATGTATGAGGATATATCAAAAGCCATGCATGCCTCTAGCACCCACTACAATGTTGTGATGGGGGATTTCAACGCAAGGCTGGGTAAGCGAAGCGGTGAAGAGTTGAAAGTGGGACAATTTGGCTATGGGCGACGGAACCATAGGGGCCAAATGTTGGCCGACTTCATGGAGAAAGAGGGCCTCTATATGATGAACTCTTTCTTCGAGAAGAGGCCACACAGGAAGTGGACCTGGATGAGTCCCGATGGTTCTACGAGAAATGAGATTGACTTCATCATGTCTACCAAACGGCATGTATTCAATGATGTCTCTGTGATCAACAGGGTAAAAACCGGCAGCGATCACCGTATGGTAAGAGGCACATTGAATCTCAACATAAAGCTTGAAAGGGCCAGATTGATGAAGTCAACGCTCCGACCATCTCGTGCCCATATCCAGAATCCCGAGAGCTTCCAACTCGAATTGCAAAACCGATTCGCTTGCCTGGCAGATTGCGATTCTGTGGACGAACTGAACAACAGGCTGGTGGAAACTGTCCATGCGGTTGGGTCTAGGTTCTTTAAGACCCACCGTAGAAATAGAACCAAAAAATTCTCAGACCATACTCTCAGTCTCATGGAACAGAGACATAAAATGAGACTGCAGTCTTCAGCAGATGCGTCTGCTTACCGGCAGATTAATAGGCAGATCTCCAAAGCGCAAACACGTGACTTGCGTAACTTTAATACAGAATGTATTAAAGATACGATCGAGCGAAACAAAGGCTCAAAAGTCTTCGCGAGAGATCTGTCTATCGGTCATAGCCAGCTGACGCGACTGAAGACCGACAGCGGTAGTCTCATTTCGTCTAAACCTGAGATTTTGAGAGAGGTCGAGAAGTTCTACGGACAGCTGTACACGTCAACACAGAAGCCTGTTGAAGATTTGGCTAAAGATCCCAGAGCCAAATTGACCCGACACTATACCGAAGATATCCCGGACGTCAGCCTATACGAGATTAATATGGCTCTCAAACAACTTAAGGACAACAAGGCGCCAGGTGATGACGGAATCACAGTGGAACTCCTGAAAGCAGGTGGAAAACCGGTTCTTAAAGTCTTTCAGCGATTGTTCAATTCCGTCATCGACAAGGGCATAACGCCAGAGGCATGGCACAGAGGCGTGGTGGTTCTTTTCTTCAAAAAGGGCGATAATACCCTGCTGAAGAATTATAGACCCATCTCGCTGCTGAGTCATGTCTATAAGTTGTTCTCGAGAGTCATTACGAATCGTCTCGCTCGTAGGTTCGACGACTTCCAGCCTCCCGAACAGGCCGGGTTCCGAAAAGGCTTCAGTACCATAGACCACATTCATACGCTGCGGCAGGTTATACAGAAGACCGAAGAGTATAACCGGCCACTTTGCTTAGCGTTTGTGGACTATGAGAAAGCCTTTGATTCGGTGGAAACTTGGGCTGTATTGAGATCACTGCAGAGATGCCGGATCGACTATCGGTACATCCAAGCGCTGAAGTGTTTGTACGAAAACGCCACTATGTCAGTTCGTATACAGGACCAGACTACGAGGCCAATCCAATTGCAGCGAGGAGTGCGTCAAGGAGATGTTATCTCCCCGAAGCTATTTACCGCTGCGTTGGAAGACGTCTTTAAGCTTCTGGACTGGAGCGGACTTGGCATCAATATAAACGGCGAGTACATCACTCACCTACGGTTTGCCGATGATATAGTCGTGATGGCAGAGACTCTGGGAGACCTCAATACAATGCTCAATGATCTCAGCAGAGTTTCTCAACAGGTGGGCCTAAAAATGAACATGAGTAAGACGAAGATCATGTCTAATGCTCATGTTCCGCTCCACCCGGTAATTGTTGAGAACTCAGCACTCGAAATTGTAGACGAGTACATATACCTGGGACACACGGTCCAGCTAGGTAGGTCCAATTTTGAGAAAGAGATCAACCGCCGAATCCGACTCGGCTGGGCAGCGTTCGGGAAACTTCGAGATGTCTTTTCGTCCAATATCCCTCAGTGTCTGAAGACGAAAGTCTTCGAACAGTGCGTGTTGCCAGTGATGACTTACGGATCTGAGATATGGTCGCTAACAATGGGCCTCATAAGAAGGCTCAGGGTCACTCAGCGGGCGATGGAGAGAGCTATGCTCGGAGTATCCCTGCGGGATCAAATCAGAAATGAGGAGATCCGCAGGAGAACCAGAGTCACCGACATAGCTCATGGAGTCGCGAAGCTGAAGTGGCAATGGGCGGGGCACATTGCACGAAGAACCGATGGACGTTGGGGTCCCAAGGTGCTTGAATGGCGACCTCGCACCAGCAAACGAAGCGTAGGTAGACCCCCCACTCGATAGACAGACGATCTCAAGCGAGTCGCTGGTAGCCGCTGGAATCAGGCGGCACAAGATCGTGTGCTGTGGCGATCCTTGCAAGAGACCTATGTCCAGCAGTGGACGTCCATTGGTTGAAACGAACGAACGAACGATAGGATTAGTATACCTACCTACCAATGAGTTCCCGTTTGGAAAATTTTGGGTAGATAAATATTGAAATTTGAACCCTAAAAAAGAAAACAAAAGTTCAAAACTTCATTTTTGCACAGAGACTTCCTCCTTTTCCTTGCTTTTTTTCATCGACTCAAAGCCTAGGTGATGAAAGAACTTAAAAATTAACTTGTAAGTTTGGAGGGAATAAAATAGTTATTTGTTTAATCGAGCCGTACCGGAGTCTCAGCCGAGCCTGCTCATTAGCCAACCCGACCAGAACAGAACCTGCCGAGCGCCGGTCGCCGGTCGCCGGTCGCCGGTCGCCGCCAATGTTCACTGATATACACGAGTTTAGAGGAAATGCTGTTGAAAATATTACCTATTGACCGAGCGAAGCGAGCTCTATACGATTCTACTTGCATGGATTTGTATTGTGCATCCGTTAGAATGAAAAGCAGAGTGTAATAAATATCTACCTAGTTATAACTCGGTCATAAAACTTATTTTATTTTCGACACTCGTAAATATCTACCCTCGCTATAGTGATGTATCTTAGCCTTCGGCTCGGGCCGATGAAACTTATCGATTAAATGATGAAATGATTTATTTTATGCACTTGTTGTGTTTCTGCGATTTGGCATTATATAATATAGGCTACTATAAAAATATAGATATTCATGTGCAGCAAAATAGGCACCGCAGTCCGTAGGGAGCACGCAAGTTGCTAACTCGACAACGGCTTGACCAATTTTCATGGTTTTTGATTTGTTGTATTTATCTCCGTCCAGAATAGCAGAATAACTAGGTTAGAAACATTATAAAATTGACGAAAAAAAAATAAGAAAAAAATATTTTCCCATAGGTACAATA
Source organism: Melanargia galathea (assembly GCA_920104075.1). Taxonomy (NCBI): domain Eukaryota; kingdom Metazoa; phylum Arthropoda; class Insecta; order Lepidoptera; family Nymphalidae; genus Melanargia; species Melanargia galathea. The sequence goes on along the minus strand of OV049863.1, from coordinate 25,593,673 downwards.
TGTTCATTGGTTTGGCAACTGTCAAACAATGTTCTCCCGTAGATACGGTAAACTCTCTCATCCGTAGATACCTATATAATTCTTCTGTACGTGTGTTTGTCAACTAACTCCTAAATGGCTAGATCAATTTAGATGAAATTTTGTATGTATATTTCAATGGTTTCCTGGATAGTTCGAAAACACAATTACCGGGTAGGTACAGGTAACCTACTGAGTTAGTCGCTGGATCTGTGGGGTGTGGCTAGAGCTTCCAAAATTACGGATTTTCCAATTCCGTAACTGGTTACGCATTTTAATGCTCTAATTACGTAATTACGTAACTGGATTTTGTAATTTTTTTTCAACAATGAAAATGAAATGAAAATTCCCTTATTAGCTTATAAATAATTTAAATCTACCATTAGGGATTGAATTTGTCCTGAAAGGGGTCTAGGTCAATAATAAAATGAATTGCATGAAACGTAAATCGCTATTCTAGATCCCATTCAGTCAGACCGTCACCAGAATTTTGGTTACAACAACTTGTTAGGTAAGTATAGCTATGTTACTTAGTAATTTTGGAACATTTACAATAGAAATTGAGACGCACCAGGACATTAAAAATTGGTAAAGTACGTACCTACCATTTTTTTTTAATTTTCCATTACAGTAAACCTAACAAAGTTAGTAGGCCTATGCCAGCTTCAAAAACATATTTTAAGTTAGAACTAGGAGATGTCCGTGACTTCGTCCGCGTGGATTTAGGTTGCTGAAACTCTTTGTTTTCCCTAGGCTCCTTTGAGCTCATACATTTTTAAAAACTGATAAAAGTTGCGCATCAAAATTCCATCATTAAGGGTTTCATCCTGGATTTGAATTTTTTGGAGCAGAACCCCTCATTCTTTTTTAGGGTTCTTAATCTCAAAAGGTAAAAAAGAAACCCTTATAAGATCACTTTTATGTCCGTCTGTCTGGCCATGTGTCACCACCGATTTTCTCAAGAATGGGTGGACCTAGCAAGTTCAAATTTATATCAGATACTGAAGTCTATAGTCCCTATTAGGTGTATAAAAATCAAGGTCCTGAGAAAACACGATAAAAAGATATGGGCAAATTTAGATTTTCGTGAAAACTTGTAAGTACCAAAATTTACCTTAGCTTTAAACTTTTTTATTTTACGGAATTTTTCCTTTACTTGTGCTGTAAGACCTTGCTTTTAACCAAAATTGACAATTTTAGGTCAACTGGAAGTACCCTATATAGGTTTTGGGTTGAAAACGTATATTATGGTAGTTCCCGTCGACCTAGAATTACGAAATTTTGAAAAAAGGCAGGTCTTATAAAACAAAAATAAAGGAAAAATTCCAAAAAATAAAAAAGTTGGAAATTAAAGGGTGTCTCCCCATACATACATATTTGACGCCAATCGAGTAGCTCATACAATTTAGAGGCCTAGCTTAATTGGCACCAACCTTAAATAAGGTAAATAAATAAAATTGTGCTATTGGAAAGAGGAAAGGAAGGAAAGAGAGTCACGCGTTTCTCCGAGAAAATTTTTGCGATTTGTTTACCTCTTAAGACAACTACGGAAAAACCGATTGTACTTATAGATACTTCTGGATTACAGAAACCTCGGTGCGCGAGTCTGACTCGCACTTGGCCAGTTTAATTCTATAATAAAATTAGCCTGACGCAAAGTACATTAGAGTAACATTAAATATCTGCCGACTGCTAGTAAAAGTCCCATTAAAATAGGTCCAGCATTTCGGAGATTAGCTAGACCGAACAGACATGCAGACAGACACAAACGCATGCTAGCTTAAGATGATAATCCGTTCGTCCTTACAGTTCGGGTTCCAAGTTTGGTCCGAATACTGACTGACTGAAGACCGGTTGTGATTTGTGATGTCTGTAATTTCTGAACAACAAAACCAATAACCTTGAAGTATTTACGAAACAATTTCTAAATAAATTCCTTTATAACAAATAGAGAATGAATGGAATCAGACAGACAGCTTATGAATTACAACTAAGTACACATTTTGACTTTTATCCCTTCTCCCAAAGAACTGTGCTGAATTTCGGGATAAAAAGTATCCTATGTCCTATCTCGTAGTATAAACTCAAATCGTGCCAAGTTTCATTTGAATCCATTCAGTAGTTACAACATGATGTGCGGCCACGATACAGACAAACACAAAAATGAATAAAATTACAGTTTTGGCTTCAGTATTGATTATAGAGTGCCCTCCAAAAAACCTGGACCTTTTAGTTTTATTATAAGTATAGATATAGATTGTTAAAAATCAATATTAGGAAAGTGGTCTTCAGGACAAAAAAGTTAGGGACTTTTGCTTACAATATCAAACTCGAACACAAAACACGGGGAATACCCGCTTTTACCGTTCTGGTGTTTTCATAACTTATAAATCATGATTTATAGTGTTGCTGTGTCAAGTCAAAATTTAATTTAAATTATAACATTTGTCTTTCAAATTAATATTATATAGTTACGTAATTACGGAATTTTAACTTCCAGTTACGGAATTATGAAAGTCCTAAATTTGGTCCGTAATTACGTAATTGCGTAATTACGTAATGGAAGCTCTAGGTGTGGCGTAACATGACGTGGTGGGGTGTGGTGTAGGTGGCGCTGATGTCGGTATGTCACCGGGCAGGACGACGTCTGCCAGGAACACTAGTAAAAAATAAACAATTCGATAATAATACTTATCATAGGTAAGTATCTGGCACAATTCATCATTACTATAGAGCTCATTACAAGTGAATGCAGTGTGAAATGCTTGTCAACACTCCACGCCGCGCCGCGCCGCAGGAAAAAGGGAAGGAGAGCCAACGGCGCGGAACAAACCAACGAAAAAACACCTAAAATAACCAAAAACGACGCAACTACGTCATTCACACAACCTAATATATTCTCTAGTTGCACTTTATTAAAGATTAATTTTGCATGTATTTTGTCTTATTGTTGTGATATTGTAGTGAGGCGTGAATTGTAGATCTAATTAGTGGAGGGAAATATTATTCTTTTTAAGGCCCTGCGCAGACGACGGAATTTTGTACGAAATTTCGTTTTACAAACTCAACCACTTCATTATAATATCACAACACTTTCATTACAATATCAGCACAGCCGTTAGTGTGAGATTTTTAGTATTTTTATTTTTATATTGAGTTGGGAACACATTTCGAGTTGTGCCACACAAAAATATAATAATCCGGCACGGCCGAGGCGCTTGTTTTGCTTGGGGAATTTTAGTTTGAGGTTTCAGGCATTGGAAGCTTCGGGGTGATCTACTTTAACGTTCAGTGGATGTGTGAACAATATTTTGAATGGGCGTTTTTTTTTTCTTTTTCTATGGTATCAGAATTCTAGTGAAGTGAACGTACCCTACTGATAATCTACACATGTACGCTATGCAGGTAGTATTAAGAGTTCTCTACATGGAAGCGACAGATCGTTGGTGGGTGGAGTCTAAAACAGTGATTTCTGCATTTAGAGAGCGAGACGTCTTCTGTAAAGAAGAGTACTAAAAATCTATATCTTCTATAATAAAATCGTAGACTTGCCGTATCTGTACATTAAAGATTTTTGCAAAATAATAACTGGGGGATGTTAGGGATAAGAAATAGAATCTAAAAAAGATTTTTTTGAAATTTTTGTCTGTTTGTCTGTTTATCTGTTTATCTAGTTATCTGTTTGTCTGTATGTTTGTGCTCGCATCACGCAAAACCTACTGAATGGATTGAAATGAAACTTGGCATGATTGAAGTTCATACTACGGAGTAACATATAGAATACTTTTTATCCCTAAATTCAGCACGGTTCCCTTGGGAGAGGGGATGCAAGTTAAAATGTGTACTTAGCTGTAATTCATTAACGCGTGGTCCGATTTCATTCATTCTTTTTTTGTTAGAAAGGAAGATTACCAGCTAATCTCAGAAAAGCTGGATCGATTTTGATGGGAATTTTACTGGCGGATGTTTACATTTTGATCTACCTAAACATCCGCCAGTAAACTTTTAACAGTTTTTAGCAAGGTATGAGCTCAAAGGAGCTTAGGAAAACAAGATGATTCACACGAAATTTTCAAAAACCAATATCCACGCGAACGAAGTCGCGGGTCTCCGCTTTTATATACATAAATAAATAATAAATTAATTAAATAAATAAATTTTGCTTGAAATATCATGATTTTTAGTGAAAAACGGCAAAGTAAAAAGATGCAAATCTAGGTTTAGAATTACGCCTATTTTAGCAAATATGTGGCAATTTTTTACATAAACTAAAGACATTTGAAATTATTGTGAAGTAACGTATGATATGACTTTGGTCGTTTTTCAATTTTCTAGTTTCTTATATACTTAGTTTATTTACGCACGAAGTTGCCTCAAAATTTGCCCAAAAATAGTAATTTTTCAAGCGTCTTTCAACTTTTAAAATAATTTTTTTTTATTTTATGGCATAGATAATGGAGATATAAATTGATATCTGGCTTAACTTTAGATCTATTGCGACAAATATAAGAATAATAGGCGTGATACGTTTGTATGGAGAAGCGCGTGAAGAGAGCAACCTTAATTGTTCTATGTGCTGTATTAGATATCGTGGCCAATAAATAATTGCATAAGCAGGGCGGTGTACGCTCGGCTCAACTGACTAACTGAGTTGATTGGTGAGGTGTCACGCAGTCGTTTGTGTCGTCGCCGGCTGGGAGGTGACAGCGCCGTTATACTACACGAAAGTGAATTTGGCACTTTAACAGCAGATGGATTTACCTACCTACGTGTATTATAAACAAAAAGTTTAAGTTAGTTCTGTCTGAACCGATAGATCCTGCATTCTAGATAAATTCTGAGTTTTAGCCCGGTAGGAAAGCTAAAAGCTAAAGTGTTTCTGAGTTGTCCAGACGCAACACAAGAGAGTGAAGTGGGCTTTTTCACTGTCACTTAGGTATACCTATATACTTATAGATAATATTATTGTGTATCATTAATTACCTGTACCAACGAAGTATACGATATACCTACCTACTCTACAAACTAATGATGACAATGTATAGATCAACATAATTTCGATATCATATTAAAGCTACATAATTATGGCTATCTTTCACTCCAATATCCTACTTCCTACTAATATTATAAATGCGAAAGTGTGGATGTTTGGATGTTTAGATGTTTGGATGTTTGTTACTCAATCACGCACTCAATCACGCCGCAGCCCGCAACTACTGAACGGATTTGGCTGAAATTTTGAATGGAGATAGATTATGCCCTGACTTAAAATATAGGCTTTTATCCTGGAAAAATTCTCAGTTCCCGCGGGATTTTGAAAAACCCGAAATCTATATCTACAGGTATAGGTAGATTACTATAGCAAACTTCCTTGAAAGTAGGTATAAAGGTTGGAAAAGGGAACGGGAACGGGAACCGGAAATCTACGATTCCCTCAGTATTTGTGAAAAATTGAAATTCACGCGGGCGAAGCCGCGGGCAAAAACTAGTTAAAAATATAATGTTTTATTCGTCTAGGTAGGTATAGTCTTTTACGAGCCTTGTCTTGAGGATCTTTGTAAATTGTATATTTCTGCGAATGTGAATGTGTTATTTACCTAATATCACAATGAACGGAGTTGCGGTTATAGGGGTTTTTATACACAAAGATAACAGATTCTAATGATAATGTGAGATGAATGGCTTATATATTATAATTTATAATATTATGTAGGTATATCAAGTAGGTATCTAGGTATCTAGGTAGCTGCTGCGAGATTGGGAGATCTATAAGATGAGACACACACACTCATGTTTCCTATGAACTAAAATTATCTGTTGCTTTAGTTTGTTTTTATAAATTGTGTTTGTTTTTATGTGTCCGCATCGTCTCAACCAATAGACGTCCACTACCTACTGGACATCTGGACATAGGTCTCGTGCAAGGGTCGCTATTGGACACGGTCTTGTGCCGTTTGTATCCAGGGACTACCGGACACACTCTTGAAATCGTTCATCCATTGGGCAGTCTACCTGACGCTGCGTTTACCGGTGCGGGGCGGGGGGGGGGGGATCATTCGATCAGAAACCAACGTGCGGTGTAGGTACCTTACCTATCGGTAATTCGGTGTCTACTTAGTAGGTACTTAACCTATATTAATTGAACTTCACGTTGCTAGGATGTTATTATCGGCACAGAATACCTATTATTACTTACTTAGTACAATAATTCCGGTGATAGATAAAAAATACACAAGTCTTACTTGTCATTAGCATAAAAGGTAGTGCATTCATTAATGTATTCCCTGGTATTCAATATAAACAAGTTGTTGCCTGATAAAACTCGTATGTGTACCTACCTACCTAGCTTTAGGTAAAATATAAATTAATAAATGCCCAAAGCAATGTGGTCATTATTTTTCCCAAGCATATTTTTTATATTACCTATGGTAAAAAAAAATACATTTGGTACTCGGGATCGTTTTCGCCATTCTAAAATTAATAACTGAAGCGGAATTTATTTTACTGGATGATTGTATATGAAATGGAATTCATTATTACTTCCATGGTAAGTATAAAAAATTATTTTACTTTTATTACAGAATGTTTACCTATTTCTGTATTTAAAATACAAATATTTAATTAATTAATTAAGTAACATTTAAACATTTTCATAAAAAATTCAAATATTTTTAAAAATAAAATTTTCAAATTGCAGAGTTCTAGTACCTTATACAGTAAAATAACATAATTATTATGATTCACACATGCACATAATAAAAATATTATCGACCAAAAAATCTACTCAGAGCGCTTTATAATAATACAGGGAATTCTCCTAATCCTTGTGATACACATTGAATAAGTAGGTATAACACTTCATTGCCTTTATTTGTATAAAAATATTCATCGCTAACAAGATCTGTGCGAGATAAGATGTCTCGATTAAGGTTTCCTCCGAGCCGTCGATTGAGTCGATAAACATCTAGATGCGTCACGCGATCGACTCGACGCCACAGGAGTGCAGTTGACGGTGTCGGTACACGCTGTTAATTCGTTATTAGCCTTTACGTGTGTATTATGATCGTATCCGTTGAAACAAGAGCAACTCTCCAAATTGATGCACACTCGATACAAATAAAAATGTTGTTGTCAAACCATACGAATAAACATGTTTGGAGGCTGTGGTGTTCCACGGATTTTCTGTGTAGGATAGAAAACAGATAGGTGTAGATATGTATATCCTATGACAACAAAAAGCAGAGTCTTGAAAGTTACCACCAGATTCTCGCATGCGTCACCTAATTCTAGTCTGGGTCTAAAATAAGGGTACGAGGAACGCGGGTGGCGCCCCGCGCCTCATACCTACATCGCCCGCACTCCTACCTTGTCACAAAATTATATAGTTTAGTAAAGTTTATTTCCTAGTTATCTAGGAATAAACTCTACCTATTAAAATTGAACCTAGGATCCCTACATTGCAGTTCTCGTATCCTACCGCTGCGCTATAGAAGTGGTCGTGTAGACTGTAGCAGGAAGTGGTCGGGTGTCCAGCGCTGGCGGGTGCGGCCTGCGGGCGACGCGCGCAGGTAAATGTCTCAGGCGCCTCGCGCTGTGTCACTCTACACAACTGTAAACAAGCCATGGCGAATGGCGTAGGTTTCGTTTCGCAAGGATTTGTCAACTACATTTCCCTAAAAACCCGTCTTTAATAAAAGACACGCGACCTCCAATGACGCAAGGGTTTGAACAGGATATTTGCTTGTTCGGTAAGACACAATGGATAAAAAAAGTATCTATTTATACATAGTTCTAAAATCCAACTCATTCGATTGCAGAGTGTCATGTTCTTTAAATGGAGGAGGTTCTTTTAATGGATAGGTAGCCTATACCCTGATTTCTAATTCCGTGGAATTCTGACAGCTGTCATTGTCATTTACAGATGAGTTATTTGTATGGATAACAGGGTTAACATCTACGAAGTACGATTTTACCCCAAACGACTTTAATCCCCTGTCATCATAAAAAGCCATATGCCGAATAATAATATTCGTCGTTTCGCCCTAAAATAGAAAACACCAAGAGTGGAAACTAGAAACTGCACACTAACAGCAATAGAAAACAAAAGAAGCACATTGAAAAAAATCATTCAAAAATGGAAGTCAAATGACATTCTCACCATGAAGTGTCTGTCAGGCATTTGTCATATCTACATGCGGCAGTTGATTTTTATTTAAGTACATAGTTAAGTTTTGAATTTTTTATCTTTTTTGTGGGAATTGTTTTATCTCTGGTAACATTACGAAACGTCAGATTTCCACGGAATTAGAAATTAGGGTATACCTACGCCAGCAGACTCGCTTCACGGAGAGAAAAACTATCAAAAATCTAGTAGGTAATTACTAAGTATTAAAATATTTACCCCTATGTAAATCCGAGGACAAAAACTGCCCTGAACCTGAAATCTATCTATCTATCTATACTAATAAATAAAATTGAAGTGTCTGTCTGTAATATCGAAATAACTACCTTATATTAAGCTCATATGGTTATTTGAACGATACTATAACCGAATCACACGTTTTTAAAATTTTTGTCTGTCTGTCTGTCTGTCTGTCTGTCTGTCTGTCTGTTTGAACGGGCTAATCTTTGGAACGGCTGAACTGATTTTGACGGGACTTTCACATACAAGTAGAGAATTAACCAGGGAGTAACATAGGCTACTTTTTTAACCGACTTTCAAAAAAGGAGGAGTTGTGTTTTTCTACCTATGTACACCGATATCTCCGAGATTTCTGAACCGATTTGCGTAATTTTTTTTTTTAATCGATAGAGAAACATTGCGACACTGTCCTACAAAAAAATTGGATTCCAACTCCTCAATCCTGATGCTGTAGGGGATCTGATCCCCAACACTAATGGGATTTAGGCACTGTCGGTTATTTAAATTGATATTGGGGATACCAATTAAAGACTTTATTGTTGAATGACCTCGAGTAGGTACATGTCCAACTCCTCAACCCTGATGCTGTAAGGAATTGCATTCCGAAATCGTAAGGATCCCACGGAATTTTTCCGTTTTGTGGACGGGTTACTACTTACTACAGATAGGCTACTTTTTGTTCTGGAAAATCAAAGTTCCCACGAGATTTTTACAAACCACACGGGCGAAGCCGTGGGCATCATCTAGTAATATAATAAAACTGTAACAGATCCAATTCTGTACATTGAAGATATTTTGAAAATTTTTATTGGAAGGCACTCTATAATCGATACTGAAGCCAAAACTGCAATTTTTTTCATTTTTGTCTGTCTGTCTGTCTGTCTTTCTGTCTGTCTGTCCGTCTGTCTGTCTGTCTGTATCTTGGCCGCGCATCACGCCGAAACTACTGAATGGATTCGAATGAAACTTGGTACGATTTGAGTTTATACTCCGAGGTAGGACATAGGATACTTTTTATCCCGAAATTCAGCACGGTTCCCTTGGGAGAGGGGATGAAATTTAAAACGTGTATTTAGCTGTAATTCATTAACGCGTTGTTCGATTTCACTCATTCTTTTTTTGTTAGAAAGGTAGTACTTTATGTATTGTTCCGTAAATATTTCAAGGTCATAGATTTTTTAGTTTAGAAATGACAGACATTACAATCCTCAGTATTGGGTTCAAATAACTTGGGACCCGGATCTTTGAACGTACGGCTTATGTTAAACTGGTGTGTGTTTAAATTTATGTTTGTCGGTCTGTCTATTTATTCCAGCTAATCTCCGAAACGGCTGGATCGATTTTAATGGAACTTTCAATGTTATAAGGAGTAACTTAGGCTACATTTAGTTTAGGTACATAAAAGAATTATGGGATCCGATCCTATCCTATATAAAAACCTATATCTACGCGAACGAAGTTGCGGGGATCAGCTAGTAATATAATAAGACTGTAACAGATCCAATTCTGTACATTGAAGATATTTTGAAATTTTTTATTGGAGGGCACTATATAATCGATACTGAAGCCAAAACTGCAATTTTTTCATTTTTGTCTGTCTGTCTGTCTGTCTGTCTGTATCTTGGCCGCGCATCACGCCGAAACTACTAAACGGATTCAAATGAAACTTGGTACGATTTGAGTTTATACTCCGAGGTAGGACATAGGATACTTTTTATCCCGAAATTCAGCACGGTTCCCTTGGGAGAGGGGATGAAAATTAAAACGTGTATTTAGCTGTAATTCATTAACGCGTTGTTCGATTTCACTCATTCTTTTTTTGTTAGAAAGGTAGTACTTTATATATTGTTCCGTAAATATTTCAAGGTCATAGGTTTTTTAGTTCAGAAATGACAGACATTACAACCCTGAGTATTGGGTTCAAATAACTTGGGACCCGGATCTTTGAACGTACGGCTTATTTTAAACTGGTGTGCGTTTAAATTTATGTTTGTTGGTCTGTCTATTTGTTCCAGCTAATTTCCGAAACGGCTGGATCGATTTTAATGGAACTTTCAATGTTATAAGGAGTAACTTAGGCTACATTTAGTTTAGGTACATAAAAGAATTATGGGATCCGATCCGATCCTATATAAAAACCTATATCCACGCGAACGAAGTTGCGGGGGTCAGCTAGTACACAATATAATGCTACAGAAATAATTTGAATGCTATTTTTACATCCCGTCTCTTGTAAGTGACTATAGATACGGTATATCACCACATGACTACATATTGCCAAACCGGACGAATGGCACTCACTAGAAAAGAAAATAAACTACAAGAGAGCAGTGTGCTTAGTCTAAAGCGGAGCACTCGAAAACGAACTCGAAAACTATTGATCGATTTCAGAGTAAAATAGACCTAAAATGGCTTGTATTAAGGTTTGAGTTCGCCAATACATTCAGCATTCGAACAATGCTGAATGTATTGGCGAACTCAAACCTTAATACAAGCCATTTTAGGTCTATTTTACTCTGAAATCGATCAATAGTTTTCGAGTTCGTTTTCGAGTGCTCCGCTTTAGACTAAGCACACAGTTGCTTGTTACCATCTCAGATAGTAAACAAGGAAATGCGATGTTTGGTGACAAACTGTGGGCAGTAATGAGTAAGGGTCGAACGATGCGCGGAATTCGCACGGACGTCCGCGCCGCCGCGCCGGTCCGCAGGCGCCACCTCAGGTACCGCCTGCCTGATGCCTCGTTATCGCCGGGCTCATGTCACCCGGAGATGCAACCCTACATTACTCACTCACACCACCAACCGACTCCAACTACTGATTGATACATTAATACCCGTTTTCACAGACAGCCCCTTAGAAAACAGTCAAGCCCAATTAGATGACACAATTTTACAAAATGTTAAGGAATACTTACCTAAACTACAGAATACTAACTGTTACCTAAACTCTATGAGGATGTCTAGATTCAAGTGATGTCTTACGCTAAGGAACACTCACTATTAGCAAGAGGTTTAAGTAATTGTACTAACGGTTGAAGTATTGGTGAAAACGGGAATTATCTCCCTCTTGTTTAGGAGCCCGATCCGCGTTGATATCTATTGTTAGAACTTCTATAAATGTACCTAGAGTATTATAGATTAATTCTCCAATGTGCGTAGTGTTTATCTGTGTGTTTGTAATTTTAACATCCAAACTGTTGCACTTATTTTGATAAAACTCGAAGAGGACACAGGCTAGTCTGTTGCGAAAAAATATTATGTCGGTATAACTAGTAAAACCGAAGCATTTTAAAAATTTGTCCCACGCCAACGAACAAAGTCGCGGACAACCGATAGTACATAGTATATTTGTATGTACATATTGAATGAATTTCCAATATTAAGTAGATTTCTGCTGTTGGACTCGCGACTGGTTTTTTATAGATTTTCCCATTAAACTTTATATGTATTTCGTGTTGATGGCATCCAAACGAATCGAACGACGGTGCCTGCCGCATGCCGTTCCAACCTCCGGAAAGTGAGGTTCGCAGCCACGACTGCTTCCATTTAATTCATTTTGTATGATAAGTAGACGATACCTATTTCTACCTTCGCTCTCTAGTCTCTGCAGTCTGCATCATTTGGAAAATAGGAATTAATTTAATTATCTTCTTCTATCTTCTATCTATACTAATAAATAAAATTGAAGTGTCTGTCTGTAATATCGAAATAACTACCTCATATTAAGCTCATATGGTTATTTGAACGGTACCATAACCGAATCACACGTTTTTAAAATTTTTGTCTGTCTGTCTGTCTGTCTGTCTGTCTGTCTGTCTGTCTGTCTGTCTGTCTGTTTGAACGGGCTAATCTTCGGAACGGCTGAACCGATTTTGACGGGACTTTCACATACAAGTAGAGAATTAACCAGGGAGTAACAAAGGCTACTTTTTTAACCGACTTTCAAAAAAGGAGGAGTTGTGTTTTTCTACCTATGTACACCGATATCTCCGAGATTTCTGAACCGATTTGCGTAATTTTTTTTTTAATCGATAGAGAAACATTGCGACACTGTTCTACAAAAAACTTGGATTCCAACTCTTCAATCCTGATGCTGTAGGGGAACTGATCCCCAAAACTAATGGGATTTATAGGAACTGTCGGTTATTTAAATTGATATTGGGGGTGCCAATTAAAGACTTTATCGTTGAATGAACTCGAGTAGGTACATATTCAACTCCTCAACCCTGATGCTGTAAGGAATTGCATTCCGAAATCGTGGGGACCCCACGGAATTTTTCCGTTTTGGTGACGGGTTTCTACAGATAGGCTACTTTTTATTCTGGAAAATCAAAAGTTCCCACGGGATTTTTAAAAACCTAAATCCACACGGGCGAAGCCGTGGGCATCATCTAGTAATATAATAAAACTGTAACAGATCCAATTCTGTACATTGAAGATATTTAAAAAAAAATATTGGAGGGCACTCAATAATCAATACTGAAGCCAAAACTGCAAATTTTTTTTGTCTGTCTGTCTGTCTGTCTGTCTGTATCTTGGCCGCGCATCACGCCGAAACTACTGAATTGATTCGAATGAAACTTGGTACGATTTGAGTTTATACTCCGAGGTAGGACATAAGATACTTTTTATCCCGAAACACAGCACGGTTCCCTTGGGAGAGGGGAAGAAAGTTAAAACGTGTATTTAGCTGTAATACATTAACGCGTAGTTCGATTTAACTCATTCTTTTTTTGTTAGAAAGGTAGTACTTTAAGTATTGTCCCGTAAATATTTCAAGGTCATAGGTTTTGTAACTCAGAAATGACAGACATTACAACCCTCAGTATTGGGTTCAAATAACTTGGGACCCGGATCTTTGAAAGTACGGCTTATTTTAAACTGGTGTGCGTTTAAATTTGTTTGTCGGTCTGTCTATTTGTTCCAGCTAATCTCCGAAACGGCTGGATCAATTTTAATGGAACTTTCAATGTTATAAGGAGTAGCTTAGTCTACATTTAGTTTAGGTACATAAAAGAATTATGGGATCCGATCCGATCCGATATAAAACCTATATCTACGCGAACGAAGTTGCGGGGATCAGCTAGTCATAAATAAAACTTATTAAATCGATCTATGAAACTTTTAAATAAATATGTTAGATTGTTATGAATGCGAAAGTGTGTCTGTTTGTCTGTACCTCCTGTTATTACCTTTTCACGTCTCGACCGCTGGGACTGGACAGCACCGACATAGCTCGCGTCCCGGAGACAATATCGGCAGGAGAATATTTTTTATCCCGACAAATATAAAAGATTCCTTGTGGAAATCGGTTAGCTCGTAGCTCCATAAATAATATCCTTGTAGTGACCGGGCACATTTTCTCTTTTCTCTTATAGTAATTATCGAAAGTTAAAATTAATATTCTTTTAGGAGTGATAAATAATTAATTCGTTTAGTGATAAAAAAAACATAATAGATAGTCTCACATTCAAAATACATTAGGAACCTGTGTGCTTAGTCTAAAGCGGAGCACTCGAAAACGAACTCGAAAACTATTGATCGATTTCAGAGTAAAATAGACCTAAAATGACTTGTATTAAGGTTTGAGTTCGCCAATACATTCAGCATTCGAACAATGCTGAATGTATTGGCGAACTCAAACCTTAATACAAGACATTTTAGGTCTATTTTACTCTGAAATCGATCAATAGTTTTCGAGTTCGTTTTCGAGTGCTCCGCTTTAGACTAAGCACACTGTACAATTTACAATTGGATGTGAAACATCTGCCCTTAAACTTGGTTTAAAAGTGTATTTTACATAAGTTCAACATTTATTGAATGTTGATAAACTGGGTGCATTTTACTAAACTTAGATAAAATGTTAGTATTTATGTGTAGTCATATCTACCTACATATTGTACGTACGTTATACGTACATATACATACTTGTACCTTGCTATATACCTATTAGCCTATAGCAAATAAGCTATTTCATATGTTTTATTGTATGTATTAACTTTCATCTCTGAGACGTTGATTCACATACCTATTACATATTATTATTAAGTTATAAGGCTCTATCCGTGGCTCTATCAGACAGATGGACAGACAGACCGACAAGTGCAAACCTCAGTAGACCCGCAGACCTCGCTTCGCTCGGTCAATTACAGCATATTTTGTGTAGAAATAAAACTAGTTCTTGCCTTTGGTAATAAATAAACAGTTATCAAGATTACATATTATTAACATTAGTAAAATCTGATTTCGATTTCTACTTTACGATGAAGTTGCTATATAAGGCATATATTTTACATAATCAATCGTTCGAATAGCTATGTATGTATGTATGTATGTACCTACCTGCATACCTACGCGATGCTCTGATCCTACGCATATTTAATCAACTTTTGATTCCCATTTATTCGTTATAGGAAGTGTATGTAATCCGTCATTATGTAGAATCCCTAGGTAATGTACATATACCTATACAATGCTTAAAATCGATAGGATATAAGTATATTGTGTTACTGTGTGCAATAAATCTTATACTAAGTACCTATAGGTACACATTTCCTAAAAAGCGATTTAAATTCGGGATATCGGGAGGCTGATGTATCATAATAAAAAAATAAAAAAAATACTAAATATAGGTACCTACTGTCGAGGTTTTCAACCTCTTTGCGCACGGCTAGCTGAGTTCGCCGAAAGAAAAAGAGATTGTCAAAAGGAACAAATTAAGATTCAAATTGTCCAGCCTCCATTCAGAGCTCGCAGCGACGAGACCATTCCTCTCAAGACAGTCCTCAATATACGTACCTATATATCGTTTTGTTCATCCCGCGACCCGTAGGTCACGGCTGGTCTACTCTAGCGGCACGCTATGATGGCCGGTTTGACGTTTGTCCGCTCATGAAGTTCCGTATTAATTGATAACGACTTTGAAGGAAATAATTGTATTACTTTATTGACGATAGTGATGTGCAGAGATTCATAAATTTTATCGAATGTAGTTTCTCATGAAGTTCCGTATTATTAATTGATAACGACTTTGAAGGAAATAATTGTATTACTTTATTGACGACTAGCTGACCCCCGCGACTTCGTTCGCCTGTTTATAGGTTTTATATAGGATCGGATCGGATCCCATAATTATTTTATGTACCTAAACTAAATGTAGCCTGTTACTCCTTATAACATTGAAAGTTCCATTAAAATCGATCCAGCCGTTTCGGAGATTAGCTGGAACAAATAGACAGACCGATAAACATTACTCTATCTTGTCATAAATGCACACCAGTTTAAAATAAACCGTACGTTCAAAGATCCGGGTCCCAAGTTATTTGAACCGAATAAATGTCTGTCATTTCTGAAATAAAAAACCTATGACCTTGAAATATTTACGGGACAATACTTAAAGTACTACCTTTCTAACAAAAAAAGAATGAGTTAAATCGAAGTACCCGTTATTGAATTAGAGCTAAATACACGTTTTAACTTTCTTCCCCTCTCCCAAGGGAACCGTGCTGAATTTCGGGATAAAAAGTATCCTATGTCCTACCTCGGAGTATAAACTCAAATCGTACCAAGTTTCATTCGAATCCGTTCAGTAGTTTCGGCGTGATGCGCGGCCAAGATACAGACAGACAGACAGACAGACAGACAGACAGACAGACAGACAGACAGACAGACAGACAGACAGACAGACAAAAATGAAAAAAATTGCAGTTTTGGCTTCAGTATCGATTATATAGTGCCCTCCAGTAAAAATTTTCAAAATATCTTTAATGTACAGAATTGGATCTGTTACAGTCTTATTATATTATAGATAGATAGATAGTGATGTGCAGAGATTCATAAATTTTATCGAATGTAGTTTTAGGTTTAGGACTCAAAATTTATTTATTAAATTGATTTCTTAAATGTATACAAGTGTAGAAAAATCAGTTTGCACCATTTAAGGGGTGAATGTACTTGTGAATATGAACAATTTTGACTATGTGGACAAACCTCTGAAATCGCAAAAAAATATCAATAAATTTTTAAAAATGGAATCTAATACGATCGTCACATAGGATCGCTGGCTAGCACAACTACTACCTCCGGCAAACTCGAGTCAATGCTCAATGCAAAACAAAGCAGTTTCGAATTGACGTTGCTTCGAAAAGTATAAACTGTCAGTGCAATGCGATTGTGATATAGTTTTGACCTGGCTTTGGATTTCAAATATTGATACTGCATTACTGTTGACCCTTGCTCGTTAATTTGGACTCTGTTCAAGCCCTTTGTTGTGGATTTCGTCGATATGACCGAACGTACGCAGAGAACTGTTCTAAATAGTCAGACACGTGAGTTCGTAATACGCCTTCGTAACTATTTCGATCGTGAAGCTCAAAATGGAGGGCCAATTTTACCTATAACGTCAGTGGTTGAACGCGTAGCTGATGCGCTTAATATTGGACAACGAACTGTTAGACGGATAACTAAAAAAAAATATGGCGAGACTGGCAGAGAAGAAAATAAACTTCACACACCAAAAAAGAGAAAACGAGCAAAACCAGTCGTAGGCATCGATAGCTTTGATGCCGATGCTATCCGAAGACATGTTTACGGCTACTATTTACAGAAGGAGTATCCAACAAGAAAAAAGTTGGTGCATTCACTGAAGGAAGCTGGATTATTCTTCGGTGGGGAAAGTTCTTTAACGAAGATTTTGAAGACCATTGGATTTCGATACAAAAAATGTAACAAACGCAAAATATTGATGGAAAGATTTGATATAGCGATGGCAAGGTATACTTTTTTACGGCAAGTGAAAGAAATCAAAAATTGGCAAAATGTTGTGTTCTTGGATGAAACATGGCTTAATGCTAACCATACTGTAGGCCGTTCTTGGAACGATGACACAGCAGCATCTACTTCCAAAGTTCCTGTAGGAAAAGGATCGCGACTTATAATTTGTCACGCCGGAACCATCAACGGGTTTGTCGAAGGTTCTCTCATGGCTTTTGCGTCAAAAACCACTGGAGACTATCATGAAGACATGAATGGAGAAAAGTTTACTGAATGGTTTACCTCAATGTTGTGTAGCCTCCCTGAACCATCTATTATAATTATGGACAACGCCCCATACCACTCGATGCAAATTGACAAGCCACCTGCCCAATCCCAAAAGAAAGCTGATATCGTCGCATGGCTTCGTAAAAATGGCGTAGATGCAAACATGAATATGTTAAAAGCGGAATTAGTACGTCTTTTAAAAGAAAACAAACCAACCAAGATCCGATACGTCATTGACGAAATAGCATTAGAACATGGGCACAGAGTTATACGGTTACCGCCTTACCATTGTGAGTATAATGCGATTGAGTTGGTGTGGGCTCAAATTAAGGGATATGCTGCAAGACACAATACAGAACCCCCATTTACCACAAAAAAAATGCTAAAATTATTAGAAGAAGCTTGTGAACATGTGACTAAAGGAGACTGGGAAAAGGTTGTGAATAGAACTGTTAAATTAATAAGGGAAGATTATGAAAGAGATGTGAAAATAGATAATATTATAGAAAACGAACATATAATTATTAATGTATGTGATGATAGCAGTGACGACAGTGAAAATAGTAGTATGGACGAATCTGATTAATTATGGCCTTTTGTGGCACCTTTTTTGGTATCTTTTGTATTCATATGTTTCTTGTGTGCATATAAAGTATGTATATTCATTTTCGTTCAAATATTCAGTTCGTTCAAATAAATTAAATAAACATATACATTTTTGTTTTATTAAACCTATTTAATCAGGTACAAAAACAAAACTTAATTGTTTTTTGTTCGAGAATAAATTGACATTCCACATCACTATTGTAATGTGTCAAACCGGCCATCATAGCGTGCCGCTAGTATAATTATATCTTTGTGTAAAAAATTTGTACTAGGTATATAGTTCAGTACCATTCCACTTCCATACTCCATGAGAAAATAACGTTAAGGCCCTGGGCCAGCCATAGCCAGTTCTACAACCGATGCGGCCGCAAGGCTGTTACGGCATATTTTCGATGCATGGGAGAAATCACAGAATGCCATTGGTATTTTCTGTGATTTGTCAAAAGCATTCGATTGCGTTGATCATGAGACTCTCTTACGAAAATTAAGCCACTATGGTATTAAAGAAACTGCACTCAGTCTTATTGCCTCTTATCTCAGTGATCGCATACAGAGAGTATGTATCAATGATGTTAAGTCGTCCGGATCAGCCTCAGTAATGGGTGTTCCCCAAGGCTCTATTCTGGGTCCATTCATGTTTCTGGTTTATATTAATGATTTACCACATTTTGTCAAAAATGCTTGCGATATTGTACTATTTGCTGACGACACGTCTTTGATTTTTAAAGTCGATAGGACTAAGGACAATTTTGACGATGTAAATAATACATTATCTCAAGTTTCACACTGGTTTACTACAAACAATCTACTTTTGAATGCAAAAAAAACCAAGTGTGTCGAGTTTCTATTGCCCAATACAAGGGTTACTAGCAAAAATTTAAAGATAAGTGGTGAGCCATTGAAAACTGAGGACACAACTGTGTTCTTGGGAATAACCCTAGATGCAAAGCTTCAATGGGGCACCCATATAGCAACACTTGCTGGCAAGCTCAGCTCTGCTGCTTACGCTGTTAGGAAGATTCGACAGATAACAGATATAGAAACTGCAAAAATTGTTTATTTTGCATATTTCCATAGTATTATGTCGTATGGACTCATACTATGGGGTAAAGCGGCTGATATTGAAAAAATTTTCGTTTTACAAAAAAGGGCAATTCGCGCAATTTATAATTTAAAACCGCGGGATTCCCTTCGAGAGAAATTTAAAGAAATAGGTATTCTTACGGTAGCTTCTCAATATATCTATAACAATATAATTTTTGTTAGGCAAAACATTCACAGTTACATTAAAAAGTGCGAATTACACGACAGGCAATTAAGAAATAGAAATAGGCTCGTGATTCCTCAGTTACGCCTCAAAAGGGTCCAAAGGTCATTTGTGGGAATGGGCGTAATGTTCTATAATAAAATTCCACAAGCAATCTTAGACTTGCCTTTACACAAGTTTAAGAACTCTATTAAAAATATGCTCATAAAAAAAGCATATTATACAATTGAAGATTATATAAATGATAAAAAAGCATGGAGCAATTTCTCAA
The DNA here is from genome assembly GCA_920104075.1 of Melanargia galathea. NCBI lineage: Eukaryota > Metazoa > Arthropoda > Insecta > Lepidoptera > Nymphalidae > Melanargia > Melanargia galathea. Next base: position 25,574,048 of record OV049863.1, on the reverse strand, counting down.
TGTCTTAAACCGAGTATTTGATTATTGGTGTTCAATTCGATGCTTTGATCATGGGTAGCCTAAGTATGTCACGCTCTCTTTAAACATTTCTGTGGTGGTGTCGTGTGGTGCGGGTTGTTACGTTCCCTCGAATATGGTTGAGCGAAGCAATGGCTGGATCATGCGTCATGCTCGTGAACGGGTGCCACCGTCGGAAATGGGGCTACTTTTGTCTGCCCTTCTTCACATGTGTAGAATTGTAAGCACCATTCCGAACCTGTGGTAGATTCATTTGTCGATTCGTAAACGCTTCCGAAAGTTTATCTGAATAAAATTATGATTACTTATATAAATGATAAAAAGGCGTGGATTTGACTCGTTCCAGCAATGCGCGAGACGGCAATTCAATCATGTACTTACCATAAAATTGTTATATTGATATTGTAAATTTGGAAAAGAGCAACCGCCGAGTTTCTTGCTGGTTCTTCTCGGTTGGAACGGCATTCCGAACCAGTGGTAGATTCATCTGACTATTCAAAAGCACTTGTAAAAGTTTATTTGAATAAAAAACTTTTCTATTCTATTCTATTCTATTCTATTGAACTATCAAAGTGCAAAGTTCATAGTGCTTTTAATGTTTATTTGTTATGAGAATATATAAAACATTATACACAGATGTAGCAGCGTTCTTTTATTTCGCTACAGTACCTACAATTAACTTATTGACCGATTATTTATTTTAACATATTTCCTAAAGTATATTTTACGATAAAATTCGACATTCTTTGAATTTTCTAAAAAGGTATCTATCTAGTATCTACCTACCTACATTCCTCAGATTTTTATAATTCCGGTAACATATAGATAATATGTAGTATCTACCTATATATGTAATTATATAGCAAGATGATTCTTGTTTTGGCGTAAATATGCAAAATTCGTAATAGAAGGCGGCAGTGTTGGGTCCGGCGTGAGTGTGACCAATAAAGATAAAGCCGACTTATCTGATATTATTAAATACATAGATAATAAATATGGCACCCACTTAATTAATAGACTATTGAATAACAAATTTACGATCCAATGTGGCCTGTGATTGAATCTTATTAAGTACCTTATTATTGTGGCTGAAGCCTTGAAAATAAAATATACTAGCGATTCGCCCCGCATTCGTACGCGCAAATGCGCAAAATATCCACGGATTTGATTTTCTATTGTATTTTTAGATTAATTTTGAATCATTGTGTTGTGACGCTACTCGTAGCTCGATTTTCGCCGAAGTATCGACGTTTATTAACTCTCAAAATTTGGTCAATTTACACTAAAACCTTTATTACTACAATATTGTTATAAAAAACCCCGCCGAATTTGTCATTTTGCGCCAATTTTTGCGCGCTAATGTCCAAAAGCTTAGGTTTCTGATCCGGTTTTTAAAAATAGATAGCCTATATGAACCTGTGCAAAAGTTTAGGTGTATAATTTTATAGATCAAATGTAAATTGGTTGAAATATGATGATGATTGTCGATGAAGTCTCCTGTCCGTCTCCTAGATGCAAGCTATTTCTGTGCCAAATTTCATCAAGATCATTTCAGTCTTTGATCCGTAAAAAGTAACAGACAGACAGAGTCAATTTTGCAGTTATAATATTAGCATGGATGTATATTCTACATATAATATTCTACATATTTCTGTTATTTAAAGCAAATGAAACCTAAAATTTCACAGGGACTTAGTAACGTAGAGTTAGTTTCCTTTTAATTTTTCGCAATCAAACCTCATTTAATGTCAAAATTAGTCTCGCAGGTAGTCTACTCGAATCTTAGTAGGTACTTACACGTTTAAAAAAATCACTAGAGAGACGGATACAGATCAGAATAGTGTCATAAAAATAATTATGGGTTCCGTATTTCTTTTTCATTACGGCACCTTAAAATCATTAACTAGCTAGGCAGCGCAAATGTTGTGACTCGGATGAGGGTCGCAAAAGGGCCCGTGACATATCGCTAGTTCCGGCCGGAGCCGCTATCTCGCGCGCCATCAGCGCCGCGCCGGCCGCCGTCCGTCGGCTACACTCGTAGCTCCACAACAGCTGGACCCTGTTTTTGTACGTCACCCCTAATTACACACTCAAATGTGACATAATACTGTCTTTAAAATAGGAGAGACATATTATTACCTGTTACAATATTACCCTAATTAATCAGTACCTAAGTGACTATTTATTTAGTTATATGACGATTATCATGGCGCAGATGTGAGCACTGTGGACTGTGATAAATGGTAGGTCCCGGGTTCGACTCATGGCAGGGTCTTTGCGAGTTTATTATTTTGAAATTGGCTCTGGTTTAGTCTGGTGAGAGGCTTCAGCCGTGGCCGGTAACTATACCTACGCTATGAGCAAAGCATTGCTGTCGAACAATTAAGTGCTCCGGTACGATGCAGCATAGAAACCGATCAGAGGTTTCTTAAATCAGATCAGAGTTTAGTAAAAACTGCCATACTTATACCTCTTTCAGGTTAGCCCTCTTCCATCTTAGACTGCATCGTCACTTACCATAAGATAAGATCGCTATACGGTATAAGATAAGATAATTTAATTAATTATGTAATTAATTATTAGAATGAAAAATCTATCCGGCTGATTACTTAATAATTGTGTGTAATTGTAAGTGAGTATTGTTTTACTTTATTTTATGTTGTTCAATAAAGACTAGGCATCACCTTTCATCTAAGCAAGGATGATTCACTTAAAAGCATAAACACCTAAAACACCAAGCCAAACACTAAAATTGCTGCGTAACGCCGGTGTCACATACTTATTAGTCGGTCGCGTCGCGTGTTTATAACAGACTCAAGTTACAACTTGAGTCGCGCCGCCCGCCTGCCTCCGTCACCGATACAGCGCCTCAACGCATTACTCAAACATTGATTTTTTTTTTTTTTGTCTCAGGGTTTTTTCTCAGGACCCTCTCCAGTCGTAAAGCACACAAAAAGTGGAGGCCCGCAGACATTTCGCACTTGACTCTCCTAAGAGACCCGTATAGCGCGACTTATCAATCTCGACACTATAAAAGTAATATTTCAGAACATTCGCGTCACTAGGTAAATAAGTAGTCTATCTTACGAGACTCCTTGGTACTTTCCCAATGAGCGCCGTAATAAATATTGTAAAATAATAAAGCCTGTAAATTTTACACATCATTAAAAAGCATTTCTTTTAAATTTAGGCAATGTTGCTATATGGACTACGTAGCCGGCTCTTCACGTTGGCGATCCTTGTGGCGAATATTGTGGTAAGGTATTGGCCAAGAGTTTGTGTTCGCGTCCACACGTTGACAGAACGATCAGTATGCTTCGGTTCAGGCCAATGTGCGGACGAATTTACTAAAATTAATATTGAGATGCTGCTGCTGTTTGGCTGCTGCAGTTTATTTATTCTCATCATACCGCAGCTATACGTGAATGTGTATACGAAAAGTTTATGATTTTATTTCTTTTCTTTTTTCTTTTTTACAAAAAATTTTCGACTTGGTAGAGCTCTATAAAGCAAAATGTTTCTTCATTGGTCATTGTTACTGCCATTTTGTTGACATTATACTAGATATGACGCGTGAATATAAATTTTAAAAGACGTAGGTACATGCGTGCGATTCTAGGAGCTCGTAGCAAACTAAAATCGCGGCCAACGTGTGGACGCGGCGGCCATAACTCTGCCACAACCCTTTGATCTTTTGTCAAAAAACCGACACCATATGGATCTTGCACCAACTTGTGGGCCACCATTCCAATACCTACCAAGATAGCACAAACACCCGCACTACAAGATGGCCAATGGTTTTGGCCCACAATATTCGCCACAATGTTCGCCAACGTGAAGAGCGGGCATAAGGCGTATTTAAGGCGAGTTTTGGTTATATTAGTCACGTCGGTTGCGTATGTTTTCCAATGTTTTCCAAAATTAATATTACATGACCTTTTCCCTTTCACTCTCATTATATATCTATAGCAATTGGAAGACCCGTGGAACATAATTATGAGTCACTTTAGCGATCAATTTCAAGTTGCTTGCTGACCTCTAGACTGTCATCCATTTAGACTTGTCAACATCAACATGTTCTTTTTTGATATCGTTTTTCGTGTCACAAAATCATAAAAATTCACTCTCATAATTTTTTCATAACGCGTCTGAAGAAGTATTACTTCATTAAATGTAAATCAATTAAGGGAAACAGTATGTTGACAGGACATCATTCAGTCCGAGTACCTACCCAATACTTTATGGCAGATTAATCAACCCCAAGTAAGTAAGTATAAAAGCGGGCAGTCGCGCTACAGGGGTGGCGTGGCGCCTGCGTATTAGGAGCCGGGTTATTTATTGTAGCCGTTTTAGGGTTGGCATCCGTCCCGCTCTATCGCACCGCTCAGAGTATCGTCCGTCTCCCTCCGTGGGACAATTAGTCGTCGCCACAGCTCAATAACGGTTGGGGACAAACGTCACTTTTTGCACGGCTTTGTTGTGACGCTGACGCAAGCGTGGCTCGTGCTGGACCCTGCGGCATTCCTGGACATAAGGCCTTTTGCACAGGAGCGTCGTTTCCTATTGCGTTCGCCACCCTCTGTCCTCCTAATTGGCTAACGATCGTACGACCATTGCGATCGATTTCGTCGCACGATGAAAATTAGCATTGCGATTGTGCGATGACTTGCGGGCTTCAATTAAGACACTCTATTAGGGAATTCATATGTTTGATTCGATCGTGCGACGAAATTGATCGTAATGATCGTACGATCGTCAGCCAATTAGGACGACGCCTGAGGTTTCAGGAAGGGTTACCATTTCCTGATTTAGTTATATAGGTACCTACTTGCCCCTATTCCTGTTATAGGTATTATGTTTTATGTACGTTTGCATCGGGAGTTAGTCTACACTATGTAAGAACAGTGTGCTTAGTCTAAATCGGAGCACTGGAAAACGAACTCGAAAACTATTGATCGATTTCAGAGTAAAATATTTTCATTCAGCATTCGAACAATGCTGAATGTATTGGCGAACTCAAACCTTAATACAAGCCATTTTAGGTCTATTTTACTCTGAAATCGATCAATAGTTTTCGAGTTCGTTTTCGAGTGCTCCGATTTAGACTAAGCACACTGTATCTACCGGGATGATTTCTATATACATTTTTGAAAATTTTAATAGAAGGAAACATTATTATCGATATATATCTAACCCAAAACAGTCTTCTTTTTAGGGTTCCGTATCCAAAAGGTAAAAACGGAGCCCTATTAATATCACTCGGCTGTCTGTCTGTCTGTCTGTCTGTCCGTCTGTCCGCCGGTCACAGGGTCTCTAGCTCGCAGACGAAATGAGTTACAAACAAAAAAAAAAATGTTAACCCAAAATCAAATATTGAATTAAAAACTGATTTAAATTATTTTTCAGGGGGGCTCCCATACATGAAAAAGGGGCCGGAAAAATTTTTCTTTTCTTACCCTAGCTTGTGGGGTATCATTGTTTAGAACTCATTGAGTAGAGTACGAATATATTTTTTTAAATTTTTTTCTCAAAAAATAAGGAAATGGGGGGCCATAAAAGTTGTCAATTTTAGACCATTTTTGTGACGGGGGCTATCTCAAAAACTAAACTAGTTAAGAATATGATATTTCGGTATATTATGTACCATATGCTCTTTTTAAACAACAAATACTGAAAACAACGATTTATAAAATAGTTTATAAGCTGTGACCAAAACAAACAAACATTTTTTGGGTTTTTCTTTCACGGTTTGTTGCGATGTGTCTAATGTGATATGTCTAAGCTCGGAAATTAAATATTTCTTAAACCCAAAACATTATATTGTCCATAATTATGTACGGAACCCTAAAAGAGCGAGGCCCGACTCGCACTTGGCCGTTTTTTTTTTAATTTCACGATACCTGTGATGATGAGAGATCATATATTTTTACCCACTCAAGTCGAAACTTGACACTTTTGCAATGATACTGGACCTCCTTAAAAAAGTACCTAAGTAGTCTCAGTCGCCACTCCGCTTATTATTCGCGTGTCGGGAGATGAACGCGGCGATAGGGCGGCGGCGCGGCGGCGGCGGCGCCCGGCTCGGCTTACAGCCCGACACACCTCACAAGCCTCCTTACAGATACCATCTCAATAACTTAAGAAGCTTATTCTGATCTCTATGTTACGAGTTCTTAATGACTTTGGCACAGGTACCTATCGGAGTTTTTGTTTTGGCTTACGTATTGTTTTAATTCTAATACCACGAAACGAAACATTTTCCAATAAGTTCCTATACGTATTTATTTTATGATCAAGAAATCCTACTTAATATAAATGTGAAAGTGTGGATGTATGGATGTTTGTTACTCTATAACGTTGCAACTACTAAACCGATTTGGCTGAAATTTTGAATGAAGATAGATTATGCCCTGACTTAATAGCATAGGCTACTTTTTATCCTGGAAAAATCCACAGTTCCTGCGGGATTTTCGGGATTTTGAAAGACCCTTAAAAGTAGACAAAGGTTGGAAAAGGAAGCGGGAACGGGAACCGGAAATCCACGATTCCGTCAGGATTTGTGAAAAATCTAAATTCACGCGGGGGAAGCCGCGGGCAAAAGCTACTTAGTAGTTTATAAAATGAGCACCGACATCGCTATACAATACATACAATACAATTATACAGTTCATACAATTAACCAGATAGATACGTTTGTATGACATCCATTTCAGGGCTTTTCCATCCCACATACATATCTAATGTATGTCAAAGAATGTATGTAAGAATATATATTACTACTTACTATGTATGAACTATATATCTATGTATGAAGCTTCATAATAATATGGAAAATAATATGTTTCTAAGTATCTATGAAAATACCTGCAAGCCCCTTACTTCTTTATTGTAATCAAAAATCCGGGACGAAAAGTAACCTAGGTATACCTACTCGTACAGTAGAATACAAGCCAATTTTGTACAGATTCATCATTCACGTTCAACGATCTCTATGTTAGGTACTTACCTACGTACCTGCTATAAGCACATTTTTATAAAGTCTATCCGTCCTTGCATCATAAACGTGTTATAAATACCTACCGGAGAGATATATACCAATATCTTAATCCTTATCTTATATCTAAAACTCTTCCGTTCCGTATTGATATCTAATAAATAATTTGTTTGATAGATTTACTATCAAATAGAACCTATTACGATGCCCGTGAGTTCGTCCGGCTGGATTTAGACTTTTAGGTTTTTAAACATCTCGCGGAAACTATTTGATTGTCCGGTCTGAATAATGTACGTCTCAAAGATGCAAACTATCTCAGTGCAGAGTTTCGTCAAGATCGATTCAGGAAAATGTAACCTAAGTAGGTATAATGTTCCTAATATTAACGATTTTAATTATTTGCAGGAATCTTTAATATTCCCAGTTGGCTATTTTTCAGCCACTCCCTGTATAATCTAATTGAGCGTCAACGTCCCATCAAAATCAGTTCAGCCTTTCCGAAACTTAGCCCGTACGAAGAGATAGACAGTTCAACATAATTTTTTTGAAAAGCTAGATAGGTATGTGTTTGGGTTATGGTATCGTTTAGTTAGCCTGTAGCCATAATAAGAGACATTTCCTTCGAAATCACAGATCAATTTTGTTTGTTGGCCTACTTGGTATGTAGGTATAAATGTTATGAGTTATGACAATCTATAATATAATTAATATAAAGCTGTGATAGCCTAGTGGTTAGGACAACCGACTTCTAATCGGAGGTCGTGGGTTCGATCCCGGGCACGCACCTCTAACTTTTCGGAGTTATGTGCGTTTTAAGTATTTAAATATCACTTGCTTTAACGGTGAAGGAAAACATCGTGAGGAAACCTGCACGCCTGAGAGTTCTCCGTGACGTTCTCAAAGGTGTGTGAAGTCTGCCAATCCGCTTGGCCAGCGTGGTAGACTATGGCCAAAACCCTTCTCACTCTGAGAGGAGACCCGTGCTCTGTAGTGAGCCGGTAATGGGTTGATCATGATGATGATGATGATAATATAATAAGACTGTAACAGATCCAATTCTGTACATTGAAGATATTTTGAAAATTTTTATTGGAGGGCACTCTATAATTGATACTGAAGCCAAAAATGCAATTTGTTTCATTTTTGTCTGTCTGTCTGTCTGTCTGTCTGTCTGTCTGTCTGTATCTTGGCCGCGCATCACGCCGAAACTACTGAATGGATTCAAATGAAACTTGGTACGATTTGAGTTTATACTCCGAGGTAGGACATAGGATACTTTTTATCCCGAAATTCAGCACGGTTTCCTTGGGAGAGGGGATGAAAGTTAAAACGTGTATTTAGCTGTAATTCATTAACGCGTTGTTCGATTTCACTCATTCTTTTTTTGTTAGAAAGGTAGTACTTTATGTATTGTCCTGTAAATATTTCAAGGTCATAGGTTTTTAGTTCAGAAATGACAGACATTTATTGGGTTCAAATAACTTGGGACCCGGATCTTTGAACGTACGGCTTATTTTAAACTGGTGTGCGTTTAAATTTATGTTTGTCGATCTGTCTATTTGTTCCAGCTAATTACCGAAACGGCTGGATCAATTTTGATGGAACTTTCAATGGCAGATAGGTGATGTTATAAGGAGTAAATTAGGCTACATTTAGTTTAGGTACAAAAAAGGATTATGGGATCCAATCCGATCCTATATAAAACCTATATCCAGGCGGACGAAGTCGCGGGGGTCGGCTAGTTTGTAATATAATTTAACAGCTAGGTAGGTATAGAAACACACTGCATTAATTTATAATATAAAATTTATTATTTCCAAGACCGAAATGAATTAAGGAAGAAATAAAATAACAATAAAATAACAATAAATTCTAACATAATAATTCTATGCATAAAATTTTGTTTTTTGAGATTATCAGGAGGTAAGATAAGCATCTATAACTACTGTGGAATACCTACTTCGCTAAATAGGCACTAGTGACTAGACATCCTCGTGTTTCAAACGTGTATTAATAAATTAAGGCTCTTCCATTTTTTGGTGTATAGACTATAGAACGAGCCATTTTCATAATTAGATTATTATTAATAACCAAATGATCAATATTATCATTAGAATCTTCGATAAAAAATACAGATGTTTCGTAAAATCGCCACGAAGTTGTATTACCTATACCTATAATCTGATATAGTTCGTTCGGTAACTTAGTGTCGGTACAGGCGCAGGTGCTCTTAGTATTCTGCTTTTATTTTTATTACTTTTTTTCTGTCTGTAATTTTTTTATATTCTAACAGAATCTCCGAATAGTCTGCCAATCCACATTTGGCCAGCGTGGTAGACTATGGTTAAAATCCTTCTCATTTTGAGAGAAGACCCGTGTTCATGAGAATATTATATTTTGTTTATGGTTATATTGTAATAAAATACGAATATAAAAAAATATAAAAAGGAAAGAGAATTGTAATGAAAAAATATGAGTAGGTATAAAACGCCAAAGCCCCTTGTGCCTGTACACCCCGCGCGGCATGCTTTGAAGCACGGCGGTGTCTTTGGCAAAATACCGCGCGGCGGAGGCGGCAAGACACAAAAGGCGATCTTAAGAAACGGAAAATTTATTTATTTCTTCTAATAAGTACATCAAACACTATGTTTCTTCGCCCTCAGTTGGTGAAATGTAATTTGCACAGTTCTCCTGGCAATACGTACTTAAGGGCTGAACAATTTAATTCACATCCTGATTTAATTTAGAACCTACCTCGCTGCAGCATTGGCATTTGGCACATAATATAAAGACGTACCTTAGATGCATCCTGGAGACTAACGTAAGCTACTTTTTAACTTGGAAAATCTATTGAAACCTAAATCCCTGCGGGTCAAGCCGCGGGCAAAAGCTAGTTTAGGTATAGTGCGAACATATTTTATTGCCAAATAGAAAAAAATGTGTTGGGATAATACTGATTGAGTAGGTACGATGACCTCCATGCCTCTGCGTACGCATTGTTAGCTCTGTAAACATATACTTAATGTGCCTACTATTTACATACCTAGTACCTACCTAAATATATTGTGTGAAAATTGTTAGGCGTTACAAGCATTTCTGTCAATTAAAAATTTGAATTATATTAAAAAAATTGTCACCCATTTATTCTCCTTATAAGGTACCCTAGGCAATTAACGCCCACTTAATTTCAAATTAATATATTATTTAACTAGATGATGCCCACGGCTTCGCCCGTGTGGTTTGTAAGAATCTCGTGGGAACTTTGATTTTCCAGAACAAAAAGTAGCCTATCTGTAGTAAGTAGTAACCCGTCCACAAAACGGAAAAATTCCGTGGGATCCTTACGATTTCGGAATGCAATTTCTTACAGCATCAGGGTTGAGGAGTTGGACATGTACCTACTCGAGGTCATTCAACAATAAAGTCTTTAATTGGTATCCCCAATATCAATTTAAATAACCGACAGTGCCTAAATCCCATTAGTGTTGGGGATCAGATCCCCTACAGCATCAGGATTGAGGAGTTGGAATCCAAATTTTTTGTAGGACAGTGTCGCAATGTTTCTCTATCGATTAAAAAAAATTACGCAAATTGGTTCAGAAATCTCGGAGATATCGGTGTACATAGGTAGAACAAGCTATAATTTAAAAATTAAAAAAACCCGACTGCCATGCTAAAAAACGAACTAAAAAATTAATAAACTACTACCACTTACAGTGTAGTTGTTATTTATTTTGTTTTTCATGATTTGTCACTCCAAATTGATTTAAAACATATAGATTGTATACATTTTCGTACTCGCCTTTTAAAGCCCTTTATTTTGATACCCCACTCGAGGGTCTTGAAGAAAAAAATTTTTTTCAGCCCGCACATTAAAGTGCATAACATTCGCCATTTTGACTTTTTATGAATTTTATGTACCCAGTAACATTTACGCCGTCAAGACAAATCTAATGACGTATAATTTATCAAAATAGGTTGAGCCGTTAAGTAGTTACGAACTGACATAGGAAACGGTCATTTTCTACGATTTATCACTCCAAATTGTTTCCAAATACCTATATAAATTTATACATTTTCGTATTTGCCTTTTGAATCCCTTTATTTTGATACCCCACTCGAGGGTCTTGAAGAAAAAAATGTTTTTCAGCTCGCACATTAAAGCGCATAAAGTCTGCCATTTTGGTTTTTTTTAAATTTAGGTACCCTATAACACTCGCGTCATTGAGACAAATCTAATGACGTATCATTTATCAAAATCCGTTGAGCCGTTGATTAGTTACAAGCGGACATAGGAATGGACATACATACACACAGGTGAAACACAATATATACCCAGTCGGGTAAATAAAAAACACAACTCCTCCTTTTATGAAAGTTGGTTAAAAACGTAGCCTATGTTACTCCCTGGTTAATTCTCTACTTGTATGTGAAAGTCCCATCAAAATCGGTTCAGCCGTTCCAAAGATTAGCCCGTTCAAACAGACAGACAGACAGACAGACAGACAAAAATTTTAAAAACGTGTGATTTGGTTATACCTAGTATCGTTCAAATAACCATATGAGCTTAATATGAGGTAGTTATTTCGATATTACAGACAGACACTTCAATTTTATTTATTAGTATAGTACCTATAGATGAAATGATTGAATTTAAAAACTGTTTAAAAAAATAGTTGTATTGACAAAAAAGAATACAGAAAAATAACACATAAGTGCTATCAGTCATATATGATCATGTAGATAAACAAAGACTTTTTGAATACCCTGTCATGGGCGTTATTGAACATACAGTTTTTAGTAACGCCCATATATTAATTTACGTATTATCTTAATAAACATATATATTTCGACTTAGAGTCGTACAAAACCTAAAAGTATACTATATTGTCTTTTTTAGATAGCACTATAATTATCATTATATGAACTACAAATACCTACTACAATATTCAAATTTTGTAACACGTCCAACACGTCACGTACTTTCTATACTTATATTCACCTTTAACAAAAATATCTCACTTCTAACATGTATTATAACTATAGAACATCAACATCTAAAGGATTTTTAATAAAAATATAGATAATTATAAAATGCTTATTGGGCGCTATTAAACGTAGATGGCTAATAACATCCCAGACTAGTGCGTCAATTAATGCCCTGAAATTAAGTACAACATTATAAGCTTAATCATGAATGAGATCAGTAATCAACTAATATCTCTCCTCCCTCTTCTCTTACGTGTGGAATGAGATTCAAAAAATTCAAAATTCAAAAATCATTTATTTCATGTAGGCCAACTTGTGGCTCTTATGACATGTCAAGAATCTACCACCGGTTCGGAATGCTGATTCTGCTGAGAAGAGCTGGCGAGAAACTCAGCAGATGAATTCATTTCCCTTATCTGTAAAAAACAAATCATCATGATACACAGAAATTTTCGCCTTGTATAAATGCGCCCACTTAAGGATGATAGCGCCCATACAGGCTATTAACGCCCAAACCTCACTTTATGGGACGTTATTACCCGAATAGTACCTTCTGCCAAGTTCTCATATTTTCACACATAATTACAAACAAATCAATCAAATCGTCAATGAAATGTGAAATAAAGGTATCTAAAATTAACGCTAATCACAAAATTAGAAACGTAAATTATAGAAAATATACTAAAACTTACGAGTTTGTCTGAGTATTTTTTATAATAACAGCGTGCACTGCCGGCATCCTTGAGGAAAAGTTCGCAACTGAGTAGGTATTTGGTGGTGTCAGCCGCGTCGCGTCGTGTTCGTGCGTTCCTATTGGTTTATTCTATGTGTGCGTGAAGTGTAACGTAACTCGTGCGGCATTATCTCCAATTTTTAGCATTCGGGCGTTATTCCACACTGGGCGTTAAATGCCACACCTACCTTAGATGACGAATTTTTGAAATTTCTGAAAGTTATGTCAGTAAAAATTCAAATTTTTATGGACATAACTTGAAAAGTAACGGACGCTGCGCCAGTGAGCTCCTGCCTGTGCTCTGGCTCTGAAGATGATCCCACATCCTTACCGGTACCTATAGATAAAATAAACCTGTCCCGTGTGAGTCCATCTGTCACAGAACCAAGAACTTGACATTCGAATTTTTTGACTGCAGAAAACTCAGAAGTTTATTCTCACCTGCACCGATCCATTATAGTGTGTGTTATCGAAAAGTTATTATAATAATAAGTGGGATCGGTCACAAATGTGCGCGTGAGCGTGCGGAATTTATAAATGTCATAGTTAATGAGTTGTTAATTGTCCAGAGTTGTAATAACGTTGGCTTGACCACATACGCTGGTGCGTGTTCTAGGCTATTGGCATGTCTTGCACTTTACTACTTAAATAAAAAACCGGCCAAGTGCGTGGCGGGCCACGCGCAGTGTAGGGTTCCGTAGTCACAATCCTCGAAAAACAGATATAACTCCTTAACCTGTGAACCCTACTTAGCCATGATAGTTTTCCTTTAAAATTGATTATATATACTACTGCTGTGAATTTTTTCAAGTTCCTATATACTGCCATTTGGCTGATAGAGGGGGGGGGGACACTTGACTCTAATAAAAATTAGCACTTTAAAACATCATATTTTACAAACGGATCTAGAAATCGAAAAATGATGTTCCCACACCCACAATATTTTTAAAAGACCTATTCAACGACACCCCACACTATGGGGTAAACGAGAAAAAAATATTCATCCCCACTTTACATGTAGGGGAGCTACCCTAAAAAAAAATACCTATTTATCAAAATTTTATTTCACCACTTTGTCGGCGAAATTAATATTTTATATCCATACTAAATTACAGACTTCTAGCACTAATAGTCTCTGAGATTAACCGAGGACGGACGGACATGGCGAAACTACTTTACTGTTAAACTTACACTGTTCCTTATTTACTACGGAACCCTAAAAAACAGGAAGACAGACTGAAGGACGGACACATATTTAAAACAGGTGTTTGCATTAAGCTATCGTTTAACTCTAACTCTTTGCAGCTCGCAAAGTTCTTACAAGCAAGATTTTTGTTATTAAATGATGAATAAATAAATTAATCAGAAGTTACTTAATAAGTAGGTATGTTAAGAGGTAAGTAGTTATTTTGATTTCATAGACAGAGACTTCGACTGTATTTATCACACTAATACCTATCTTAATGGCGAAAGTTTGTGTGTGTATGTGTGTGTGTGTGTGTGAGATTTGACTGAAATTTTGAATGGATATAGATTATGCCCTGACTTAACACATAGGCATTTTATCCTGGAAAAATCCACAGTTCCCACGGGATTTCCGCAATCTATAGTTACAGCTATAGGTAGATTACTGTAGTAAGTATAAAGTAGGTATAAAGGTTGGAAAAGGAAGCCGGAACGGGAACCGGAAATCTACGATTCCTTCGGGATTTGTGAAAACCGAAATTCACGCGTGTGAAGCCGCGGACAAAAGCTAGTTTGTGTATATAAGATAGTTCACGTTTCAATGAGCAATTAGAGTGAGCATACTCAAATTCAGACAGATCAGATTTAAATTAGGATGTTGCGCAATTTGTTGCTTCAGTGTCAATAGTTGCATGTCGGTGTGTTTACACCTCAATATCTTTAAATTGCTTAGCTTTCGCCTGCGGCTTCACCCGTTAACCCTATTTCATGTAGGTCAACATTGTGGCTCTAATAACAGGTCAATACTCCACCATAGAATTTGAATTTTGTTGAAGTCAGCACGATCTCCGACCAACCTGTCGCAGGGGTGAACGCTGTCCTATAAATGGAAATTCCCGTGTTCGATTCTCAGCAGCGTCAATTTCTTTTTCTTCGTCCCTACAGACTATAACAGTGTTGACAGACTGGTCGCGTGGTCGTCACTTCGGATGTGACTCGCTTGACAATTCGTCTGTAGATACTCCTCTCTGACGGTTGCCTTTCTTGCACACTCGTGTAGGTACCTAACGGGATTAGCGTCGATTTGGGAGTCTCTAAATTGGCTCTGGCCGGCTAATTACCCCTTGCCGCCAAGTGATTTAGCGTTCCGGTACAATACTACACAATACATATATCTACAATGATTAGGGATATGGATTATAAAACTGGTTCTACACACAATCGGCAGATCCTCAATCCTCATTGTTACGATGGTCAGTAATAGCAGGTCGAAGCGTTGGAAGTGGAACCCGGAGTTTACGTTTCATTGTAATTCCCAGCTAACGAAATGTCCCTATGTGCAAATTTAGAGAATTAGTTCAGTAGTAGATATAATTATTGTACATTTGAAAAATTTAAATTAAAACAAAAAAAAAGCAAATATAAAAACCTGATAATACCTATGAAGTGAAGGGTTAAAACCGTGAGTATATAAGTCGGCCACGTAGTTTTCCATGTAAATGGTAATAAAAATCACACACGCATACTTCTAACGCCAAACACATACCTACAGTATCTACTACCTATATTATACCTACCCTCTTCGTTTTGTAGTGGGTTAAAAAATAGATATACCTAAGTTTTAGAACTAAAAACAAAAATCATTTGAATCGATCCAGTAGTTTTTCTTTTTCTGCGATGCACGACACAAACAAATAAACAGACAACTTACCTTTTAGTATATAGTCATAATTTTATAGTAAAGGTTCAACAAACTTTATTCACGTGCAATTGTACAAGTATATTTTGTCGCTAAGTTTAGGCGACAGGCGAAGGTTAATCGTTACCTAATACTAAACGCTATTTCTTAATTAAATCACCAATTAATGTCAATTTAACAACAAAGTGTCACGCTAAATATTATTCAGAAAAATGAACTTGAATTTTAAGTTGATTTACCTAACATATCGCAACATACTTATTATTTTACGAGCGGATACCCGCGACTTCGTTCGCGTGGATATTGATTTTAATAATCCCGTGGAAATCATTTTGTTTTTCCTATGCTCCTTTGAGCTTAAACCTTGCTAAAAACTGTTAAAAGTTCACTGGCGCATGTTTAGGTACATCAAAATGTAAACATCCGCCAGTGAAAGTCCTATCAAAATCGATCCAGCCTTTCGGAGATAAGCCAGTAGTCTTTAAAGTATCTACTTTCTAACAAAAAAAGAATGAATGAAATCGGACCACCCGTTAACGAATTACAGCTAAGTACACATTTTGCCTTTCACCCCGTCTCCCAAGGGAACCGTGCTGAATTTCGGGATAAAAAGTATCCTATATGTTACTCCATAGTATTAACTTAAATCATGCCGAGTTTCATTTCAATCCATTCAGTAGTTTTTACGTGATGCGCGCACAAACATACAGACAAACAGACAAACAGATAAACAGACAAACAGACAAACAGATAAACAGACAAACAGACAAAAATTTCAAAAATAGCTTTTTTCGTTCTATTACTTATCCCTAATATCCCCCAGTTATTATTTTGCAAAAATCTTCAATGTACAGATACGGCAATTCTACGATTTTATTATATGTATAGATTTCAGTCGATGTCAATTAGGACTGATATTCCGACAGAATACTTAGCGACAATATTATGAATACCGAAATGTCTCTATCTACTTACCTACCTTTTTAAAGCTAAACTGATCTGCACTCTTGATAAAAACTTGCATTTTGACACCTTTCTTTTTTTTATTTTTATTATGAGTATTTATAGCCATAAAACACATCTGAAAACCTGCCTAGGAGTATTAAGTATATTATATATTATGTTGCTACAAAACCGCGTTGATACAAACAAACAAACGCACAACCAACTACTGTACGAGTATGAGCTTCATATTTGTGTATCGACGATGTCGCGGCGCGGGTAACGGCTTGTTTAAAATAATCCAGTTTCAATCGGACACAGTCAAAAGTTTTCGCTTTAATTATAAAGTCTCACAGGAATATTAATTAGTTGGAGAACAAAAGCGGACCGCTGAGGCGATATCGAGGCTACACGTTATGGCTGTACAGAGTGGGTACCACATGAGTAGATATCCCTACAGAGAGGAAGCTTCATACAAGCGGCCCGCTGTAGATACACTCACACATAGCGCACGTTTGTCATCCAACTGAGCCGGTAGGAGGTCAGACGCGGGCGTCCGTGAACCGTTGGTGAGTGTGTTTGTGTGAGTGTACCTACAGCGGGCCGTTTGTATGAGGCTTCCTTTCTGTACGTATGTACTCATGTGCTAGGTACAGTGCATGTACTGTGGTCTGCGAGCGGAGAAATATAACTTGGTCACCAGCCGGCGTAAAAAGGGCAACGACTTACTAGTTACAGTGAATTTATATTATAAAGTCGACTCTTACTAATAAGACAAACATATATAACAAGTGAATAATCTAAAAGATTGAAAGTAGAACCGACTTCACCACACACTCAACTGTCCATATCTCGGAAACTAGCGAACCGATTTTGATGAAACTGACACTGATCCCTAAATTGAAGTAAAATAAAAAATGGTCTCAATACAAAAATAGTGTCGGAGAAATCCGCGGACATGATATACCTACATGCATATTGCATACCCTTGCCCATAAAGATTATCATAATATGTGAATATTTTGCAGTTTCAATAATATTACATACCTAGGTAGGTACATACAGTGGAATTGATAACCTTCTTTTTTAAATTCGGTTAAAAATATCGAGGCGGCGCGGCGCCGTAAGTTGTTCACAAGATAATTCTATAAACAAAACTGCAAAAGAGCGCACCCACATATCGAGGTCCCTATATGATTTTATTCGATCGGATACAATATTCTCCATCGCTGGACATCTAAAAATAATGTATATCTACCCTACTAATGCAATTTGCAAATGATTGAAAAGCTCATCATTAAACTTTCGCATTAATCTCTCGGCTTTTGCTGTTATCGTTGAGGAGTTCCATTACTCCCTTCATCTCTGGATCTACATCTTCTCTAGACCAGACGGATATTTCATAAGCATAAAACGAAATGTTAACATTAACCCTTTTATGAAGGGAAAAGAAAAGGTCCCGAGGCGCCGGCGCTAAGTAGAAAAAAAATCGATAACTGGTCCACAACAAAATAACAATCTAAAACACTCACGACAAAACGTAACTCCCAAGGATCGCGATATGAAAGCGATATAAAGATCGTAATCGCGGAATAAAAACTCACTTTTATGTCGAACACGGAACGAGTATTACCCCGAACGATTAAAAGCTCTCATAACGAGACCGAACGCGACGCGGCCGCATGGACATATTTTATTTGCGAGCTGGATTAAATACTAAAATCTGGCTTAAATACACAATCGTCAGGGAACTGTCCACAGAGACTGACACTAGAATAAGTAGTTTGGAATAGTTCAACATCAATTCCGGTAAGAAGTGTTTTGGGGGCTATTCTCAAACCGAATTTGTTGAAAATGTGAAATAAGTAGTTAGAAAATAGCCCATTTGGTCGTATTTAAGTGCAGACCGCAAAATCATCTCATTGTATAGCATTCAATACGTACAATTAAAATTTTTTTCGAGGGACTTCCTTTTCTAAATACAATAATATTTAGAAACGGAAGTAAAAAAGTTAGTGTGTTTAAAAAAGTTTGGAGAGAAATAAGGATTTGAAAGTACCAACCTTCGTATTTTCAGTCGTCTACACCGTCAAGCTAAAGAAGCTTCAATCCTGCAACAAAGAGCTTGAGAGAGCTCATCAAAAGAGTGGTTTAAATCTTTAGGTGTCGAACTGATGATTCATTAGCTCGCGGAGCGGAGAGGCATTAAAAAAGAAGTGCTTGTACCCGGGAACACAATACGCCGCGCCGCACAGTGGGTCGAAACTGCTATTTGAGGGACATAGGATTTTTTGTTACAAATTCCATTAAAAAAAATACGTATCGAAAGATCTTGTCATTCTGATGAATAATTGTTATTAAAAGTTTTTCTCTAAAACTGATAGCTTGCCCGAAAAAAAATATTTTCAGTTTTTGTTGTATGGAATGAAACATAAACTGCTAAATTTTGGCCAAGTCTTGAAAGGTCTTGCTTTGAAACTACTTTATTCTTATTCTTTGGCTTGTTGGCTATAATTCTACGCTATCAGCGCGTACCCGAAGTTGCCCGTTCGCGAGTTATAAGGTTCACAAAAATGAAGAAAAAAAGTAAGTAAAAAGTACTTTTTGGGGTTCTGTACCTCAAAAGGTACAAAAAGGAACCCTTCTAAGATCACTCTCTTGTCCGTCTGTCTGTCTGTCCGTGTGTCACCACCGATTTTCTCAGAAATGGGTGAACCAAGCAAGTTGAAATTTATACCGGATACTGAAATCTATAGTTCCTATTAGGTGTATAAAAATCAAGGTCCTGAGTCAACACGATAAAGAGATGGGCAAATTTAGATTTTGGCGAGAACTTATAAGTACCGAAAATTACCTTAATTTTCAATTTTTTTTATTTTTCGTAATTTTCCCTTCACTTGTGCTATAAGACCTTGCTTTTAATCAAAATTGACAATTCTAGGTCAACCGGAAGTACCGTATAGGTTTTGGGTCGAAAACCTACATGGTAGTTGCCGTTGACCTAGAATCCTGAAATTTGGCAAGTAGGTAGGTCTTATAGTACAAGTAAAGGAATAAATCTGAAAACCGTGAATTTGTGGTTACATCACACAAAAAAAAAATTATATTGTGTTCATAAACAAATAATTGGTATTTTCAATTTTCAAAGTACGATAACTATACCAAATGGAATATTATATAAAAGGACTGTACTTTTACATTCTAAAACAGATTTTTATTTATTTTTATGCATAATAGTTTTTGATTTATCGTGCAAAATGTCGAAAAAAAATCCCTTACACCCCCCTTATCTCTGAAGTTTGCCATTAGAAAAATCTAAAAAAATTATGGTTATTAGAATTTTATGTACATTTCACGGGAAAAATAAAATCAATATACTAACCGAATTTGAATTTATAGATACACACTTTACAAGATAGTGACAGTGATTAATTTTGTTAGTTTAGTTCTTTTAATTGTATTAGTTATTTTTATTTAAAACTACTGCTAATACAATTCAAAAAACTATATTTTAGATTTTTCTATTGGTAAACTTCAGAGATAAGGGGGGCGTAACGGAATTTTTTTCGACATTTTGCACGATAAATCAAAAACTGTTATGCATAAAAATAAATAAAAATCTGTTTTTGTATGTACAAGTAAAGTCCTTTTATATGATATCCCATTTGGTATAGTTATTGTACTTTGAAAATTGAAAATACCAATTATTTGTTTATGAACACATTATAATTTTTTTTGTGTGATGTAACCACAAATTCACGGTTTTCAGATTTATTCCTTTACTTGTACTATAAGACCTACCTACTTGCCAAATTTCAGGATTCTAGGTCAACGGCAACTACCATGTAGGTTTTCGACTCAAAACCTATACGGTACTTCCGGTTGACCTAGAATTGTCAATTTTGGTTAAAAGCAAGGTCTTATAGCACAAGTGAAGGGAAAATTACGAAAAGTAAAAAAAAATGAAAATTAAGGTAATTTTCGGTACTTATAAGTTCTCGCCAAAATCTAAATTTGCCCATATCTCTTTACCGTGTTGACTCAGGACCTTGATTTTTATACACCTAATAGGAACTATAGATTTCAGTATCCAGTATAAATTACAACTTGCTTGGTTCACCCGTTTCTGAGAAAATCGGTGGTGACACACGGTCAGACAGACAAACGGACAAGAGAGTGATCTTATAAGGGTTCCTTTTTGTACCTTTTGAGGTACGGAACCCTAAAAAGTACTTTTTACTTACTTTTTTTCTTCATTTTTGTGAACCTTATAACTGGCGAACGGGCAACTTCGGGTACGCGCTGATAGCGTAGAATTATAGCCAACAAGCCAAAGAATAAGAATAAAGTAGTTTCAAAGCAAGACCTTTCAAGACTTGGCCAAAATTTAGCAGTTTATGTTTCATTCCATACAACAAAAACTGAAAATATTTTTTTTCGGGCAAGCTATCAGTTTTAGAGAAAAACTTTTAATAACAATTATTCATCAGAATGACAAGATCTTTCGATACGTATTTTTTTTAATGGAATTTGTAACAAAAAATCCTATGTCCCTCAAATAGCAGTTTCGACCCACTGTGCGCCGCCGCGCTGCGCCGCTGAGGGGACATCCAGCTATACTGCCCTAAGGGCGCCTGTGTACCATCCGACCGGTACGACGCGACACGACAGACAAAACCACATCACGAACACTCCGTATAGAAGTGGACCCATTTGAAATATACCTTCGTTATAATTATTTTTGTAATCTCTCTCTACTTCGTATTTCCTCATATTATCAGAGGGTCGTCATCTCTCTCCACCATACGATCATAACAGTAGAAATGTTCTTGGGATAATATTGCGGTCGGTCACCCATCCAGTTACTGATTTGTGTCAAAGTTAACCAGCGCAATCGAACAACTAACACCCAAGTATTTATATTTCATTGACGCACTTTATATAGGTACCTATATCTTTATATGTATATATATAATATCGAAACTTAATCAGGATGAACTACTCATCCAAGACTACACAGCACGGCACAGCAGATCTATTGACTATTTCGGTATATGTATAGCGTTACATGTATGAAATACCGACCGTATCATTTTGCAGAGCTACAAGCTTCAATCAATAATAGGCTAAGTATAATATTGTGAAAACTCGAGAAGGAAAGCTCGCTCAGCGCTCTAAAACTAAACTAAAGCTTAGAAACGCGCCCTGAAGCCAACAACAAACGTGTATTGTTTTCACTATCTCAAAATGCTCTAAAGTTACATACCTACCTATTATCCGTCTGCCGCGCCGCCTTAGACCGATGGAATTTTAGTGCAATTAACTCTTGAGATGGTACAGTTCACCGGTTACCTAATTATTTCCCCTGATGACAGAAGTGCTGGCTTTTGGTGCAAAGAATCAGCCTGGCTGTTCAGCGCGATAATGCAGTCAGTATTCTTAATATCACTCCACACGGGCTTTAGATTAGCTGTGAATTTAATTGTGACATATTAATATCTAATAATTAAAAAAAATATTTTAAGATTACCTACTTACTTATGATTTTTGAATAAGTTTTCGTTTTATGAAAACTTTGAAATTGTTGAGAGACATCTCCAAAATGTCTAGTAGATATTTATTTATTTATTTACTAGCTTTTGCCCGCGGCTTCGCCCGCGTGAATTTCGGTTTTTCACAAATCCTGAGGGATAAGTAGATTTCTGGTCCACCCGCCCCCCGCCGCGCTGCGGCGTACCGCGGTACCGCGTACGGCGGGCGCAGGGCGCAGGGCGCAGGGGCGCGCGGCGCGGCGCGCGGCGGGGGGAGTTCCGTGCAGCGCGAGCGTCAGCGAGCGAGCGCGAAAATACCTATCAGGGCGTTTTTTAACATAGCTACTTACCGATTTCAACACAACTCCTTTTTGAAAGTCGGTTAAAAAAGTAGCCTATGTTACTCCTTGGTTAATCCTCTACTTGTCTCTGAAAGTCCCGTCAAAATCGGTTCAGCCGTTCCGAAGATTAGCCCGTTCAAACAGACAGACAGACAAAAATTTTAAAAACGTGTGATTCGGTTATGGTATCGTTCAAATAACCTTAAGAGCTTAATATGTGGTAGTTATTTCGAAATTACAGACAGACACTTCAATTTTATTTATTAGTATAGATTGAAAGTACACAATTATAAACCAAATTATCTACATAGATTCGGACACTGACGAAGATAGTTCGACGCGTCGAGTCTGTCGGTCACGTAATGTCGGTATTGTCGCACAGTTGTCAGCCCCGACGGCCCGATCACCGAGCCCCCGACGACCGCGCGCCCGCCGCGGCCGCCCGCCCGCGCCGCCTGCGGGCGCCGGCGCTATCGGTGCGATAACGACGCTCTTTGTGTCTGTGTCCTGTGTCACAGGCTTTATACTTTTTCAATCAATGAGAAACGGATTGAATTGGTTTCGATACTAATTATCATTATTTGAATACGATTCACAATTTTCGTGCACTGATTTTGTGCACTTTGACAGATAGGTTATAGCCTTCTTCAGAAATAGATAGGTAGCCTACATTTTCACGGTCTAAGCATAGAAGAGATTTTGACGAAATTTCGCACGGGGCTAGCTTGCTAGCCGGGCTATTTTTAATCTTGGGAAATCAAGGAGTTTCCGCAGGATTAATATTAAAACAATCCACGCAAACGAACTTGCGGGCATTAGATAGCTAATGTATATAAACAAGTGTAAATTGAAAATTTAAAAAACCCTCGACATTCGCCATTTTGTGGCGGCGGCCATCTTGGATTTGCAATAATGCTATTCTACTAGTCAAGCCCTTTCATTTGATACCCATATTAAGGGAGTTGTGAAAAAATATGTAATCCGCCATTTTGTAGCGGCGGCCATCTTGGATTTTAATCAAACATAGCTAACAACACTCTCGACTAAATCACCTTTCAAACAAAAAAAACCGCATTCAAATCGGTCCACCCGTTCGAGCGCCACAGGGGAACAGACAGACACACACACACACACACACACACACACAGACACGTCAAACTTATAACACCCCGTCGTTTTTGCGTCGGGGGTTAAAAATGGGTATTGGTTTCAAAAATTTTACCTAAAAGGTACCTACTACTAGAGCTAATTTAAACGATATCACGAAAGTTGTCGTTCTAATTACTTAGGTATAGGTAAAGGAAAAAAACCGGCCAAGTGCGTGGCGGCCAAGTGTAGGGTTCCGCAGTCACAATCCTCGAAAAACAGATATAACTCCTTAACCTGTGAACCCTACTTAGCCGTGATAGTTTTCCTTTAAAATTGATTATATACCCTACTGCTGTGAATTTTTTCAAGTTCCTATATACTGCCATTTGGCTGATAGAGGGGGGGGGGGACACTTGACTCTAGTAAAAATTTGCACTTTAAAACATCATATTTTACAAACGGATCTAGAAATCGAAAAATGATGTTCCCACACCCACAGTATTTTTAAAAGACCTATTCAACGATACCCCACACTATGGGGTAGACGAGAAAAAAAATATTCATCCCCACTTTACATGTAGGGGAGCTACCCTAAAAAAAATATTTATCAAAATTTTATTTCACCACTTTGTCGGCGTGATTAATATTTATACTCATGCCAAATTACGGATTTCTAGCACTAATAGTCTCTGAGATTTACCGAGGACGGACAGACGGACAGACGGACGGACATGGCGAAACTATAAGGGTTCCTTGTTTACTACGGAACCCTAAAAAGATCAAATCAACTCAAATCCCAGCAGTTTTGTGATAAGTAATATCTGAAATGCTTTTTTTTGTTAATTTTAATTATCATGCAAATTCATTATCATTCATTAATCATCTGAACCCATAATCAAAATTGTTTACAGTAAATATTTGACATTTGAGCAGTCCTTTTATACCATATTACCACACGAGTAGATATTATACAGAGGAAAAGCTACCTAAGAACGTCCAAAATTTATACCTATTCTGATAGGGTTGTCACCTGTTGCATGTGAAAAATTATGGGTAAAAATAAAAATATTATATACTAGTATACATAATATAGCAAGATATGTAATAATATTGGAAAAATATGTTTTTTATATTACATTACTATACTATATATAAGCTATATAGTTACTTAGGTAGGTAGTAGGTACTTACTAAAACTAAGTGTGATAGCACATGCATAGATATCCCTAGTGACAGAACTAGATACTTACTTACTTTAGTAAAATGAATGAATTGAGTACCTAGTTACTTAGGTAGGTAGTAGGTACCTACTAAAAATAAGTGTGATAGCACATGCGTAGATATCCCTAGTGACAGTACCTAGAATCTAGATACTTACTTACTTTAGTAAATTGAATGAATTAAGTACCTAGTTACTTAGAATGACCCGTTAGCGCGGTTGGCAGTGACCCTGCCTTCCGCTCCAGGGTCGCGGGTTCGATTCCCGCTCCGAGTCTGGGTGTATTTATAATATGTATGTATAATGTATATATACCTTTATATAAAATATATATATGTATTTATATGTAAATATGTCTATCAGTCAGCTATTACCTATAACACAGGCATGAAGTTGCCGACTTCAGGAATAGACGGCCGTGTGCGTATGTGTGCGTATTTATTTATTTATTTAATTATTTATTTAGATAGGTACCTTAGATAGGCCCATCGCGATGGCCCATTGCATAGACGATCTATAACACATTTTAACTTACAACCCGTTTACTAAAAGATAGGACCTCGCTGACAAGTTGCTTTGACTCGCTCGCTCGCAAGACAATACTAACACAGCATACCTGGGTATGCTGTGTTAGTATTGTCAGTTTTTCACAAACATTTAAGTTTCATACAATACCTAAATATTCTTAATGATGCTTTTTTGCACACCATACCCATGCGTCGCAGTGGCGTCATCGACGCCAGGTCCAATCTTTTAGTAAACGGGTTGTACCTGGCAATGTTATTACTCAATTCTATTCAGTAGAATCTGCTTTTTGAACCAGTAGTAGAGTCTTGACATAGTATCATAAGTGGCACATACTATCCTACAATAAATAAATTCATGTCATTTCAATTAATTTCATTTCATTAATTTTATTGTATAGATATGTAAAGGTAGGTATACTTACTTCACTTGATCTCTAGGGTACACAAAAAAAGAGATTGGAAAAGTGCGCACGACCCACAGCCCTGTCGTTTGTCTACCAACTGTCCTACCAGCGGAGCGTACGTGAACCGTTGGTGAGAGCTCGTGTGTGCGTGAGCGGCGCTATGTGTGCGTGTACCTACAGCGGGCCGCTTCTAGGTAGCTTTCTCTCTGTATAATATCTACTCGTGTGATATTACCTACTTAAAGTTCCGATTGTTGGATAGTTTATTTACACTATGCACAAAAGCTGTGATAGCCTAGTGGTTAGGACGACCGACTTCTAATCGGAGGTCGTGGGTTCGATCCCGGGGCACGCACCTCTAACTTTTCGGAGTTATGTGCGTTTTAAGTATTTAAATATCACTTGCTTTAACGGTGAAGGAAAACATCGTGAGGAAACCTGCATGCCTGAGAGTTCTCCATAACGTTCTCAAAGGTGTGTGAAGTCTGCCAATCCGCTTGGCCAGCGTGGTAGACTATGGCCAAAACCCTTCTCACTCTGAGAGGAGACCCGTGCTCTGTAGTGAGCCGGTAATGGGTTGATCATGATGATGATGATGATGATGATGCACAAAATATAGGTCGGTGCATACAATGAAAGCTCTGCCGTATAGCAGCGCGCAGCTCGCAGCATGCAGTGTGTCGCGGGGCTTATTGGTCGGCGACTCACAGCGTCAGAAGCGCCGCCTCGAAAGCCTTTCCGTGTTCCGCCGGAGACCCCCCTGCCCCCCACACCCACTCCCTTGCAGCCTCACCCCTCGCCGGGGCCGCTACACCCAGGGCTGCCAGCTCCGAAATGAGGATGACAGATGCCTAATATGCCTGACTTTTTTATATTTCGCTTGACTTTGGTCTAGCAATCTCAGACATCGGTGTAGGTAACCAATCTACAATATTATAGCGTCATACTTTATGGTTACATTTATGCATTTAACTTCGTACAAAAGAATGATAAGATAATGAAAAGATGGGCCGACTATGCCATTTGCCAACTAGCCGACTAATCGGTTTTCAAATTGCTGATCAGTCGGCCGACTAGTCATAGATCATAATACGAGCATATTTTGTAACTTTCCTCGATCCAAGGTACAAACTACAGTTTTTAATACAGTCTTAAATTTTTGTTGGAAGCTTTAAAAACTCAATACCTTCTAACTTCTTACGCGCTTCTCCATAACCACTCCAAACGTATTACGCCTATTATTCTAATATTTGTAGAAATAGATCTAAAATTAACTCAGATATCAATTTATCTCTTCATTATCTATGCTATGAAATAAAAAAATTAGTAAAATTATATTTATTTTGAAAGTTATGACGCTTGAAAAATCTCTATTTTAGGGCAAATTTTGAGGCAACTTCGTGCGTAAATAAACTATATAAGAAACTAGAAAATTGAAAAACTACCAGTCATATCATACATTACTTCATAATAATTTCAAATGTCTTTAGTTTATGTAAATAATTTTTTTCAAAGAAAAATGAACCGACTTCAAACGATTCGAACTAAAAAGTTTAAAATAATTTTTTATTCATTTAGCTTGACGATTAAACTACCTAACTCAAATGATATATAATTTTTTGAATTCGGCGCCAAATGACTTCAAATTCACTTCAAGTATGTGCCCCCCGCTACCCGGACAGCCTCAACCTCCGCAACTATTATGGTTCACCGCGCTCGCATTCAAAAGTGGATACTCTGATTTTACTTACACGGATTAAATGTGGTTTGGCGCCGACTCCAAAAAATTATATCATTTGAGTTAGGTAGTTTAATCGTCAAGCTAAATGAATAAAAAAATATTTTAAAGTTTTTAGTTCGAATCGTTTGAAGTCGATTCATTTTTCTTTGAAAAAAAAAATATTTTATGCTTTTTAGTGATTTTTTTCTTTATTTATTTAATATTTGGTTATATTTTATTTATATACCTATTTATATTTTATTTAAAAAAATAACCAACACGTAAATGTTGATTTTATTTTATTTGTCAAGCGCCGATTATATAATTGGCATATTTTGCATTGAATTATTATGTACTAACGTGATATTTTGCCGATTAGTCGCAGACCAGTCGATCCATCTCTAATAAGCCTTTACCTTAACCTTTTTTTAAATTGGTTAAAAATGATTGTGATCTGGTTGGTAGCCCTGGCCGCACAGGGCACCACAACCGAGCCGCTCCACCGATTCAATCCTTCCTACTTACCGAGGATTTGGAGAAAGTATGTAAATCACGTGACGTCACCCCAGTACCTGTAATTACGGGGCCAACATACCACAAAGTAATACTTCGCTTATCAGCTTTTATCAATAGAAAATGTAAATTATCCTGTAGGGTTAACGTAGAATCTTTTAATAGTGTCTATAGTCTCTTTGAAATGTTCCTACGGTTCCTATATAACATTGAGATCAAACTGCGTTCTAGTACCTACCTATACTATTACCTACCTGATAGTAAGCTAATGAGGGAAGTAGTGGAGTTAATGACAAACTGGATATTCGTATGGAAACCCAAAAAGAAAATGGTTTATTGAGATAGCAAAAAATCTTTAATATCAGTATCACCACTTGAATATTACATTATTGTATTCAAGTGGCGATATAAAAGATTTTTTAAATGTATCTATCTCATTTCTAGCAAAAAATTGCATCCTCATTAAGTATAATATTAATTGAATTTTTTTGTCATATCTATTAGTCCTTTTCTTGTTGACCCACATTGACATGCGAATGTCCAGTTTGTAGCAAACTCCACTGCCTCGTCCATGTACTTATACAGGTAAATATTTTGGTTAAACGGTGTATTTCATTCGCGTGTTCCCTAATTATCCCCGTATATACTACCGCCCTTCAGTATAGGTAGGTAGAGGTACAAGATGAAACAGTCATTAAAACTTAACGTCCACCCGACAGTAAATCCCTGATGCGTAATGTCTAATGAATTCTATTGTAATGGCAGCGCCGCGCCGCGCCGCCGCCGGCCGCGCTCGCGTCGCAGGCGCAGAGGCCTCGATACAAGCCCTACTAATTGCACCCCGTCCCCCCCGCCGCAGGGCTCCCCCGGCGCCCTGCCCAGGCCACGGCCTTGTCGTAAGATAACCGCGTCGCCGAATAGGTTCACAGGTCACTGGTTCCTATCCGGTTCGAAGGACCAAAATGTACAGATCACGCCGATTTTCCGTTCATTTAGTTAGTTTATTTAGTTTAGTACGTAGAGAGCATCTGTAGTTACAGCCCCGTTCAACCAAAATTAATACTTACTAGTTCGTTTGATTTAATTTAAAAAAAAATTGTTTGGTTTGTGAGTGTTTGTAATTCACGTATCTGGGGATATAACGTAGTGTAGCCGATGCGTGATATCAGCTCTATTGCTAAACTTGTGCTAAAATTGTTAAAAGTTGTCTTTATATCTATGAGTTAGTTTTTTATAATAATTTTTTAGATAACAAAAAAGAGTTACTTTTACAGTGAGTACAGGTAAAGAAAAATTCCAGAGCCATACGACGAAGCCGTGGCCCGGCGTAAGAGCCTTGTCACCAATTTTTTTCCCGACATTCGCCGGGAATGCTTTTACGCCGGCGACACCGGACCTGTTAATGTGTTAATCCACTCCCTTGTTTTTCTGATATTAATAGCCAAACAAGGAAATCGTTGTCCCTTTCGCACCGGTGGAATCGTAGCGGGCAGGAAGCGAGACAGAAGCACGGATTATACAATTCGAAGCAGTTATGATTTTTTTGTCTCTATATGATGACAAGTTAGCGGTTGACTGCGATCTCACCTGGTAGGTAAGTGACGTGGAAGGGGTATGGCAGTTTCAAGGTGATACGATCTTGATACCACGTCAAAACCATTACCACAACAGCCTTTTAACGTCCCACTGCTGGGCACAGGCCTCCTCTCTCATAGGAAAGAGGGATTTAGAGCTTAGACCCGCCATCGCTGCTCCAATGAGGGTTGGCGGCCTTTAACGACTATTGTTACATGATAGTGATAATAACCGGGACTGACTGCTTAACGTGCTCTCCGAGGCACGGGGGTGAAACATCACCAACTGCCAACTCCGGTCTGGCACTGTGAATTTCTTGACAGAAAAACCCAATAGGTATAGGTACCTAAGTACCTAACAATTATTTTGCCCGACCCGGGAATCGAACCCGGATCCTCGTGATCTGCAGTCGAATATGCTAACCACTAGACCAACGAGGCAGATCTTGATACCAACCGATTCGAACATTATTTCGAATTATGTACAATTTGCGCGGCATCATGATGACTCCGTGGGAGATAAAGCTGCAGCAGAAGATGAAGGCCGTAGCCTTCACATGGTTCCAGAAACACCCACTCTCTTCATATCGGCCTCTGTGGACCTCCTCCAGGTATACCTTGGATGACCTGGCCTCATCTTCTCCGCAAACTGCAACGGCATTTGTGCAGCGTTTCCATCTTCTCTCCGCGAAATATTCCTGACTTGTCTTCAAGGCCTGCAGGACATTTTTCTTATAAGCTGGAAGTATGTGACGTAGTTCCTAAAAGTTTTGATTTTTACTGGTGATCGGCCACATTTCGAAGCACTTTTAAACGATTTGGTCGTTTTCTAAATAAAATTTTTACACTTATTGCAAAAGCTTTCCTCCAATTGCTATGTAGGTAGGTACCTATATATGAACGTACAGAATTCGAGAGATACTTACTTCGAAGCAAATCACTAGTGTAGTGGAGTGGATTGATTAGGTAGGAGACACGTGGAGTGACATGTGGAGATTAGGGTTTGTCAGTTATCAGGCGGGCATCATCGGGAGTTGCTGGTGACTCAGTACCTATTGCGCCGAGAGAAACCCTCAAGCTGCTCTTATATTGACGTACCTATCGGGAACCACTCGACCGTCAGTTTGTTTGTAAATCCTTGTGGAACAACATTGGGCACACACAATGGTGTCTGCACACGAATGAGTAGATACAGAGCTTCCTTTGTGTTGAGGCCTGAGTTACTTGACTGTTCTAATCTAATGACTTTAGTTTTTTTAATCCAAAAGCTAAACATGATCTTTAGGTACAACATAATATTATAAAACATTAGTCTAGATATCAAATCATATTTTCTCTAGTTTTTGAACTTGATTTCAGTCGATTGGAGTTTTGTAATTGTTGATCAATTTTTCAGCGTGAAGTACAAAACAGATACCTACTGCAAAAAATCCACATTAGTCCTAGTAGGTAGTACCTATGTCAGTGAAAAAAATTATTGATGAATTTATCGAAACAGATAAAATCTATCTCATGATGTGTACCTACTTACTCTACTTAATAGATACTTACCTATTTATATCTATGAACAGACTGTGTGGTTGTAACAGAACCCTGAGTCGCAATGATATAAAGTCACCCATGGCACGTCACAACCGAATCCACGAGACCCTCGACGGTCGCCGCGAGGTGCCGCGAGGTGCCGCGAGGGGGCGCGAATGTCCGCTCGACTCTCAGCGCTTCCCACAGAGGAGCCGCCCCAATTAATTACGTGCTACACGCGTCCACACAAAAACACCGGCCTTGTAGCGGCTAAGAGCGGCGGCGCCACTCGGGGCCCGGGGGACGGGGGCTCGGAGGACGGGGGCTCGGGGTCGGGGGACGGGGGCACGGGGGCCGGGGGCACTAATGCAGGCGCCGCGATAAGCGAGGCGCATGGGAAACACGGCGAGTGTCCCGCCGCGCCGGCGCAATGTCATAAGTTACTCCTCCGATGCATTGATGATGATGTAACGACCCCGCCGCGCCGTCATGTTGACCGACTGTGATCGAATGGAGTTGTGTGTTGGAAGTACACTGTAAATAAAAGAATGTGCAAAACTCTCGGAATTTCTTGACTGGCTTGACTGACTCTGACAAAGATAAAATCTTTTTTCCTATCGTAGTTACGCAAATAAGTATTCATTTATCTACGCAGGTATCTCCATAGTTAAACTTGTAATTTTTTTTAAATATAAGTATTTCTGCATAATGTAAAGTGCCCTCAGGCCGCGACAGGAGGACGGAGCTGCAAGCGTAAAGTCTGTTATTAGCAGGAGGTGCAAAACCATAAACCTTCATCCTTACAGCGATTGAAAGCGCCGGACGACATTTGGCACACGGCACATTAGCGTTTATACTTTATAGTCGGTTAGTACCTTTAATACATTGTGCAACAATGTTCCAAACGCTGCCTGCTGCAAGCTTACGACCCGCTTGCGTGTGCGACTGAAAATAATCATAATTTCAATTTTTATTAACTACACTAGTAACACTAGCCTACAGTTGTATTCATACATATATTATAGATAAAGTAAAATAGGTAAATAAATACCTGTGCGCTCAGCTAAAGTGGTTTTTAACTTCGAATGACTGAAAATCAAGACAAGACCTAAATTAAGCAACGTTTACTTGTTTAGAAAAAGTGCGAGATGGTTCTCGCTCTTTTAGGTACTTTAGGTACACAATGATATCCCTCATGGTAGAGTAAGAAATTTTTTTTTTCCGGCTCAATTTTCATGTAGGTATGGGAAACCCCTGAAAAAAAAATTCAATTTCTAATTCAATATTTGGTTTTGGGTCAACGATCTACACCAAATATCAAAATTTCAGGTTTGTAACTCATTTCATCTACGAGCTAGAGACAGCTGTGGCCGGCGGACAGACAGACAGATAGCAGAGTGACATTAATAGGGCTCCGTTTTTACCCTTTTGGTACGGAACCCTGAAAATCAGCTAAAACTATACCTATTATCTATAGTTACTACGCACAGCTACTACCATACATAGGTGTTACGGAAAAAGGATTTAAAATTAAATAATTACAAATTGGCCTAACAGGCTAAAAAATATGACAACAGCCGCACAGAGGCCGACGGAAGAGCGTTAAATAAATTCCAACGACGCTATCAATTCTATAAACAATTTATAACAGTAAATTGGGGAATATGATTGAGAATAAGTAGATAGGTACCTACCTATCTACTTAATAGTAGTAATAGTAGGTAAGTAGTAAAGGTAGGAAGAAAGAGACCTAGCAAAATGTTAAATTAAAGTAAACTAACTAATTATTCATTTATCCTACTCATTACGCATGATGACATTAGGATTGACTCAGTGAGTAAAGCTTTTTAAGCTTTTTAATTAGCTTTGCTTTATTGTGTAGATTAGTGAGTGATAGTCGTATAATGCTTATGAATTTATACTTAATATAATGGCAGCATCGTTACCCGGGTTACAGTCGTGTTGCCGACGGATTTATGAGCTTTCGCTCTTTATTGTCATTACAAAAAATTAAGACTAATTACCTCCCTACTGGCGAATGATTAATTACATTTTAGGCGTGAAGATTAAATTAATTAATTGCAGCAGACGTTTTTATCTCGTGGGTAACAATTGTTTTACAAGTTAGGTTAGGTAACGTCACGTTGGAATGAACTGGGAGTGTGTTGGCAGTTTTACTTTAGTTTGACTAGCGTAGGTCTCACAAAGTATTCATTACAAAGGTTGATGTGTAGGTATACCTAATGTATAAAGATTATGCTAAAATATTCAGAAGTAATATTTATCGTGTAAATAGACACACTGGCATGCTTTACGGCCGGAGGAACTTGCCGGCCGCGCTGCCGCGCGTCTAGATTTAGAAGTTACTGTAAACTCGATGCAGAATACACCTGGAAAGCTCTCGAGTCGTATTTTAAAATTATATAATCCTTATAAAAAGTGAACTTCTGAACCTTCCCATATACCTATTTAATCAAGCTAAAAACCGGTGAAAACCGGATGAAAATCCCTTCACTAGTTTTTGAGATTAGCGCGCAGTCTGATAAACGCAGCGAGGGGTTAGCGTTCTAATGTGGTTCTAAACTGCATCAGGACCTTTTAATTAGGTATAGGTATAAGTACCTACTTATTTCAAATAGAAACACAAGTTTACGTTACTAAACCAGTGTACGTTGGCGGTTGGCATCATTTTAAAGATTTTCCAAGCCCTAATCGAACATTTTAGATAATACAAATTAATACACCCACTGATGAATTCAATATAATTTCATGCAGAGCGGCCAGAGAGCAGACCGCGCCACGCGTTAAGGCTCGTCTGTGAGGATATCAATGAATATAATATAGTGATAATAAGATCAGCGAGTTGTATGAGGAGCTACGAGTCCAAGCGACCGGTTCCTCTATCGCTAGCTCTACCGGCATTCGGCACACACAGCCGAGCTCACAGCGCACACAATGCTCATGCATCGGTAATTTCACTGCGGTAGCTTAGGGTGACTATGTTGATACCGTGTACCTATCATCACCCTCAGTCAGTCACCCTAAGCTGAAGCAGTGAAATTTTGCAAGAAAAAAAATTACACGAATTGAAACCTATTAGGAGACCCCCTACGAATTCACGTTAACATGGCGCTCTACCGGGTGTGTGACGTTGCAACACGGTCCCAATAATGTGTCCATACAAAGTACATTACGAAGCACCGAAAAATTAAATGACCCCAAGGCAATGTTTTTAATTGCAAACAAGGTATAAAAAATCGGATAAATTGAAAATATTTGAATTTGAAGAAAACGCAATCTGAAAAAGTAATTAACAATACAGTGTAATTAAAATTTAATGCACTAAAAATTCTGTATTGAATTTTAACACAAAAATAAGTGCCAGTTGAAATGATTTATTAAAAGTCTAGTCTAGACCAAAACCTGACCAAAACAAGTTCATCAAAACGTCAATTTGCTGACAGCTGACAATTAAAACATACGTGTGCCTCTTAACGATACGAAAAAGCGGCACTTTGACCGAGAAGTAATAAAGTATCGAATATGATACGAATGTTCAGCGGATGTCAAGTGTCAACTGTACTACGTCAAAAACATGCCGCCGGGACAACACACCTATTACTCGACCAAGCCAACTAGGCACCTTGAATGTAGGGGGCCGCATACAAATCAGTGTGCTTAGTCTAAAGCGGAGCACTCGAAAACGAACTCGAAAACTATTGATCGATTTCAGAGTAAAATAGACCTAAAATGTCTTGTATTAAGGTTTGAGTTCGCCAATACATTCAGCATTGTTCGAATGCTGAATGTATTGGCGAACTCAAACCTTAATACAAGCCATTTTAGATCTATTTTACTCTGAAATCGATCAATAGTTTTCGAGTTCGTTTTCGAGTGCTCCGCTTTAGACTAAGCACACAGGTGCCGAGTTCGCTTGGTCGAGTAGTATCCAGATACAGCATTTCATAAAGTAGGTAATTAATCTATCTATGATGAGTAAGGAAAAATAAGGCTAATAGAATTGCCTACTTCATTAATGAAATAGAGGGATTATGACGCACGTTAAGTATAATAATATATAATTATAGGTACTTCAGATAAACTGCTTGTTATGTATCAACTGAGGCAATTATTCTGGGCGTTGGTACAAACTTACAAATAAAAGATATCTGGTTGACGATTCATAAAGAGAATGGGAAATTTTTAGAACTTTGAATCTCTCTGAATACTCAAATCATTGTAACATATTATGTATTATTATATCTTAAAATGCCTACAATAATAATAAATTTTTACTTCTTACAGCTTAAGTCAAAACAAAATAAGTAAACAGGGGACAATTTTCTTCATATTTTATATAAAAATTCAATTTATTTTAAAATTTCAATATAACACTTAATTTGACACGAATATATGTGTAATTATGCCGTTTTATTATTTTGTCTTAAAATGACATCTTCAAGTAAGAAATAAACTTGATGCTTAGAAATAGTTTGGGTTTCCATACCACCGCAAATAATCGTACCTAGTACCTACTTGTACACACGTGGAGCGTTATCTACGTTTACTCGTTTAACAACGAGATAGATAAGAAAAGAAAAATGCGAGTATTTCAATATCCTAAGTATTGCGTGGTCACCCTCGCCTTCCGTACAATAACTTATGACAATAGAGGGTGATAGAGGTCTCGTATCGCCATTAATCGTTCGAGGCAGCGCGGGGCGCGGCGGGGCGGGGCGGGGCGGGGTAGGGCGGGGCGGGCGGGCGGTGGGCGGGGCGCAGGCTCTACGGGACCCTCGTACATTTAATATATGAAATGTTGTGTAGTGCATGTAACTCATGTTGCCCGCTTGTGACTTTTCGTTCGAAATACTATAAGTAATGGATCCGAGACGTCGTGCGTCGCTTAATTGTCAGGGGGCAGGTGTTTTCGCTGTTTTATTTTGTATTTATCAGATGGAACATTAAAACTGTGTTTTCGTACACTGAACATATTTTTTACCCTTTGGAACTTGCAATAATTTTTGTACCTAAGTACCTACATAGGTACCTACTCAATTAATTGGGTGGGCACCTACCTACTTTATTCTTTCGTATTTTTAACCCTCGACGCAAAAACGACGGGGTGTTATAAGTTTGACGTGTCTGTGTGTCTGTGTGTGTGTGTGTGTGTGTGTGTGTGTGTGTGTGTGTGTGTGTGTGTGTGTGTGTGTGTGTGTGTGTGTGTGTGTGTGTGTGTGTGTGTGTGTGTGTGTGTGTGTGTCTGTCTGTTCCCCTGTGGCGCTCAAACGCGTGGACCGATTTGAATGCGGTTTTTTTTTGTTTGAAAGGTGAATTAGTCGAGAGTGTTCTTAGCTATGTTTGATGAAAATCGATCCAAGATGGCCGCCGCTACAAAATGGCTGATTACATATTTTATCACAACGCCCTCAATATGGGTATCAAATGAAAGGGTTTGACTAGCAGAATAGCACTATTGCAAATTCAAGATGGCCGCCGCCACAAAATGGCGAATGTCGGGGGTTTTTTAAATTTTCAATTTTAAACTTGTAAGAATTTAGTACTTACGTAGCTGCTCTACGAAGCTCTATGTAGCTGTGATACAATACAATCATCGATGTATTCCTATCTATAGTAGTAATTATGTATAAGTTTAGTAAAAAATATTAAGTACTTATCCAATTAGCTGTCATATCTGCCTACTTATACCTAAGTACTAAATATTATACTTTTTATCCCATCTATTCGAAAAGGACGACTTGGTTCGCCTTTATGTGCACCCAAAGGTGGTGTTTTCGTCGCATTTTTATAAGTGCGCGTAAAAGATCTTTTAATCGCACTTATTTATAAGTGCGCCTAAAAGATAATTGCGGCGCACTTATTGAAGATGAAGGGCCCGTGGTCCCACCGGGCTAGGCGCGAACGATAGTATCGATTGTTGTTATTGTTGTTACAAGTTTGACGTCTGTGTATGTATGTGCGTCTGTGTCTGTCTGTTCCCCCGTAGCGCTCAAACGGTTGAACCGATTTGAATGCGGTTTTTTTGTTTGAAATGTGAATTAGTCGGGAGTATTCTTAGCTATGTTTTATGAAAATTGGTCCAAGATGGCCGCCGCCACAAAATGGCGGATTACATATTTTTTCACAACTCCCTCAATATGGGTATCAAATTAAAGGTCTTGTCGTCAAGACCTTTCATTTTGACGTTTGTGTGTGTATGTGTGTGGGTCTGTCTGTTCCCCCATACCGCTCAAACGGTTGAACCGATATGAATGCGGTTTTTTTTGTTTGGAAGGTGAATTAGTCGGGAGTGTTCTTAGCTATGTTCGATGAAAATTGGTCCAAGATGGCCGCCGCCACAAAATTGCAGATTACATATTTTTTCACAACTCCCTCAATACGGGTATCATATGAAAGGTCTTGACTAGTAGAATAACACTATGCAAATCGAAGATGGCCGCCATCACAAAATGGCGAATGTCGGGGGTTTCTTAAAATTTTAATTTATACTTGTATTATTAATCCGCCATTTTGTGGCGGCGGCCATCTTGGACCGATTTTAATCAAACAAACATAGCTAAAAACACTCCCGACTAATTCACCTTTCAAACAAAAAAACCGCATTCAAATCGGTCCATGCGTTTGAGAGCTATGGGGGAACAGACAGACATACACACACACACACACACACACACACAGACGTCAAACTTATAACACCCCGTCGTTTTTGCGGCGGGGGTTAAAAATATGAGGCGCCTTTTATTTCCTCATAGAGGGTGATGAAAAGTAGAGTGTATCACTCGGGCGCAATATATTTTTGGCTCGGGCGAACGTACTTTGAATCCCTCGCTACGTTCAGGATTGTACTAAAGAATCCCTCGCTACGCTCGGGATTCTACTATACAATCCCTCACTTCGCTCTGGATTCAAAAAAGCGCCCTCGCCATATAAATATTATTTTGGTCCCTTATGATACAATCTACCTACTATTGATATCAATAAAAACATCCTAGGTAGGTAAATCAAATTAGGTAGGTGGTAGGTATGTATAGGTACATAGATATCCACCTTTAAAATAATTAAATCATCACTAGATAGGTATGTACTATGTAGGTCTAGGTAGGTACATCAATGAAGTCTAGATATTATGTCTACTAGGTAATAAAATTTTATTTCACATAACAATTAAAATAACAAAAATTAACAATAAAAATAAAAATTAGATAAAATAATTATGTTGGTAAGTAAATGTTAAAAGTAAATGTTACCTATCATATTATTATCTTCGGTATAGTGTGGGGTCAATTTGGCTCTGGGATCTTTAGCCAAATCTTCAACAGGCTTCTGTGTTGATGTGTACAGCTGTCCGTAGAACTTCTCAACCTCCCTCAAACCGCTGTCGGTCTTGAGTCGCGTCAGCTGACTCTGACCGATAGGCAGATCTCTCGCGAACACCTTTGAGCCTTTGTTACGCTCAATGGTCTCTTTGATACGCTCGGTGTTAAATTATCGCAGATCTCGTGTCTGATCGCGCGTGATTTAGAGATCTGTCTACTAATCCGCCGATATGCAAAGGCGTCTCCAAAAGACTGGAGTCTCATTTCATGTCTCTGTTCCATGAGATTGAGAGTATGGTCTGAGAATTTTTTGGTTCTATTTCTACTGTGGGTCTTAAATAACCTAGACCCGACCATGGACAGTTTCAACCAGCCTGTTGTTCAGCTCGTCCACAGAATCGCAATCTGCCAGTCAAGCAAATCGGTTTTGCAGTTTGAGTTGAAAGCTCTCCGGGTTCTGGATATGGGTACGAGAAGGTTGGAGCGTTGACTTCATCAGTCTGGCCCTTTCAAGCTTTATGTTAAGATTCAATGTGCCTGTTACCATACTGTGATTGCTCCCGGTTTTTACCCTGTTGATCTCAGAGACATCATAGATATGTGCCGTTTGGTAGACATGATGAAGTCAATTTCATTTCTCGTAGAACCGTTGGGACTCATCCAGGTCCATTTCCTGTGAGGCCGCTTCCTGAAGAAAGAGTTAACAGTTATAATATTATAGAGATCCTCCTTCTCCATGAAGTCGGCCAGCATTTCTGACTCCTATTACTTATCGCAACCAGTTCTTGTTTTGGCATCGTTGTTTTCTTATGGCACACATCATATTTAATCACAACTATGGAATTGAAAAATTAAATATTTTTTTTACAAAAAATTAATAAACTGCAATAATTGCTAGAGTACTTTTGGAATTTTGGATTATTTAAAAAATAGACAGAAACAAATACGAATACTTTTTAAATTTGCTGATACATTTTGTAACAAAGTGAAATAAAATGGAATTGTTTCCTGAACTTAACATAGAATTAAAACTAAAACGCACTAAGACATATTTTTTTATAACTATTCACAGTAAATTTAATAAAATACTGAAATATGTCTCAATCATGCATGTTGAAATAGAACACAATTTTCAACTAACGTGAAATAAATCAAAATCGTTCTTGTTTAGAAATAAAAAAAAACGGAATAAATTTAAGTGCGCTTGCAAATAAAATGAACTATTTCGCCTTAATTCGACGTCGTCAAAAAAAGGTAACGTTCGCCTCACATCGCGGTTGACGCATCACTGAATGATTCCCTATTTCATGAAATGCTTTGTCGCGCGTTTTAATAATAAAGAGAAGGGTGATCCATTAAATCGGCCATTTTGCTCTGTTTCGCGTGGCGGTCAGATTGTACCTATTCTTTGAGCTGAGTTAGTTCAGTTTATTAGTAAAAGTAGGAATCAACAAATTTTGACTTATTTCGGTTTATTAATAAGCGTGCGCTATGTAGTTTTTGTAAATATTTCAACCTATTTCCGAATTGTTCTAATTTGAAACTAAGTAGTGTTTATAAGACGTAGAGTCGTAACTTTGCTAATATTTTCTTTCAGTAGTTAAACAAAGTTGTATCTCCTGACAATATTGTGTTTTATAAACACTGGCTAAACGTAAAATGATTAATCATTTTTAATTTTACTGTAAGTAATTCTTAATCTTTATATTATACTAGCGGACCCGGCAGACGTCGTCCTGTCCGCTATTAGCGCCACCTACCGGGTCCAATTTTTCTACTTACAAACCTTCCTCTTGAATCACTCTATCTATTAAAAAAACCGCATCAAAATCCGTTGCGTAGTTTTAAAGATTTAGGCATACATAGGGACATAGGGACATAGGGATACCTATAGGGACAGAGAAAGCGACTTTGTTTTATACTATGAAGTGATTGTGTAACTTTTATTTTTATTTTATATGGGTCACCGACCTGAAATAAAATGGTTTTATTTTATTTTATTTTATTTATTTAAACATAATAATTAGATATTATTTATTATTTTTAGTAGATATACTTAGGAAAACTTCCCAGCAATAGAAAATTTGCATAGAAAATTGCAAGCTGAATGTCTAGAAAGATAACTACCTACCTAGGTAGGTACGTACCTCTAGCTATGTAACGTAAGTACAACTTCAGCATAGGTACTTAAATAAAACAATAAATAAAACATATCTACCTACCTTGGTTAGGAAGTAACAAACATTACATTTCAACTTCCACTTTACGATATTACGATGCAAGCTTTTTAACAATTTAAGTAAGTAGTTACGATAATTTACGATGCTCTACAATTTGCATATTAAGTAGGTAGGTACCTAATAATTATTAAATTGCTTTCATCACCAAACTCCCTTTATCTCGTCAGTAAAGATTACTTGTTAAGTAATTATTAATATAATTTGTTTGTAGTTTAATAACTACCGAATAGATAGGCAGGAATAGGTGTAGCGCGGTCAATCAAAGCGCGGTCTCTTTATTCAAATCTAGGAGATAATAACGAACTGGGGAAGGTTTACGAGGCTCTCAAGGATATAAAACTACATGAATGTCGGCACCTACCTACCTACTCACCGAATTATATATTCTGTAATAACTAATGGTTTCGCATGAAGTTTGGACATAAAATAAACCCTCAGAAAAACTTTTCTCTAAAAATTCTAAGTTTTTTGTTGAAAGGACATGGCCGGAATTTGTATGGAGCTGTGTCCTCGGACATGGCCGGAATTTGCTCGATTAATCGAAAAAAAAACTTACTTAAATAAACATAAATGGAGGTTAATTATTCATATGTGAAAATTGCTTTTAAAATAAACTAAAACATATCGCGGTAATTACATTTCTCCACCGCAGGCGTGGAAAAAAACACAAAAAATAAGAATGTTTACTTTTATTTGTTTTTGTTTTTATTTTACTGTCATATTGCATTTGCGTTCGGATACACGTATAATAAATACTAACGATATATTTTGTATTAATTAGCACTTATGGTCGTGTGCGTGTATAATATCCGAACGTCTTTAATTTTTAATCTATTCAGTAGGTACCTAATTTTGACGTAGGGATGTCGAAAAAATTGAGAACAGTTCAGCGCCATCTAGATTGATCCTCCAACAACTCTTTGACGGGAGATTCAAATGTGGACTAAATAATATTTTTAGATAAGGCATTTTGACTCGAGAGAGAACTGGTTAATAAAATACACCAAGTTCTCTTTCGAGTCAAAATGCCTTATAAATAAAGTTTTAGTTAGGATTCAAAATAAAACAACAGGTTTTTGTTCTAACAATGCATATTTATTTACTAGCGGTCCGCCCCGGCTTCGCCCGTGGTACATAATATATAACCTATAGCACTCCAGGATCACGTACATATCCAACGGTGCAAGAATTTTTGAAATCGGTCTAGTAGTTCCTGAGATTAGCGCGTTCAAACAAACTCTTCCGCTTTATTATATTATTACTAGCGGTCCG
Source organism: Melanargia galathea (assembly GCA_920104075.1). NCBI lineage: Eukaryota > Metazoa > Arthropoda > Insecta > Lepidoptera > Nymphalidae > Melanargia > Melanargia galathea. Next base: position 25,532,200 of record OV049863.1, on the reverse strand, counting down.
CCCCGGCTTCGCCCGTGGTACATAATATAATATAGCCTATAGCACTCAAGGATCACATACATATCCAACGGTGAAAGAATTTTTGAAATCGGTCCAGTAGTTTCTGAGATTAGCGCGTTCAAACAAACAAATTCTTCCCCTTTATTATATTAGTATAGATTAGTATAGATGTGTAAGGATTTTTTTTGAGTGTGGTGGCTGATGCTTCTTCTGAAAATGATCTATTTTTCAAAATACAAAATCTTTTTAAACATAATATGTATGAGACGCTATTTACAATGCTGTTAATATTTTCATATTCAATTACATCACATGGAACAGCCGCCACCACCACCACCACTACAGCCTTTTTAATGACCCACTGCTGGGCACAGGCCTCCTCTCTCATAGGAGAGAGGATTTAGAGCTTAGACCCACCACGCTGCTCCAATGTGGGTTGGCGGGCATGGAACAACAGTTCTTTGTAACTTCTGTTTAGTACAATCAGCAAAACTTGTCTGTTTAAATTCATCTTCACATCTGAATATCACATAGTTCACATCTGAAAAGAAATAGTTTTGTTGATTAATTGGTACTTGGTAGGACTAATTACATATTACAAATAATATATACCATAACATATCGTTTCAACCAATGGACGTCCACTGCTGGACATAGGTCTCTTGCAAGGATCGCCACAGCACACCATAACATATAAGAAAGTATTTTTACTACCCTATAGGTAATAAATAGTAAACACTAAGGGTGGGCTACCAATAATAATTTTTTTCATAACTAGTAGGGGAGGCCGGGGTTCGAAGTTCCGATTTTGGCGTAGGACGCAATATGAATGTAAAAGAAAGATTTATGGATTATGATTCCTATATAAATAGATGCAGATTTTATCCTAGTTTCAAATTTTATAGTCAAATTCATTGAAATAATAATATATTTTGGCAGAGCATAATTTTTCTGAAGCAAGTCGACAATGAACAATTCGCCCCACAAAGGGGCTGGTTGTTCCTCAGTTGAGGTAAGTTGTTCCGCTGTCAACACCAATCATTAATAAGGTAATATTAGTTAGGAAAGGTATGTATAAAATAAATACGGCGTATTTACTGAATATTTATGAAAGTTTTATTATAATATGAATAGATTAGAGTACAATATCTTAATGTTTTTGACATATTTTCATCAAACAGGCTTTAATGAAAACAAAACTATAAAAAATAATAGTAACAAGCAATATTACTAATAATGTAATACAACCTATTAATTAGGGCTTAAGACTAATAAACATCTATATTAATAATCAACTTTGACAAACGTTTATATATAAAAAAAAAACAAAACTATTTATTTTAATTAGAACAAAAAGAAAAAATCAACCAATTTTAATATTTCGAGCTATAGTTTCTTTATTCAGTCTTATAGCATTGACTTTACTGAGATCAATAATAATCTAATTACTGTCTTACATTAGTAATGGTTTAATTTATGTCTCCCAGAACTTAAAATAATTATTCAGAATCGTCATCGGAATTACAATTTGGGCAAACATACATTTGAACATCTTTGGATTTCAAGCATTTTAAATGAGCCCAATTCTTACAGATGCCGCATTGAATCCATTGTTCACCTGGTTGTGAATTAGAATATGAGTCGCAACATATTAAACAATACCATTCCAGGCTGTCTTCTTCACTATCACTTCCATGGTCATCTTCTTGCAGAACTTTCCGTTTCACATTTTCTTTACCCTTTGCGGATTTATGTGTCACTTTACAATTTCGCTTGTTTTCCCCGGTTGCCTTTTTCATTCCGTTTCTTTTTTTAATTTTCTTCTCCTTTATTTTACTAATGCTCTTTCCTCTTCTTGCTTTTTCTTCAGCCAAAGCGTTCTTTTCCGGCGTATCTGTCAGTATTGCTGATTTTCTTAGTCGTCGCTTAGTTGATATAGATGATCTTGGTGGTGCTTTAGGTAAAGGTTTGACTGCTTCAGGGGAAAATGTGCTAGTTGTGGCTTGAATGACAAATGGCAAATTAGCAATGTTCGAAGGTCCTGGTTGAGGTTCGTTGGTCGCTGATCCTGTTGTTGCTGGAAGTGGTTCGCTAACTGGGATGGCTTCCATATTATGATCCACCTGAGGTTCTTCAAGGTCTGCTATTTCTTGGAGCTGTGATTCCATATTTGAAGTATTAGTGTCGGGCATAGGTCGATCAGTAACAAAAGACGGAGCAAAATCTTCATCCGTAAATATTTCAGGGTTGTATGGACTTATGCCTGCCTTTTTAAATGCGTTCATAATGTTATTTGGAGTCGCTGCTAGAGGCCATGCATGTTTTACAATTCCAGGTATCTCATAAATGGACATTGTCTTGCCTGGATTATTACGTAGCCAGTTTTCTTGAGCTTTGGCACAATACGTTTTAAAGGGGCCATTAACGCCAACATCGAGCGGTTGCAAGTTGTGGGTGCAATGTGGGGGAAAAGACAACATTATAATCGAATTGGCCTTTGCCTTTTCAATAACATCAATATCAACATGTGATTGATGGTTATCGAGCAATAACAATACTGGGTCCTCGGGGGTGGGCTTTGTGTGTTTTATAAAATGGTCCATGAAGATAAGGAATTCTGTAACCGTCATCCATCCTGAGCTATTTCCCGCTCCAATACTCTCTGGAGGTCCATCACGAATGAAAAGGTCTTTATACTTAAGGCGAGGAAAAACAAACATCGGTGGTATAGTATTTCCAACTGCATTCGCTGCTAATTCAACGGTAACTAAAGTTCCTCGCTCTGCAGACACTATGGCACCCACTTGCTTAACGCCCTTTGCAGCTATTATTTTCTTTGGTTTTAGTACAGTGGTGACCCCTGTTTCGTCTAAATTCCATATTCTAGATGGACGCAAGTTATGTTTCAATATAACATCCCCGAACTTGTTAAAGAATTCATTAACATTGTGTCGGTTAAAAGAGGATGCGCGGCCTACACTTGTGGCTTCCGGAGATCTTATGGACAAAGACGGATTTCTTTTCATAAAACCAGTGAACCAATCAGATCCAGCTTCTTTATTTTTATGCCAAGAGGCTGGAATGTTAGACATGTCAAATTTAACAGCACAAGTATATGCTAACTTTCTCACTTCTTGTGGCAAGAGACCAAAGTAAATTGACGCACATTTTAATAAATAATCCGCCAATGTCTTCTCCTGGTCGGGGTTGAACACCTGTCTAGAATAGTAACCCACAGTTGGTGTTATGCCGGACTTCAACTTTTTGACGTAGCGAAATAATGTCATGTGACATATCTCTAGTTCCCGAGCTACCGTCTTAAGCTTACGACCTTCTTTAATAACAGCATCAGCTGCCCGCTGCATAAGGTCAATCGAAACCTTGCCCCGTTCGGTTTTCCGTTTATAGTTTCTCATCCTAAAACAAAGTATTAATATTATTATTTACGTGTTTTATTACGGGGCACGTTGTTCCGCGGAACAACTAGCCCCACACCAAAGGAACTTTGAACCCCAAATTCCATTTTTAAAAAGACCCCAAATTATAATAGAATAGGTTATAAAAAGCCTACAATGATATTAAAAGATAAAATCACAATAGTTTTTGCAACTAAAAATAGCAAGTCACTCACAAATAGCTAGAAAATTGATTGATATAGACCAAAAAGTTTAAGGATGAAAATATTTACTTACGTGATGTTTTTGTGCCACTGATCGACAACACTCTCACTACGCCGACACAGCGCCACTAAAATGGCTGACGCAATAGCGCAATGGTATGACGTTTCGCGACACACTTCACACCTACTGCTATCTCTTTTCTTCGCGGAGCTATTCGCATCGGAACAACCTACCTCCGGCACTTTGAACCCCAGCCTCCCCTAGTAGGTATCTGGAAAATGGTTGACAGTAACACATCAGTATGTTCAGCAGAAAACTATAGACTTATGCACACCTGCTGATATCACTATAAAATATATGAAAAGGTGTGCTTGTATCTGTTTATGGATAAAATATAGAGAAATAATTTTAGTATAAATCTACATAAGTTAGGTTAGGTTATACCTACGTACCGCGCAAAATTCCTTATAGCAGGTTTAGGAAATCGAATCAACTTAATGTTGTTTTATACCGGCGAGCCACATTTAAAACATTTCTCCTTGTTTTCTGTCAGATATTTTAAAAAACAAAACATACGAGTCTTGTTTCAATGAAACAAGAAAGAGTCAACGTCTCAAATATAAATAGCACTAAATTATAAAACTGTATAAAACACAACTAGAGGAACAGAAGCTCGCAAGAAATCAATAATTATTTTTAATTGTTACGAAACAACCACACAACAACGAAAACGTCATTTTGAAAAAAAAAAAAACAATAACTTACCACAGAAGTCAGAACACTTTACTGATATGACCAGAATCACGGAACCTATGGATTTTGAGCTGAAAATGTTGAAGCAAAGAAATGTAGCCTTGAACATGCTTTGTCTCGTTCTCAACTACTAAATAAAGTGTGTGAGGTATAGAAAAACTAGAGAGAAAAAATATCCTAGCTGAATGACTAATTTGTCTTAACTACAATGTTTCAGGTGCAGTCTCCAGTGTCTACATAGATATATATATAACCTTCTTGGATATGACCTTAGAAAAGTTAGAAAAACAAATAACAGTTAACATTCTTATTTTTTGTGTTTTTTCCACGCCTGCGCTGGAGAAATGTAATTGCCACGATATATTTTAGTTTATTTTAAAAGCAATTTTCACATATGAATAATTAACCTCCATTTATGTTTATTTAAGTAAGTTTTTTTTTCGACTAATCAGGGCAAATTCCGGCCATGTCTTTTACTTATCCAACTGTTTATACTTACCTACTTATAATATGCATACTTAAATAATATAACTTCATTAAATAAAATATTATTAATGTGTAGGTAGGTAGGTATAATAAAATCCAGCGCCCTTTTAATTAATTCGCAATTATAATTAAAATAATGGCCACCTACGTAGCTATGCAAGTGCAATAAAATTAAAATAAAATATCTACTGCATCTACTTATCTATCGAGTCGTGAAGACGTGAAACTTTTTCTATCAGACGCATTCTCTACACACAGTAAGTAGGTATCTATCGGTGCTTACACCCTGAGGTCGTCGTCATCAACCATACTAGAAGCCCACAGTTGGACATAGATGTCTTGCAGGGATTGTCTATTGTTTGTCCTCGCTATGTGCTATTATGGTCCTAGATTTCGAGACTATGTGTACGGTACGTTGCAGTGAGCGCGTAGACACTATACTACTATTAGGTTGAACGAAGGCAATCGAAGCGAAGCTAAGGCTCCAGTCGTTTGTTATTCTTGCGTAGTAGGTATATAAAACTAAATCTAAGTTGAAACTGTGGTTAAAAAGTAGCTAATCTAACTGTAATAAAGCAGTTTCACAAGCGGTCACCTCGCAAAGCTGCTCTACGCCACAGACTAGAGAGGAAAAGCTCGTCTTAGTTTACTAATTATGATATGCCAGTTGGATGCGTGGTCAAAGCGAACATGAAGTCGAATATCAGTGTCATGCGAACGCCGGCGCCGCGCCGCGCCGGCCGTCCCGATTCCGAATCCGCGGAATTCCATTCCGAGTAACTTAAACCGACTTCAGTTCAGTTTGCTTGCTTATGCTTAGCAGATGAATTATGTGATTAAAAAATAACCTCTTGCATTATTTGATATTTACTAATTTTAAATCAGGTCTAAAGTCACTAGTATTTCCAACTCATGACGTAAGTAAATAATAAATACTTCTTGAGGACAGCTGGTCACCCAGCCTCGTTGGTCTGGTGGTCAACGAGAGAGGAGGCCTGTGCCCAGCAGTGGGACGTTAAAAGGCTGTAGTGGTGAGTGGTGGCATTTTTTGAAGTCAATTGAAAATCGGCTTCTATAGCTATATTAGTCCCTATTGCTTGGTCATTTAAATGCCTATCCTATCATCTATTTTATTCGTTGTTCTGACTGTCTGTATTTAAAAGCTACATCAGAAGTAAGTAGGTACAAGTTTATGATTGTTCATTTGGCTGGCTGCAGTTGGTTTACGACTTGATTGCCCGATTTCCAGTTTATGATGAATCGTAAGTGTTCGTACATGAGTGTCGGTAGGCGCTTTGGACAAGTAGGTACAACAAATTCGTAGTTAGATAGGTACTTATACCTACTCTTAATTGTATTTTTTATTTTTTGTTACCCGACTACGGCAAAGCCAAAAGGAGGGGTTATGATTTTAGCAGTCTATGTATGTATGTATGTATGTATGTATGTATGTATGTATGTATGTATGTATGTATGTATGTATGTATGTACGTATGTATGTGGCCGATTTTTGTATGAGATTCTGTGTGTACCACCGTAGCGCCTAAACTACTGGACCGATTTTGATGAATGAGGTGTCTATTGATTCGTTGTAACGGTCCGGGTGACATAGGCTACATTTTATTTACGAAAAAATCGAGAAGTGACCTTCACGCGGCTTTCTATATTTATAAATAGTTTCGGTAATCACATAACAGATGGCGCCACTAGCTTTTTGCCCCGCGCTTTTGCTCACTAAATTATTATTAAATTATTAAGCGTAGTCGGGTTTTAGTTTACGAACTTTATACTTGTTTGTCATTGTGTTTGAACGCAGTAATCTTCTGAACGGCTGAACCGATTTTGACGGAAGATCCATGATAGGCAGGCATATCAGGCAGGATCCATGATAGACAGGATACTGGATACATGCAGTAGGTAACTTCGGCTATTATTCGCCCTAAAAATATTTATGATTCCTTATACTTATTTTGCTTTCAAAAAATAAAAATTAATATTTATTAACCCCCGACGCAAAAACGACGGGGTGTTATAAGTTTGACGTGTCTCTGTGTATGTGTGTGTGTGTGTGTGTGTGTGTCTGTGTCTGTCTGTTCCCCTGTGGCGCTCAAACGGGTGGACCGATTTGAATGCGGTTTTTTTTGTTTGAAAGGTGAATTAGTCGAGAGTGTTGTTAGCTATGTTTGATGAAAATCGGTCCAAGATGACCGTCGCTACAAAATGGCGGATTACATATTTTTTCACAACTCACTTAATATGGGTATTAAATGAAAGGGCTTGACTAGTAGAATAGCACTATTGCAAATCCAAGATGACCGCCGCCACAAAATGGCGAATGTTGGGGGTTTTTTAAATTTTTAATTTATACTTGTTCAATGTAGGCCAACTCGTAGCTCTTATGACAAGTTAAGGCTATACAGATACTACCACTTCGGACAGCGGTTTCTGCTGAGAAGAGTCAACAACAAACTCAGCAGCTTGCTTTTTTCAAAACACAAAAACTTACTATCTACGTACTTACCTATTACTACTATACTTAATTATGTTTTTTGTCTAATTAATTCTCAAATTTGTATGGTCAGCTGATATTCACGTAAACGGCACTACCTACTTATATTATATTTAGTCATTGCACAAACATCCTTCAAGATATCTACTTTTCGTACGTGATAGTAGAGGCATTACAAATTGCAGAATGTTGACTCATTGATAGGTAAGACTGAATACCTACTAATGATTGTTTGAATTAGATACATGTTTTATTATAATTTTATTAATTATAAAAGTAGGTACCTTTTATAATTACTTAGTAAAATAATAATAAACCTGTGTATACGTAGGTAGGAACCTAAACCTACCTAGTCATTGCTCATCTACTCAATAAAATATGTTAGTTTACGTATAGGTAGGCTTTAATCTAAATTATTATATATCTAGCTGATGCTCGCCAATTCGACCCTCGATAAAAATCCCTTAGGAACTTATAATTTTTCAATCTATGCGTAGACTTAATTCCGTGGCGTCGCCCGCATCAAGGTCTCGGCTGATAATTAATCAGCGCTGTATGCTCTTGTGTACGCAAGGCATTCAGCATTATGCTGCGCTGGGACCTGTTTCCGGGTTGTGCCACACATGATAGATGTTATCCCGGCGCTTCTATCGCTTGGGGCTTTATTTGTTTAAGTGCATTAGTGTTGGAAGCGTCGGGGGTGATTTACTTTAAGTATCTAGGTACTATTGTTATTTGTGTCACAGCACTTTAATAAACGTTTTTTCTTTCTTGTTCTTTCTTTCTTACCCGCATTAATCTCTATTCGTTGATCATTGGGACTTGGGAGATGTGATCAATTGATCGTTAAAACTCGCCAACCACTCAATGTCATTAGTTAAACAATTTAGTTTGGGTCGGGTGCACTAAAAACTGAACAAAATAAACTAAAGCTTTTAAATTTTCGGCATTTTGACTGATGTTCCCATGTAACGCTTGGTGCGAGGTCGTTGTCACTAAACTAACTATTTTACTCTGAAGTCATTGTGATTCGATCAGTACCTACCTATACTATAAAGTTTTGGAGCGCTCCAAACTGAGATTAAGAACTCTGATCACATATTTTGACTGATCAATTATCGTATATAGCTATGCTGGTCTCGTCTCTGATATTGATCAGTTTGGTATAAAAAAAAGAATCTGCACCCAACAAAGGGAAATAAAACTCAACAAATGATTAAATAAAATTATGCAATGTCGTTGCGGTCGATGTGTTGCAAGACTAGTGTACAATTAATGTTGTGAAAAAAAAAGTCCCTAGTGCGCTTCTGCACTAATTGTTCACGGCGCGGTACCCCCATGGCGCATGTTTCCGCGAGTAAGGGCCATATTTCAGCGCTATCTAATCTGGCGCGTCCCACCGTGTCCCACAGATGGCGCACGCGTCTAGCGCGCCGCGGTGATGCGCCATTAACGCCATAACAGCTCTTATCAGCGCTTATCAGATCAGATAACAGCGACTTTATCAGCAATTAGCAATTTCGACTCGCACGATTCCTCTTGTTCCCGAGAGTGAGACGGGTTCACATCTGGGTCATGTGTGCCATATTTCTAATTTACACAACAGTCTTAATTTTATTGTTATTGGTTCTTTAGCATTAAGAACTTTAATACAAATTAATAAAGTTAAAGTGTTTATATTTTTATTCTTTGATTTCAAAAGAACTGTCTCTCATTAATCACGATTTGAATGATGGCATAGGTAACACACAGGTTTTTAAAATTTTTGTCTGTCTGCCTGTTTCTTGCTACGGGCTCTTCCAAACGGTTGAACCGATTTTGACGAGGCTCGCACAGGCAAGTAGAGGATTGTACAGGGAGTGATGCAGGTTAATTTTTATCACGGTTGGAGATTCCCGTTTTATATTAGAAACAATACAGTTGAACCGTTGAGAAGTACTTAATCCGCATTCTGGGGATGGATCACACGGACTACTTTAGGTACCTATATCCCTATAACTGACTTCCAAAAAGCAGAAGATTCTCAATTAGGCGCGTATTTTTTTTTATTAGGTACCTAAAACCACGCGGTGAACTCGCGAGCAGCGGCAGTTTATAAATAGCTCCACAAATTCACTGCTCCTGCTGTCCACTAACATTAAAAATAAAATATGTTGAGTACTAGATTTTGGAACCGTGTAAGTATGTTATGACTTATGAGTCTTGGACTTTGAATACTCTAGCTACATTCTCCAACTGGTGACTTCTGGCTGAAGAAATATATCCGAAAAACTCTTCCCTTTCAATTCCGCTGGCATTTTAGATTTTAGAGCAATCTTTATACCGTTGAGATACTCGTATATAAATCCAACCTTGCTTGGCTCTAAACTCCACGATAATTTTACGATCGTTTCGTTCGCTAATGCATTTTCGTATTCTAAAAATAAAAAGTGTGTCAGAGTCAGGTCGCTCGTACTAGCTGTGGGTAGAGGTACTTTTATGAAAGCTCAGTAAAAACCCGTGGATCGCGTCTGAAGTGAGTGCACCTGCGTCGAGGTGCACCACTTGACACCACGTGCACTGCGCGGCGCGACCACTCCGCCCCCGCGCCACCGCGCCGCCGACCGCACGCGGAAATATGTCTTATGCCGAAGTCTTAAGGCGTTCTCGCGATCACACTACTTACTGAACTAACAATTTTTTGTATGTGAGAACTTTGTGTTAAACCGTTATTGATTTGGATAGCTTTAGACTACATACCTAATATAGTAGGTAGGTATGTACCTACCTATCATTTGAAATCACAATATCATGATATTTTAACATGATAACATCTTATAAATCGATGAACGCCGGCTACACGCACGAAAAAGCATGACTCATTGTCACGTACCGCGTGCAAGCGAGAGCGCGGAACAAACTATAGAGAAGGCACGATCGGCCTAAGCGTTCGGCTTGTGACGAATTTATCTCTCTTTGTTTTCTTATGACGTTGTCACGTAAAATTATCGTCCGTAAACCGACTTCACAGACAACCAATGTTTTTTATTCATCTGCAAGTTAGCTGCCGATTTCACCTGATAGTATACCTACCTAAGTTACGATGCAGTCTGAGGTGAATGAGTTTATATTAAACCCATATCTATCCCCTGACCGGTTTCTACACGACAATCGTAACGTACCTACCTAACGCTAAATCACTTGACGGCACGGCTTTGCCGATAGGATGGTAACTAGCCACGGCCGAAGCCTCCTACCAGAGCAGACAAGAGACAACTTAGAAATTGTAAAATCCCAAAATGCCACTGCCGGGACCTCCCACTTATAAGACCACAGCACTTACCACTGCGCCAGGGAGGTCGTCTTTTATTTGTTATCTCAACCGACTATCGTATCGAACACGATAATTGCAGCGACACTTGACACGATCCCGATTGAGTGATCTTATGCTGTTCGTGTCCAGCATCAGCCTCACGTCACTCTTAAAATCGTACGTCTATCTAGCGGAGGATTTTCCACTGCTGTTTTCCGGTGTGAGGTCGCCATTCGAGCGTCTGTGAGGTCGCCACTCGAACGTCTCGGGACCCCCACGTCTGCACAGAGATATTTCTAGCACTGCTCTTGTCATCTCTCACTGAGTGATCCTGACTCCTGATCCTTAGATATCAGGAGAACTATGATAGTTGGCGACTATGATTTGAATCCATAAGTCATCACTGCAACACGCACCGCACGAAGTCTTTCGTCTTCAGACACTGAGGGGTCTTGGAGGTGAAGACATCTCGAAGCTTCCCCAACGCTGCCCGGCCGAGTGACCTATTTCTGACCTACCTAGCTGGACCGTGAGCACCAGGATATTTAAAATGTAAGCGACTATTCGAAGTAGATGCCATCGTGCTACATAATGGAGAGATAAACGGTATAATTGATTCTGTTCGGAATATAGAGCAGCCGCGGATATCGCAACAAATAGATCACAGAGCCTGGCGCGCCACAGCGCTCTGCGCCGAGTGGAGTGGAGTGAGTGAGGAACATTGATTGATTATCGAGAGCGATACGCCAGATACCGCGCGATGTGCCGCCAGGGCTGCCGCACATCAACATATATATTATGGCTACTGGATAATTACTACGGGTAACCATAACCTATTAAAATCTTCTTCAGTGCCAGCACTAACATTCTAAGTTGTTACAAAAAGGTAACGTTTGCGTAATAACAAACCTACCAATTAGATAATACTTAACTAACATTCTAAGAGGTTACAAATTGGTATTGATCTGCAAAATGGCAGAGTTATCGCTGTTTTGGTCCTCCTAGTCACCTATACTTTATACTATGTACCTACCTACCTCTCCTGTGTATTATGTAGAAACCCAGTGGAGCAGGCAGATAGACATCAGTGAGTTGCGCTTCAGACACTGTCGGAGCTGCATTTTGTCTTGCTCATTCATATAATATGCATACAATACGCGCTTCAAGAGTTGAATCTCCCAAACTGAACATCTCACGAACTCGATACTTAGCCATTTCATAGACAGTTAGGAGTTAGGACCATATTTGATAAAACAGTTTAGAGCCTTAGAACATGAAAGAGCAGGCAATCGTGAATGTGTGAGCCCTGTGCGCGAGTGCGGCGGCGCGGCGCCGGCGACCAGACGCTCTCAAGTGGGCTAAAAGCGCCGCCGCCAGCCGCTGCCGCCTTGCCCTAGGTCAGACGACCAGACCCGCCACTTACCGCACCGCACCGCACCGCACCGCACCGCACCGCACCGCACCGCACCGCACCGCACCGCACCGCACCGCACCGCACCGCTCAGCGCATCACATAATACGTTGGACACTTGCCTGCTGTGTACCGCGCTTTCCATTCACGATCAAAAGGAGCTACGAGCATTGAGCTACCCGACCATTCCCAATTTTACTGCACATACGACTTAACCCACTATGTGGGCTTCGGTTACCAGCATATTCTAGCCTCTAGCATTACAGCCTCGTTGGTCTAGTGGCTAACTTGTTTGGCTGCGTATCGTGAGGTCCTAGGTTCGAATGACGGGTCGGACTAAAAAAGAAAGTTATTGCATTTTCCGTCAATAAATTCTTAGTGAACGCAGACAATGCAGACTGGGTTAATTGACGGAGTGACATCGTGCCTCGGAGAGTGCTCATATAAAGCCGGTGGGTCTACCATCAATTACTATAATCACTACTCAATTAAAGACCTAAACTGAACTGAATCGCTATTTCGTACCATGAACTCTTTTATCCGACCAATAGACGTCATGACGTCATGAACGAAACAAAAACCTAGTATAAAAATATAGAAACAAAAAGATACTTCATGGTACGAATTCAATGCGATTTATTTTAAGCGCCGATATTGAATACCATCGGAATTGGATCGTTAGATAGTATAGTATAGTATAGTAGGCCTTCAGCTGATCTCACTCCGAGCGTACCTATCGGAGAATTTTCCTGAAAGCAATAAAAGTACTAAAGGATTTAAGAATGGACAAGCGTGGGAGAAAACGAATTGTTCGCACTACACCAGCACTACACCATTGAATTATTATGTAAGTACCTACTACACAACGTCTCTAATCTTCCCCAAGCACAGGGATGAGGGCTTTCATGAGACTTTCAACATGCCTTCATAAATTACAAAACATCAATGACTGCATTTTTTTTACAGAGAGGTTTTTTTTAATCGTCTAAAAACGTATTACTAACTTAATAACAAAAAACATAAGGTACCTTTGACCTTTATCTCATTACTGATTACATTACAACTTATACGACAGTGCACGTAATAAAAACGTAAACGAAGCCGTAAATTATTAGTCGCGACTCGCGAGATGCCCGTTACCCGCAATTTACGACCGAGACCCCGCAAAGAGAGGTCCAGGGGGTCGGGGGTCTGCGGGGGAGGGCTCCGTGCATAATGTACCTACGTGCATCATTTTCGGCGCGCATAAATTGCGGTGAGATCGCGCCAGACTCCGCAGCGACTAATGCATCGCATAAATCCAGCTAGCGGCCGCGGCGAGCAGCGAGCGGTGGAATTTAGCACATATTTGCATTCGGAGCGAGGGCTAAAGAGCCTCGTATCGTATCTTAATATGTATTGAATATACACGTATTCACGTACGTATATCTACGGTCCCCTGCAATCGTAACGTGTGATTTCCCAAAATATGAGCAACACTTTATTAAGGTTAGAATTGGCAACGATTAGATAGGTACGAGTGCGAATCGAATCGTCTCAACCGACTTACGTCCACTATTGGACATAAGTCTCTTGTAAGGATCGCTACGGGTTACCGTGTTTCATCCAGTGGCTGCTAGTGACTCACTTGAGGTCGCCCATCCGCCTAGCGGGAGGTCCTTCAACGCAGCGTTGTCTGTGCGGGGTCGTTATTCAAACACCCCAATGTCTAACAGTTCATCGGGCTATGTGCCCCGCCCTTTACCACTTCAGTTTCGTGATTCAATGAGCTACATCGGTAATTCTTCTCCTTCGGATCTCCTTTTTTCTGAGATAAATATGTATAATAATTATAATATTGGCTTAGACTTAGCCCCCAAAGATAATTATAATATTGCCTAAGTAGAATTGATTTAGAAACTTAATTTCTTTTCCGCAGCTGACTGTCGGGGTATTAACAGCTCAGGCATCCATTGCGAAGCCACTCTCTTGTACCGCGGTGCGATCTTGTACTGTTTGTACCCAGCGTCTTCCAGCGACTTGTCCGCTATCGTCGGCTCAGGGGATCTGAATTCTTCGCAATCCTTAGTCAGGAATAGGGGGCCTTCGAAGACTAAAGGCCTTATGTTGTCCTCCACTACAAGGTTTTGCCCAAACAATGATCACGCTGGGCAGGCGTGTTGGTCAGCGCAGGGCTGGAATTCTCGTGTCTGGTGTCCGCACTGGTCTTGCTGCTGCCCAACGCCGGCTACTGCCATTCATTCAGTGTCAGTGCCTTGTTTGTAGAAGGTTGGACTACATTAAATGGGTTTCCTTACTCCGTTTAATCTCAAGACTCTATAGGTTAAATTGGTTAAGACAATGGAGCCATTGCGCACACAGTCTTAAGACTATAGCAAGCATCATCTTCAGCTAGTCAATCAACGTGGTTGTGGACGAGGTAGTGACTAGTAACTATTTATGTGTCAGTAAATCTCTGCAACACGACACCTCTCACGGAATGCGTCGTGGGTGCGCGATGGTGTAGTGTCACCCCCAGCGCTGTTAGTGCATTCCGCGCGTGCCAACTCTTCAGCATGTCGTTAATCCACCCCGTTTCACACCTTTATTACCACATAGATTACCCGCAACGTCGTCCGCCTCGATTTAAGTTTTAAAACTCCCCGAGTGATCCTTTGTTTCCCTAGTATGAGTATAAAAAGGGACTCTTTCCCGAAACAGTTTTACTCAACTGTTTGTTAGTGACAGGCTATCACAGTACCTATTATAGTGACAGATTATCACAAGCGTTTTACCTTAAGTTGTATCAACTTCACATCTATTGAAAGCCTCGGAGTAAAACATTAAAATACATATTTATCGTATTAAAGTCCTTAAGGCCCGGACTCCACCAGAGCGGAGATGTGCGGAGATGTCTGAAGCTGAGACGAGAAGAGATGTTTTTAGCAAAGGTGTATCCACCGAAGCTGTGCGGAGATGCCTACTGGCTAGACTGGAGCGGAGATGTGTGCTGGCTAGGGCGGAGATATATGCTGGCTAGAGCGGAGATGTGTGCTGGCTAGAGCGGAAATGTGTGCTGGCTAGAGCGGAGATGTGTGCTGGCTAGAGCGGAGATGTGTGCTGGCTAGAGCGGAGATGTGTGCTGGCTAGAGCGGAGATGTGTGCTGGCTAGAGCGGAGATGTGTGCTGGCTAGAGCGGAGATGTGTGCTGGCTAGAGCGGAGATGCGTGCTGGCTAGAGCGGAGATGCGTGCTGGCTAGAGCGGAGATGCGTGCTGACTAGAGCGGAGATGCGTGCTGGCTAGAGCGGATATGCGTGCTGGCTAGAGCGGAGATGTGTGCTGGCTAGAGCGGAGATGTCTGCTGGCTAGAGCGGAGATGTCTGCTTGCTAGAGCGGAGATGTGTGCTGGCTAGAGCGGAGATGTGTGCTGGCTAGAGCGGAGATGTCTGCTGGCTAGAGCGGAGATGTCTGCTTGCTAGAGCGGAGATGTGTGCTGGCTAGAGCGGAGATGTGTGCTGGCTAGAGAGGAGATGTGTGCTGGCTAGAGAGGAGATGTGTGCTGGCTAGAGCGGAGATGTGTGCTGGCTAGAGCGGAGATGTGAGCTGCGTGCGACGAGGGTTGGATGTCGAGTTGAATGCACAGTTTAGCGCGATCTGACACGACAGGCAGGCGTCTCAGTCATGTCACTATTACAAAAACTGTATTTTCTTTTACTTGAAGAAGAAGAACTAGAGTCTGAAGAAGCAGAATTGATAACTAAAGAAATAGCGACGTCGCTCACTGCACGCAGCTCACATCTCTTCTCGTCTCCGCTACGCGCCGTCACCAGCTTGCGAGAGACAGCTCACATCTCCGCTTTGTACCGCCACCCAGCTCAGGCACAACTCACATCTCCGCATCGATCGTGCCATACAAATGTGAGACATCTTGGAGCGGAGACGAGATGCTGGAATAACGAAATTCTATTGGTTGTTTAATAACCATCTCCGCTCCGCTCATCTCGTCTCCGCTTTCGTGGAGTCCGGGCGTAATACTTCGCCATGAAACTTTTTACGTTAGAACTAAAAAGCACATCTGGGCTTGTTTTTTCGCGCACACAAATCCACACCTCAAGCGACTCCTAGCTCCTAATGGCAACAAATTCTCTCCAACATGTGTGTCAGTGTGTAAGAGGACACCGGTACTAAATAACAGACTCATAAAATATGGCTACGTAACTGTCAACAATATTTCATATAGGGTCGGTAAAATTCATGACAAAATAACTAATTTTAGTAGCACTTCATTTTAATTGCCTCTACGTATAATGTACCTACCCCCAACCAAGTTTCGGCCACGGCCAACTATGCAGGAAATTTTATAGTGCACAAGTGTGTTCAAACACAATAATGCACTCTCGTAGTACCGAAGAGAGGACTATAAACAAAATTTGAGCGCAAGGCTTTACGTGCTCTTCGAGGCACCAGTAACACAGCCAAACCAACTCCTGTTACTTACTTACTGAGAATTTCACGACATACAATACTGAAATTAAAAAATCAGCCAAGTGCGAGTCGGGCCTCGCTCTTTCAGGGTTCCGTACATAATTATGAACAATATAATATTTTGGGTCTAAGAAATATTTAATTTCCGAGTTAGACATCGCAAGAAACCGTGAAAGAAAAACGCAAAATAAGTTCGTTTGTTTTGGTCACAGCTTATAAACTATTTTATGAATCGTTGTTTTCAGTATTTGTTGTACAAATAGAGCATATAGTACATAATATACCGAAATATCATATTCCTAACTAGTTTAGTTTTTTAGATAGCCCCCGTCACAAAAATGGTCTAAAATTGACAATTTTGATGACCCCCCATTTCCTTACTTTTTAAGCAAAAAATTAAAAAAATATATATTCGTACTTTACTCAATGAGCTCTAAACAATGATACCCCACAAGCTAGGGTAAGAAAAAAATTTTTTTTTCCGGCTCCTTTCTCATGTATGGGAGCCCCCCTGAAAAATAATTTAATTCAATTTTTAATTCAATATATGATTTTGGGTCAACGTTTTACACCAAATACCAAAATTTCAGGTTTGTAACTCATTTCGTCTGCGAGCTAGAGACCTGTGACCGGCGGACAGACGGACAGACAGACAGACAGACAGACAGACAGACAGACAGACAGACAGACAGCCGAGTGACATTAATAGGGCTCCGTTTTTACCCTTTGGGTACGGAACCCTAAAAACTGTCTCATTTTCTTTTCATCAACATTTGTTGACTTGGCCCAACCTACTAAAATGTAGATATTTATACCTACATTTTATACCAGTGTGCTTAGTCTAAAGCGGAGCACTCGAAAACGAACTCGAAAACTATTGATCGATTTCAGAGTAAAATAGACCTAAAATGGCTTATATTAAGGTTTGAGTTCGCCAATACATTCAGCATTCGAGCAATGCTGAATGTATTGGCGAACTCAAACCTTAATACAAGCCATTTTAGGTCTATTTTACTCTGAAATCGATCAATAGTTTTCGAGTTCGTTTTCGAGTGCTCCGCTTTAGACTAAGCACACTGAACAATGACTCCTTGTGTAGGTAATCGTTTTTCAGCATGTGAAAATTACGTCAAAATCGGTGCAGTCGTTCAAACGATTAACCTGTACCAATATAGATACACAAAAAAAAACGTATTTTCGGGTTCGTCTATCGTTGAAATAATCATAAGAGCTTAGAGGCACTAAGATTATGGGAGTATCTATTGGAAGAGTATGGGAGACCAATCCTTAATCTAAGAAGAGGCAATTGTTTCGAAAACATAGACAGACACTTTAATTTTACTTACACGTATGAATTTGAATATTAATGCTTTCCAAACTTTGAAAATTATATAGATACCTACCTACTACATAGTTAATATAAAATCCATGCACCAGTTTAAAAAGCAGCTAGCTTAGGTATAGTTGTTAATATTGTTTCGATCACGCTTATACCTATTGCACGAAGTAAAGTGAAATTTATAGATCAGTGTAACAATTAACCAGTTAATTGTATTTCATTTTAATAGATATAAATTGAATTAACAGTAAATGTGCAATCGGGCACTTGTCGCAACGATATGGGTAACTGTGCGATATTAGGTAACTGAGTCACTGTGGCAAGACGTAGCTGCCAACCCAACACAATCATACGTACACCACCGAAAATATAACCACACCTTTATTATAGACTAATAAGATTCAAATTCGTATAAAAAGTATAATTTAAACCGCGTGTTATCTCCTATGCGCGTTCGTGATCTATCTCCTAATGCGCACACGCAACTATCAGCTCGCAGATACGCCTGAACGCCATCGTTATAATATCATAATAAATTATTGTTTTGTTCCAATTTATAAGAACCTTTGAGGCATACTGATAATAGGTAAGTAATATTATAGTTTCACCTGATAATTTAATGCTATGCAAATCAACTAGGCAAGTATTTGGATCGTGACGTGATGCTCTATAAGATGTACGATTTCACTCAAGCAAGTTATTCGTACAAGTAAAGAAATTAAAAAAAAGAAACCTTGACTGCATAAAAGAGTAGGTACCTATTTAACAAATAATAACATCATAAAATATCCCTTCTACTTTCAGGTGGTGCTATTCTTAAAATATGGAGATTATGGCCGTAAACTAGTCTAGGAAACATCATCCACAGATTTCAGATTTAGGTTTTGAAAGACCTATTGCGATATGCAATATGAGATGCAATTTTTCTTTTCCGCTATTTTGTATTTTTCTGTCGCCATTTTAGTTTTTCCAAAAACAAAAATTAGCCCAAAACAAGTTTAAATTAATTGATAAACACCTTATGCAGTTTCATGTTAGGTACTTATCTCACTGTACAATTTCTATGAAAACTTTAATGCCCCCACCCGTTTGCCCATACCTATTATGAATTTGGTAAAGTTCAGGTTAGCCTGACAATTTAATTTGAATATAATAATATATGTATTTTCTCCTTTTGGTCAGTTTGTTAAAATGAGAATGTCTTTTACATTTTCATCGTAGATTTTCCGGGATCCTGTTTAAAAAATAAAAGTCCTACGAAAACTTTAATACCCCCTTTTTCCCGTTTGAGTGTTAAACTAAATAAATTATTGAAATACATATTTCTACACGTGTTATGGAGTATTTTATACAATACAAGGTCAATATTTAAGTAAGACGAATCACAATTATATTGTGTGTTCGATGCTCGACATCTACCAACGTTAGTGAGATGCGTAAACTCGTACTGGCGCAGCGTCGTGGTTAACACATTCTATCATATACTCTGCATCTTTCATTGAATCATCACTAACCCTAACTATTTACTCCTAAATGTGTCATCCTAATTTTATCTCTAAATGATAGATAGGTATATCTATACCTATCTATAGTTAATTCCTAAATCATCGAGGTTATAGAAAAATTTGATGTGAGATTTGGAAAAATGTGGAAGAGGCCTTTCCTAAATAGGTGCCAAACTCAAGCCAGAATTTTCGAAACTATGTTGCAAATTGCATTTATAATTTGCTCGATTGCTACCGCATCCGTTTCTACGTAATAATGTCTAATATTATGTAGGAAGGTACTTACTTCTGCTTGTTTATCATCTCCTTATTATCAGTCCTATCCTTTGGTAACTACGCGTATAAGCATAAGACAATGATATGCGGCGGCAACATTAGCCAATTTTCTACAATCAAAACTACTTTACTTTTGTCTATGTTTCTCTTTATTTTTTTTCGTCAGGATGATCTGAACTAACACTTTCCAGATAACTGAACTTTCTATGTCTCTATAGTCGCGTCATAAGATGTTTTGTTCAATAAGTTTTTTGTTCACAGCGCTGGACAATATATTTGCAAGGATGAGCGCCTAGACACCGGTAGGGTGGCACGGCCGCGGCGCAGACAGCGCAGGTCGGGAGGATGTTCGGCGGAGGCGGCGGCGGCGCGTACGGCGGCGACTGCGGCGACGGCTACGGGCTGGGCTACGTGGCGGGCGGCGGCCGCCTGCAGCAGTACGCGCACTTCGCGCCGCACCAGACCTGGCACCACCACGCCGCCGCCGCGCACCACGACACTTACGGTAAACAGATCTGGTGTGTAGAGTGTACTCTACGCACCAGTAGGTACAGTTGCATGGCACACGGCTACGGGAACGAAGAACGGTAGGATGTTTCTCAGCAGCGCGTAGGTACAGGGGTAGATATTGTCAAACCTAACTTAACTAAATCATACATTCAACCTAATACAAGTCTCTTAGCATCATGATACAGCACGCTATCACAGGTAGGTTTTCCTCCTTCCAAGAAGAGCACTAAGGTGGAATATTTTGAATTTCGAATTTTAAGGGGGTAAAAAAGTGTAAAACTGTAAAATCTTTAATCTCATAATAACCAGGTGTAAAAGCTGAGTAGGTATATAGATACCTACAGGACATGGATAGGTATTATGAGAATAAAGATTATTCAGTGTAATAAAGAAAGGGGGTAAAAAAGTGTAAAATTATTAAGTTACACTTTTTTACCCCCTTAAATTTCGAAATTCAAAAAATAATAGAGGCAAATTTTGGCAATCGATCGGAAAATCTCCTGATCCTTAAGACCTAGAAAACTGAAAGGATCTATCAATTTTGACGTAAAATAATTCAGAAAACCTGTAAAGTAGGTAGGTACATATATACCTTCGTATATAATTTCAGTAATTTATTGAGATACTTCAAAGGGCTTTTCTTTTTATTTGAAATCAAAAGATAGGCAAAAGGTATTTTACCAAATATAATAGATATTATCAGCTATGAGTGACCCTCAAATTGCTAAAGAAGAATAGTACAATATTGAATTGTTAATGAAATAAAATAAAAAGTGGGAGGGGTCAAGCTTGTTCGATGTCATGTCACCGGGACATCTACTGCTGACGAAGGTCTCTTCCTATCTAAAATAAGTACCTTCCTATTCAGTATAATTTAGAGCAGCTTCTGGGTTACGCACGCTCTTTATCTCTCTTACGCACTCGAAGCCGCAGAAAACAATAAACATAAACCATAACAAGCTGTGAATCGCTGGTATCGCTAATACGCGTTAATTCCCCGAACGATATGATTCCCCCGCAGGCGCAGGCGCAGGGCAAATCGTCTTGTTTTCGACAAATCTGTTTCGATGTCAACTCACAAGTTATAGGATAAACCTATCGAGGTCCAGGCGTTAAGCGATTGCGATTAGCGAACCAAACTAAATCATCCCTTCAAATATTACGACCCCTTCAAATAAGGTAGGTACGTAAGGCCGATACCTACCAAACGAATAATTTTATGAAACGAGGTCAAAGAACTTTATCAATCCTAGGCAGACAGGCATGCAGACACTTAGGTAAAACATATACTTTTAAAGAATTTAAATGTTAGTTTAACCACTCATTTCTATAGTTGTTTCTAGAAGCGACTAAACCTGAAATTTTGGTAAGGTACTTAGTTAAATAAGTACTTTAAAAGTAGGTAATAAAAATTACCTATTAGGGTTCTAGTCACAAAATAATTAAAGACTAAAAACCTAAATAAAAAAATTATTAAACCGACGAAAAATATTCTAAAAAGTAAAAAGTGAAAAAGTAAGTATGTGAAAAATAATAATATAACTAAGTAGGCACCTATCACCTTACTGTTCATCCACACGTTCGCCAACATGCTGGCCCATCTTATGGCCCAATATGTTGGCCCAACGTGTAGAGCGGGAGTTGGAAGGTGTTGGAACGATGGCCCGCAAGTTGGCGCGAGATCCATTTCGTGTCGGCACATCAAAGGGTTTGGGACAGAGTTTGGCCGCACCATCCACACGTTGGAAGCAAGTTCAGTTTGCTACGAGCTCTCAGAGTGATCGCACGCATGCACGTCTTTTAAATTTTATATTCACGCGTCGTAACTAGTATAATGTCCACAAAATGGCAGTGACAATGACCAATGAAGAAACTTTTTGCTTTATAGAGCCCTACTAAGCCGAAAATTGTTTGTGGAACCTAAGAAATAAAATCACAAAAATAAAAAAATACAATTTTCGTATACACATTCACGTAGTTGCGGTATGCAGTGAATAATTAAACCACAGCAGCTGTTAACGTCTCAATATTCAATTTAGTAAATTCGCTTAAGTGAAAGTGTACACGTCCGCACATTGGCCCTAACCGGAGCATACTGAACGACCTTCCAACGTGTGGACGCTAACACAAACTCCGCGCCCAACACCTTCCAACATATCCGCCATCATGTTGGCCAACGTGTAGAGGCGCCTTTACACCTTTATCAATTTGTATACATAACAGCGTACGGTAAGCCATATGATAAGTCCTTATCGCTTTTTACAACGCATCCTAATTTTTGGTTAAGTTTTTACAAAATAAACCTACAACTCATACCTACTTTGTATATCCATCATCAAACAATTTCCCTTATCGCTTTTTACAACGCATCCTAATTTTTGGTTAAGTTTTTACAAAATAAACCTACAACTCATACCTACTTACTTTGTGTATCCATCATCAAACAATTTCCCAACGTTTTTTTGGTCACAAAACGAACAAGACCCGACAAGAAACGCAACCATTTAGCGCTAGCGGAGTGACATAATAATAATTGACATCGAAGAGTTGCTCCTATCGACCCAGAATCAGAGATGGTTAGATCTCTTAGAATATTTTTGACGATTTCCCTAGCGCAGTGGTGAGAACTGTGGCGTTACGTGGTGTTATAAGTGGAAGGTCCCGGGTTCGATTCCCAGCCGTGGCAATTTGGGATTTTGTAATTACTAAATTGTCACTGGTCTGGTCTGGTCTATGCCTTTCGGTCGTGACTAGACCTTACAGCAAAGAGTTTAAAAAAAATTAGCGTTCCTGTGCAATGTTGCGTAGAAACTGATTAACCTCTTCCAAGGTTCTATACCATCGTCAATCAGGTGAGATCACTAGCTTGTGAATTAAAAAAATCGGATACATAATCTGTAAAGTTCAGGCCTAAGCGTGTAACTTGCGGCACCCGCTCGCAACACAACAATAGGGCTCCGTGAATCAGCACTGATAAGCCGAGCTGACCGCCACTGCCACCCGCCAGTCCGCGATCTGACCTCTGACCGCGGAGACGTACCTACCCGTGCCCCGCACCTCTTAGTGTCAAGTCATGACCTCTTTCGTGTCTCTATCTAACCTCGACATGGATGGCACCATACCTCAGTCTTGGCTGCACAACATTGCGCTGATTGCAGGTTTGTTTATGATAGTGTGTTAATTTTGTATGATTATTGTAACAGTCGTGTGGTGTGAGGTGTCCTAATCACTTATCTATCGCAAACATTGGATACATCATACAACGTCGTTACATCTTTGTGACGTGTCATCATTTACCTACTGTTTGTTATTATATTACTAGGTTTATTTGGTAGCCAATGCTTCAGTTATTAATTATTATTTAAAGATATTGAGAATTCGCATAAATTGGTACTTGATCTATATTGATTAACTAACTAGTACAAAGGTAGAAAACATTGATGACAATCAGAAAGTCTTCGTCTTCTCAATCAATAGATGTCCACTGCTGGAACGACCACAGACTTTAAGAATAATTCATTAGCTCATCAGTAAACTTTGACGTAATAAGGAGTGTTGTGTTTTTTATGAACAGTTAACTTACTTCGTATACCATAATACCTGTACCTACAATATTGTACCACCAGAGAATGCTTTCTTACCTCTTCGATTATCAAACTTTTCGTGTCCCTTTATGCCCTTTAATCCTAATAGTGAATAGGATAATGCTATGACGGGAAAGAACAACAACAGCAGCGGCGCAGCGGCTTCTGCATCTAAAAGTGAACAAAATAAAAAAATATGCCTACGTAATCTTTTAGCTTTAACTAGTCGTAAATAATTACCACCCAAACCTATCTTTTGCTTATTGCTATACCTACTTGTTAAACATTATTGCCATTCAAAAACTGGACAGTATTTACCATTTTTATCAAATATCCTTAGCATATTTACCATCTTAGCCTAGGGGTTAAAAAAAGCTGTGATAGCCTAGGGGTTAAGACGACCGACTCCTAATCGGAGGTCGTGGGTTCGATCCCGGGCACGCACCTCTAACTTTTCGGAGTTATGTGCGTTTTAAGTATTTAAATATCACTTGCTTTAACGGTGAAGGAAAACATCGTGAGGAAACCTGCATGCCTGAGAGTTCTCCATAACGTTCTCAAAGGTGTGTGAAGTCTGCCAATCCGCTTGGCCAGCGTGGTAGACTATGGCCAAAACCCTTCTCACTCTGAGAGGAGACCCGTGCTCTGTAGTGAGCCGGTAATGGATTGATCATGATGATGATGATGATTTACCATCTTTATCATACCAACTGTGAATAAAGAAATTTGACTAGACTTTCAACTTGGTTTTCTTTGCAAACAAGTTTAGCTGTAGAGTCGTGTAGCTAACCGCAGGTCGTGTTGCAGGCAGCGGCGGCGTGGGCAGCGTGGGCGGCGTGGGCGGCGTGGGTGGCGTGGCGGGCGGGCTGTACGGACAGAACATGGTGATGGGGTCGTGGTGCGCGCCCTACGACGCGCTGCAGCGCCCGCCGGCCTACGGTAACGAAACATTCGTACTTATTGCTTTTTAGTGCGCAAAGAATCAACATGGATGACTATTCAGCTCGGAATATGTACCTACTCGAGTTCATTCAACGATAAAGTCTTTAATTGGTACCCCCAATATCAATTTAAATAACCGAAAGTTTCTAAAACCCATTAGTTTTGGGGATTAGGTCCCCTACAGCATCAGGATTGAGGAGTTGGAATCCAAATTTTTTATAGAACAGGGTCGCAATGTTTCTCTATCGATTAAAAAAAAATTACGCAAATCGGTTCAGAAATCGCGGAGATACCGGTGTACATAGGTAGAAAAACACAACTCCTCCTTTTTTGAAAGTCGGTTAAAAAAGTAGCCTATGTTACTCCCTGGTTAATTCTCTACTTATATGTGAAGGTCCCGTCAAAATCGGTTCAGCCGTTCCGAAGATTAGCCCGTTCAAACAGACAGACAGACAGACAGACAGACAGACAGACAGACAGACAAAAATTTTAAAAACGTGTGATTCGGTTATGGTAGCGTTCAAATAACCATATGAGCTTAATATGAGGTAGTTATTTCGATATTACAGACAGACACTTCAATTTTATTTATTAGTATAGATTAGTATCGAGTAAGTATAGATAATTACGTAGCTTATATGTAAAGGGACATTGGTTTCGTGTCTGGGTTGTTCCGTTACGGATCATGAGGACATTAGTTCGACTCCCGGGACGGGGAAGAACAGAAAAGAAATTCTCAGTAGCAGTCCGGTGTTGGGAAGTTAGCGGAGTTAACACCACCGTGCTTCGGTGAGCACGTAAAGCAGTCGGTCCTACGTGCGCCTGATCTTGCTCCGGTCGTGTCTGGTTGCCGTCCCTGCATCGTCTCCTTGCATGAGAGTGAAGTCATACCAGGTTCTTAGATTAGGTACAAAAAAAGTGTACAGTGTACCAATATTACTAATATTATAGATGCAACAGTTTGGATGTATCTATGGATGTTTGTTAGGTACTCTTTCACGCAAAAAACTACTGGATAGATTTAGCTGGAATAGGGATAATTTGGAATAGAGATAGCTTACAACCTGACTTCACACATGATCTACATTTTATCCCTGAAAATGGAAGAACTGAAATCGAAACGGAAAAAAAATAAACGGAAACCAAAAAAAGCTCAATCCACGCGGACGAAGTCGCGGGCATCATCTAGTTTTGAATTTTACGTTGACTTTGACTTTGACTTTTACCTAGAGAGTGCAGCTGTGTTTGTGCACAAACGTGCACGCACTACATTACCTCCAACATTTGCTAGTTTCCGTTGAGATTTGCCGCCGTGGCCGAAACTCGGTAAGGAGGACAATTATAAAAGGCCATTCTTATTTCATAGTGGAGGCAACCGTGGTTGATCAATGACCATCAGGTTAGTGCAGGATAAAGCAGGCTAAAGCGTTAATTATTACCTATTGATTGCAGTTAATATTAACCATTATTGGAAGTGGGATCAGTGAATCAGTCTGTCGCGGTTAGTTTGACGTCAGCCGCGACTGCTGCCATCATGTTTGTTCCGATTATAGACAAATATGACGCACCCTGTACAGTGTGGGTACAGTTGCACATTTATCTTCGCACTACCTACATTCGCGTGCTCTAGATGTTATTGTTAAATACTTTCCTCACTTTTGTATGCTCCTTTTTATTACCTCTGAATCAAGCGACTACACTCGATTAGCCGTTAGTTAATATTTAATTGGTACCTACCTACCTACTGTGGAATTTGTGGAATTCGCAGATCCATCAAGGATCAACACCTATTTAAAATAGACACCTGTATGTATGTTGAGTATGTATGTGTGAGAGTGTATGAGAGTGTCTTTTTAATTTAGACAGCATGGGGAAATCCGAAACCATAGGAGATATGCCTACCTACTTAGCGAAACTTTCTGAGGAACCGTTAGTCCGTTAGGTATTCTTTTATGAAAACAATTTTAGTTCAATCAATTTTTTGGTCACAACTGGCCAAATAGTTGACTAGGTAGGTAACTATGATACTGTTTTCGCAAAAAATATCTAACAGTTCCTTAAAAAGTTTCTTTGTATCTTGTATGATTTCATTACCCATATTATCTACTGTGCCAATTAAAAAAACACTGTGTAGATCCCACTGCGGTTAATAGCTAAAAAGGCAACTTGAGCATTTCATTATTAGAATTTTTTATTGCTGGAAATGTGTATTATTTATTCGTTTTTATAATTAAAACTTTCGTAATTCAAGTGCTGAAAACATTACAAGGAAAAAATAAAATATTAGGTAGGTACTCAGATTAGTAAGTAAGTAGGTACATTGATCGTTTTTCGTGTCTCTTTGTGAACTCAAAAGCGCATTATTATCCTTGTGACTTGTGAGGACTGAGGAGGTAATTCGACCACAGTTCAATGAAGGCCTAATTTATTTGTTGTTTTTGCTACGTGATTTGTCAATGATTTCTTTAATCCATTTAGGTTTATTGGAAAATACCTACCTAGGTACTTACTTAGATTTTGCCTGTGTCTTCAGCCGCATAGATTGAGGTTTTTATTCCATAGGAACTCTTTGTTTTCCCTGAATAGTTTAGTAAAAGTAGCCTAGATAGGTTTAGCCGTTTTGAAGGACATCAATTTAAAAAATGGGTTTTGGGATTTGATAATAATTTGCACCTATAGGTATAATAAATATAATATTATTATGGATCTATACCTACTTAATACCTACCTATCTAAAAGACAATTGTTTCAAAATCACAGACTGAAAATTTTAAGTTTTTTTTTTACAAGTTTTACTCTATTGGACGCATGGGTAAAAAAATGTTTTTGAGCTGTTTTTCCATAGAGGCATTTTTGGTGTAGCGTTAACCATCTTGTAGTCCGAGACGGTTTCTGAGGAAGCTTGCATGCGGGAGGGTTGACGGATTTAATATGTAGGGTAACTGTCACCCCTCCCGCCACCCAGCCGTCGCGTCGTCGCCCCTCCCGCACCTGACTCCTACCCCTTCCACACCGCGCTGCACTGCTACCTCAGACAGGAACTGAACTGAACTGAAGGAACTGAAAAAAATTATCTTAGTTTTGCTAAGAGCAAAACTAAGATAATTTTTTTCAAAGAAAAATGAACCGACTTCAAACCATTCGAACTAAAAAGTTTAAAATAATTTTCTATTCATTTAGATTGACGATTAAACTACCTAACTCAAATAATATATAATTTTTTGAAGTCGGCGCCAAATGACTCATACTTTTCAAGTCGAAAATATGCTCCCCGAATTCGATTCCGACGAATTGAATGTGGTTTGGCGCCGACTCCAAAAAATTATATATTATTTGAGTTAGGTAGTTTAATCGTCAATCTAAATGAATAGAAAATTATTTTAAACTTTTTAGTTCGAATGGTTTGAAGTCGGTTCATTTTTCTTTGAAAAAAAATATTTTATGCTTTTTAGTGATTTGTTATCTTTATATTAATAATAATATAAATGAGAACTATGTAATAGTAGATTGTATCATAAGGGAGCAAAATAAT
The DNA here is from genome assembly GCA_920104075.1 of Melanargia galathea. Taxonomy (NCBI): domain Eukaryota; kingdom Metazoa; phylum Arthropoda; class Insecta; order Lepidoptera; family Nymphalidae; genus Melanargia; species Melanargia galathea. The sequence continues at coordinate 25,503,976 of OV049863.1, read as the reverse complement.
ATTTTTACGGCGAGGGCGCTTTTTTGAATCCAGAGCGAAGTGAGGGATTGTATAGTAGAATCCCGAGCGTAGCGAGGGATTCTTTAGTACAATCCTGAACGTAGCGAGGGATTCAAAGTACGTCGCCCGAGCCAAAAATATATTGCGCCCGAGTGATACACTCTACTTTTCATCACCCTCTATGAGGAAATAAAAGGCGCCTCATATTTTTAACCCCCGCCGCAAAAACGACGGGGTGTTATAAGTTTGACGTCTGTGTGTGTGTGTGTGTGTGTGTATGTCTGTCTGTTCCCCCATAGCTCTCAAACGGATGGACCGATTTGAATGCGGTTTTTTTGTTTGAAAGGTGAATTAGTCGGGAGTGTTTTTAGGTATGTTTGTTTGATTAAAATCGGTCCAAGATGGCCGCCGCCACAAAATGGCGGATTAATAATACAAGTATAAATTAAAAATTTAAGAAACCCCCGACATTCGCCATTTTGTGATGGCGGCCATCTTGGATTTGCATAGTGGTATTCTACTAGTCAAGACCTTTCATTTGATACCCATATTGAGGGAGTTGTGAAAAAATATGTAATCCGCCATTTTGTGGCGGCGGCCATCTTGGACCAATTTTCATCGAACATAGCTAAGAACACTCCCGACTAATTCACATTTCAAACAAAAAAAACCGCATTCAAATCGGTTCAACCGTTTGAGCGCTACGGGGGAACAGACAGACACAGACGCACATACATACACAGACGTCAAACTTGTAACAACTATAACAACAATCGATACTATCGTTCGCGCCTAGCCCGGTGGGACCGCGGGCCCTTCATCTTCAATAAGTGCGCCGCAATTATCTTTTAGGCGCACTTATAAATAAGTGCGATTAAAAGATCTTTTACGCGCACTTATAAAACTGCGCCGAAAACACCACCCTTGGGTGCACATAAAGGCGAACCAAGTCGTCCTTTTCGAATAGATGGGATGAAAAATAGATTATGACCTATATATTATTAATTATTATTAAATATCCTGTGACATATTACATACATTTTATGTGTCATACTAAGTATAGGTGAACGGTTTTACAATGTTCTAACCCAACCTAACCTAACTTCCGATCTATACAAGATTAGTTTGTATGCGTACTACTCTTGTATAATTTGGAAGACCTTGATTAAAACGTAATTTACAATCTATACGCGACCAGTTTCACACCCTTGTGGTTTGGCTTTGTATATAATGGAAATACACGTAACCGTGCACAAACTCCAAGGAATCACTCTATAGTACAGCTGTACTGAATTCGGCCCAAAAGTTTTTGCAAAAAGTCAATGTTACGTAGGCGTAGCAGAGTGAAGTCTTTGGACAGAATAGGTATATTAGACTTCAGTAATAGGTCTGGCAATATCAGAGAACATATTGACAACAGTGACATATGTATACATATATTGGTTATAACTTCGTACGTAAGAATGATAACTCGATATGTTATATACTAAAACCTTCCTGAAAAAGTATGTAGATTACGATAGTGAAACAATCATCAAAATCGGTTCATTAGTTGCGGAGATAATCGCGAACATACTTACATACATACATACATACATACATACATACATACATACATACATACATACATACGGGTCGAATACAGAACCTCCTTTTTTGAAGTCGGTTAAAAGAGATAAGATTGGAAGAAAGTCTTTATAGAGAATCGTAAAGGTCGAAATTCGTCGGTCGGGTTTAAGTAAATTAATTATTAGTAATTTAATAACGTTTCTAACTGAGTAAGTAGGTAGGGTATATGTACCTATTTCTTCCATTCCACTGAAAGCGAATTGAATTCGTAAATGTTGTTTATGCAATTGATAAGGAAATGTTTGACTACTTGGGAATCTCCGGTCGGTTATTTTCCTCAGTAATTTCAATAATAACGTTTTTAGTTGAATCCTTATCAATGGGTTTTAATTAATGAACTAAATAAGTCGTCCTTTTTCAAATTCTTGTCAAACAGATAGATTAATGTACCTATTTCGCTAAAATAGTAGATTATGTGGCTTTTAGCACCTAGATACTAATTCTGCTATACCTCCTATAGGTAATCTCTAAAGTACCTAATTGGTAGCTCAAAACAAAATTCTATAGTTTGCACTATGTTCCCCGTGTAAAAGAATAGCAAGAAGAACAAAGATAGTGTACCAATTTTATTAGATATGCATTGCATTAACAACACTGTGCACCGATAACAAATTAATTAGTACCTACCTGAACTCTGAAGCATCAAAACATTGAGAGCAACAATGTTCGAGTAGGCGTTCAGATAGTAACAATTTAAGCTACACGTATGTATGTATATCTAATTGATATAGTTAGCTTATTCGATATTGAGCAGTGAGTCACTCGTGTGACAGATGCGTTATCGGCAGCCCGGACTGGCCCGGAGCCAGTGCGGATCAATATCGCCCGTCGCCACAACACCGTCTGCTGATAAACCTGCAACTTGCAAGCTATATGAACCTACCTACATAATCATCATACCATCATCACACGAGTAGATAAGTACAGAGGGGTAGCTTCTACAAGCGGCCCGCTGTAGGTACACTCACACACATGCGCACGTTTGTCAACCAACTGTACCGGTTGGTGGACCGAGCGCGCGTCCGTGAACCGTTGGTGAGTGTGTTTGTGTGAGTGTACCTACAGCGGGCCGTTTGTATGAAGCTTCCTCTCTGTACTTATCTACTCGTGTGCCATCATTACCGGCCCACTACACAGCACAGGTCTCCTCTCAGAATAAGGTTTAGGCCTTAGTCCACCACGCTGGTCAAGTGCGGATTGGTAACTTCACACGCCTTTGAGAACATTATGTAGAACTCTCAGGCGTGCAGGTGCTCTTCACGATATTTTCCTTCACCATAAAAGCAAGTGATAGGCATTTAATTATTTATATAACGCACATAAATCCGAAAAGTTAGAGGTGCTTGCTGGGGATCGGTGGAGCCTTTAAAAAATGCTTTCAGAATTTCAGATAGTACCTACCTACCTAGGTAGATAATAGCTGGTATTATTATACTATCCTAATATCTAATTTGCACCATTTTGTCTGGTTAGTTAAAGGTCTGTGTCTGGTTTTATCCTTATTATTATAGCTTAGTGAAAAGTAACCTATGTAAACTTTAAATTAATGATTTCAATTTACCTTTGTTAATTCTGAGCAATCGATCTCTATCAAGAGATACCTACCTAGGTAGGTATAAATGAGCCAAAGGGACAAAGACCTCTTTTTGGAAGGTCATCAGTGTACCTACCTACCCATAGGTGGCACGTAACGCATCTACCTACCTATAACAGATCTCAGTAGCAGCCTGCACCTGCAGGTTTCAGTTGCTTATTGGCCAAGCGAATCCTTCGAATCTACTTGGGGGATATTTTTACTTGTCTATGCATCTGTCTGTCTATCCTTAACATCATTACTACTATACTTGAAATTCATATGAACGAAAGCTGAAAGATACAGAAACACTTTGTTTGGTTAGTTGGGCGCTCAAAGAAGCGAATGGGGAGCAAATAATATTTATGTTTTTACATCACGTTTTTGGGGAGGAGAAGGGCGCTCATAGAAGCAAATAGGCATGAGGAACAAGCTAAGGAGCAAGCAATATTTTTTTACGTTTACATAGGCCTGTGGGATAGATACGTCTTAGGTATCGTTAAAAAGAACTTTTTATGCAGAGAGCTCATTTTTTTTTTAATTTTACTTAAATTGACGATAATATATTATATGGAGGATATTTAATCAAAGTCGCTGTTTTTAGACCTCTTTTGTCTCGGAGACATTAGAGATGAGAGAACGTACAGGGACGCGAAGCTTTGGTTCAGTTCGGGGCGAACCAGTAGTTCTTACACTAGTTATTACATCTACTTATAAAACAAATGATAAACAATTGTAGGGGAAACTTATTGTTTTATCTCCAAGCTACACACAACACGACGCAATGTTTGCGACTGATTTTATTATTGTTAGAAGCGCGGTAAATCCCAACCGCATGATATCGAACAAAAATATCGCAACGTTACAATATTATTATGTACCATTAGGTAGGTACCTACCTACTGTTACCAGCAACAGGATAAACTGCAAACCCATATAGGTACCTTCCTATCTTACCTTCCAGGCTTCCCATGGGCAGGGGCCCGTTGCGAAGCTCAGATCTTTACAACTTGCCAAAATAAGCTCTATCATTCTTGACCTACGTACCTACCTACTGCGATTAATAGATAACTATAATCACAAAATGCATAATAGGTATAAAATGCATGGTAGGTAGACGTATGTAAGTACTTAAATAGTAGGTACAATTGTAAATTACAGAATAATGAATTTCAATTTCATAGATAGGTATTAGATAGGAGGTAGTTAGGTACATAGATTAAATTGAGGTAATAGGTATAAATAAAAGCTTAAGGCGCCTGTCTGTGCCAACAAGAGGTTTTCTCCGTGTAACTACTCTTTATTGAGTGAATATTAATGTACAAAAAAAATATATGTTATTTATTGGACATTTAACTTTAATCTGAACGTTTGAAATAATTCTTATAAAATTATTAATAGATGAAAAAAAATCCCAAAGTGAAGCCTTTTTTGTTTGAATTTTTGTAACTACTTCTAAACGGCATCGAATTTCAGTATTTTTCTTTCACACAAATGTTCGACAAGGTTTTTTACACAATGTGTACGATTGGTGAGTCAAAATAATGATTTATTAGGCTTAAAATAACTATTATTCGTTTTCTATATAAATTCGCAAGCGCGGGTCCCTGCGCGGGCGACGGGCGGCAGTGTAAATCAGACTGTCGGACGGAGAGGTCACACAACTTGTTGTAATTTTATAGTATTCATTCAGACATATCATGATCTCGCTTTAGTGGCACTTGTTTTATTTTAGTTTTAGTGTAATGTACTTTTTGTGTAAATAATAAAATTTTCCGCGCTTGGACGCTTATTTATATTGACTAGTTGAGTAAGTTAGGTTTTACAATATTGTAATTATAGTGTTGTGATTTGATATTCAAACTTGGGTAAATGCACAAACGCTCACAATATCCTTTCGTGACGCTTTCTGTCTCTACACCCTCGAATTTATCATAAAATAAACTTCATTTTTATTGAATGTCTTTTTATTATGATACTAGCTGACCCCCCTCCCCTGCTTCGCTCGGTTGATCCCGTGAGAATTTCGAGAAATCCTTCCTTAGACCATGTCTACATTATGAAGAGAACCTTTGTCAAAAATTTCAGCTTTCTAGGTCCTACTGGGCGATGATGAGTCAGTGATTATTTGAATGAATGAATGAGTCAGGATTTTTTTTATTCATATAGACTCCAAAAATTATATTCGGCACCACTAAAGTTCGACTTTTAATTATATGCAGTAATCTGACATTTCCTAGGTTGTCACTTTTTAATGAAAATATAATAGGGATGGGATGGGGTACAGGTAATTGATTTGAATCATTCAATTATTTTATTTAAATTAAAGTTTATATTTTAAGTATTTATTATATTTTTTGTACAAAGTTTACCTATATACAGTGTGTCCGGAATCTAGCGATATTTTAGGGGCATATTCTACAACTCATTACCACTCTGAAAATACCACTTAATAGGTCCTACCCCCCTCCCCCTCCCAGGGACAGCCGTAGTAGGTAGTAGGTAGCCGTAGTTGGTAGTTTTCAATATTTTTGAGAAATTTCTTTTTATTCCAAAGCATTTTTGATCGTGTTTTTTTAACATTTTACACTATTTTTTGGTATTTAGTGATGGAAAATAGTGTATCCAATCGAATAAAGTCATTTGAATACCTGTGCGGCAACAGACTTTCGAGTTTATTACATTTTTTGTGCGCACATACCCACAAAAACGCACACCAAATTGAAATGGCTGCCTCTGCGAGGGGGAGGGGGGCAGGCCCTATTATATATATATATATAATCTGTAATATTAATTAATTTATTTATTTATTAAAGGACAGTTTTGCCCGCGGCTTCGCCCGCGTGAATTTCTATTTTTCACAAATCCTGAGAGAATTGTGGATATCTGGTTTCCGTTTGATTTTTCCAGGATAAAAAGTAAATCAGAGCATAATCTATCTCCCTTAAAAATTTCAGCCAAATCGGTTCAGTAGTTGCGACGTTATAGAGTAACAAACATCCAAACATCCAAACATCAAAACATCTAAACATCCAAACATCCAAACATCCACACTTTCACATTTATAATATTAGTAGAATTGACGAAAAAATAAAAGAAAAAACATTTTCCCATACAAAATGTTCATGGGTTTCGTAACTGTCAAACATTTAATGTCAACAGCGTCAACAGTAGCCTGAAAAAACGTAACTTCGGTCGTCAGTGTTTAAAAGGATCGACATAAAGAACCTTTTTAAAAAGGACTGCCTGAAAAAAAGGAGTATTTTGTTTTCAGGGTTCATGTATGTTTGTATATTGTACCATAACTTCTATATGCCGGAATTGCCACGGCTAAAGCATGCCACCAGACCAGACCAGAGACCATTAAGAAAATTATTATAAAATCCCAAATTCCCGGGAACCGAACCCGGGACCTCCCACTTATAAGACCACAGCGCTCACCACTGCGCCGTGGAGGTCATCAAAATCATCTAGATAATTATAAGTAGATTCCAAAAATATGTAACACCGTTCAATATATTTTTTTCTGAATATTTAGTATTCAGAAAAAAATATCATTTATAAAAAATAAAGGGGCAACTTAGCATGTTGTATGACAGTTGTATGACAGATATCGTCATTATTTACAGCATAGTGTATTGTTTGTAAATATTTTAGTTTTTATTTTACTGCACTTTGGTCCTTGTACATTAGTTTTTCTTATATTTATTTTACTCCGAAAATAACCTAAAAAGGCCAATGTGCCAAAGTGGCCCTTAAAATAGTTATATATAATAAGTTATATTTATTGTGTTAGTTAACTCTCACAATAAGTTTTGGCTTAAGTATCGATTATATTGATTATATATATTAATTGGAAGTTATCTTTTAGTTATTTATGTAATAACTAAAAGATGACTTTGATGATAATAAATGTACCAATGTATGTACCAATAAGATGAGTTTGCCACAAAAAAGTCAAGATGACTAAATTGTTAATTTGGCTTTTATACGTAGGAGCCATCGATTTACTTAGTCGATAAATAAAATTATCATGATAATGAAAGAGTAACTTTGAACGAAACTTTTGTGAATGAAATTGAATGAATTGAACGTATCACATCACTATAGAAATGGAGTTGGCAATATTATTTTACGGAATGACATTATGAAACGTCAGATTACTGCATATAATTAAAAGTTGAACTATGGATACCCCCCAAAACTGAGGAATTCCGATCTTAAAATACTTAGGTGGTAAAATTTTCTCCCATCCTTCCCCGATTAATATCGATAGACAATCGATAGTATCGGTATTTTCGATACACAGCAATAATATAGATAGTATTGAACCTCAATTATTTATCAATGTAATATCGATAGCCCTATCGATATATATAGATTATTTCCGGCTCCAACTATCGATAGCCAAACTATCGATAGCTCGGTAACATTTACACGCACACACGACGCGACTATGGCTCGGTAGCAGTGTGCTTAGTCTAAAGCGGAGCACTCGAAAACGAACTCGAAAACTGTTGATCGATTTCAGAGTAAAATAGACCTAAAATGGCTTGTATTAAGGTTTGAGTTCGCCAATACATTCAGCATTCGAACAATGCTGAATGTATTGGCGAACTCAAACCTTAATACAAGCCATTTTAGGTCTATTTTACTCTGAAATCGATCAATAGTTTTCGAGTTCGTTTTCGAGTGCTCCGCTTTAGACTAAGCACACAGATTGCAATGCGCTGCGCGGCCGCCGCGCCGGCCGGCGGCCGGCTGCGCGGCGTTATATAGCGGGGGTGCGGTTGGCGCGGGGAAAACATCTCGCTCCGCCCAGAACCTCAAGGCCGTTGGCAGAGACAGGAGCCTTAAGCTAATAGAAGCTTAAGTAGATGGTGCAAGGCAGTAACCCCTGAACCTTGCCTGAACTATTGAACTATACATTGAGGGTTAAAATCAATAAGTACCTACCTACCTATACAATATTCATTTGTAATTAGTGTATTTAAATAGGTACCTACAGGCTACATACTTAGGTATTAGGTACCTACCTACTAAGAAAGTAGTTCGATTAGGTAGGTACTATATAAATCTTTCGTTAAACACATAGGTTAGCAGATAATAGATATAGTACATTTAGATAAAATAATGGATTTAGACCTACCTATCATAGTTAGCTTAGCAGACATGCTATAGATGCGGTCTTATCTATGCGATGACGCGATGCCAGTACTTAAGGCCGCTCTCTTCACGAGCTTCTCCATACAAACGTATTACGCCTATTATTCTAATATTTGTCGCAATAGGTCTAAAGTTAAGCCAGATATCAATTTATATCTCCATTATCTATGCCATAAAATAAAAATATTAGTAAAATTATATTTATTTTAAAAGTTATGACGCTTGAAAAATCACTATTTTTGGGCAAATTTTGGGGCAACTTCGTGCGTAAATAAACTATATAAGAAACTAGAAAATTGAAAAACGACCGAAGTCTTATCATAGGTTACTTCATAATAATTATAAATAACTTTAGTTCATGTAAAAAATTGCCAAATATTTGCTAAAATAGGCGAAATACCAAACCTAGATTTGCATCTTTTTACTTTGCCGTTTTTCACTAAAAATCATGATATCTCAAGCAAAATTTATTTATTTAATTAATTTATTATTTATTTATGTATATATTTTTAGTACTCTTCTTTACTGAAGACGTCTCGCTCTCTAAATGCAGAAATCTCTGTTTTAGACTCCACTCACCAACGGTTTGTCGATGCCATGGAGAGGGCTCTTAAGGGTTGAAGATTTGTGTTGTGTTGTCCTCTGATAAGTCCTAGCTTGAGGTGTTTTTATCTCTTTTTAAGGCGATTTTATTTGAAAAAATATATATTATATGAATTAAAAAACCTGTACCTACATTTATTCACAAGTTTCACAATTTACACTTTGCTAGCTTTAACTTCCTCTCTGAGGCACGCAAATGTACGCGACACTGTCAACTTCCCAACTCCGGGCTGCTAATGAGATTTTGTTGACACAAAAATCAAATTACGTTTCCTCTTTTTGGCCTGAGCCGGGACTCGATAGTCGAAACCAGGACCTCAAGACACGCAGTCGAACATGCTAGCCACTGGACCACTGAGGAAGTTAATGTTACGGAATAATAGAAAAATATCAAACCATTTTACAAAAGAATTTAAATCTTCTATTTATATTATTTTTAGGGTTCCGTACCCAAAGGGTAAAACGGCACCCTACTTATTACTAAGACTCCGTCTGTCTGTCTGTCTGTCACCAGGCTGTATCTCATGATCCATGATAGTAAGACAGTTGAAATTTTCACAGGTGATGTAAGTATTTCTATTGCCGCTAGAACAACAATTAATACTAAAAAACAGAATAAAATAAATATTTAAGAGCCCTCTCCATGGCATCGACAAATTGTTGGTGAGTGGAGTCTAAAACAGTGATTTCTGCATTTAGAGAGCGAGACGTCTTCAGTAAAGAAGAGTACTAAAAATATATACATAAATAAATAATTAATTAATTAATTAAATAAATAAATTTTGCTTGAGATATCATGATTTTTAGTGAAAAACGGCAAAGTAAAAAGATGCAAATCTAGGTTTGGTATTTCGCCAATTTTAGCAAATATTTGGCAATTTTTTACATGAACTAAAGACATTTGTAATTATTATGAAGTAACCTATGATAAGACTTCGGTCGTTTTTCAATTTTCTAGTTTCTTATATAGTTTATTTACGCACGAAGTTGCCCCAAAATTTGCCCAAAAATAGTGATTTTTCAAGCGTCATAACTTTCAAAATAAATATAATTTTACTAATATTTTTATTTTATGGCATAGATAATGGAGATATAAATTGATATCTGGCTTAACTTTAGACCTATTGCGACAAATATTAGAATAATAGGCGTAATACGTTTGTATGGAGAAGCGCGTGAAGAGAGCGGATTTTTTGCCGTTTTTATAGATTATGGTACGGAACCCGCCGTGCGCGAGTCCGACTCGCACTTGGCCAGTTTTAATAAATCACTGTAAGTTAAAATTGTTAAGCCAAACGTTGTGCCAATGTCCTAGTACGGAAATATCTTCTGACGTACTTATCATTTTTTTTTGGACTTTTTTCTAACATAAACTAAGTAGTAGTTACATAGGCAGCCCTAGTTCCGAGGGCCGCAGTCATAGGCACACCAAGCAGTCAGTATCGCACACAACTACCGTTTGTTATTGTGTCAAAGCTTCTAGGAATTGTGATAAGGGATTCAACTTTGTAACTCCGTCTCAGGCGACGTAACAATGTGTTACCATTACTTACGACAAACTGATTATTATCAGCAGTTCAGATACCGGGTACCCAGAGTAATTAGCTTAAGATAATAAACAGGTCCCTTCTAGAGTTCTAGTTGACGTATCATGTTGTACCTACGTAGTTTTTATTAGATAGATGATGTAGTTTTGTATTAGAGATTGAGAATTATTAACAAACACTACCTACTTAGGTTCCTACTAGTTTCGTCGCAAGTTTACTATTTAGGGGAAGGTGGGGCAAGACGGGGCGAGGGGCAAGATGAAGTTTTGGCTATATGTCTTGATACCAATTCACTAATCAGAATCGAACATATGCGTTAGATGTGCTGACACCACCTTCGTCAATGTACAGCGAGTCATCTAAATGAGTGGTCGAGTGACAAAATTAGAGCGATATTTGTCATATGCACGATAATGTTAATATTTTCTCATTTTTACTAGGCGTGACATTAACGTAATTAAATAAAATGTCGTAGACAGCTGTGAATGTTTCTGAAGCAGAATTTAGCTATTTATAAGAAACGTATTTTATTTCATGCTTTTTTTAATAATGTTTCTGACACTATTTAAATCATTTGAGTAAAACGAGAAGGGGCATGATGGGGTTTTATTATTGGTCCAAAAACAAGTCCAAAAGAATTGATTCCTTTATGCCAATGCAAAACAAAAGACTCGTGTCTCTTTATGCAAAACAAAAGACTCGTGTCTCAATACAACGTGGAAGTACTGCAATTATTACGTCCTCCCAGTGCAAAAATAGTGTAGAAGATAGTATTAAAACGAAGAAACTGGTAGAAGAAAAGAAAGAAGAGAAGAAAAACTGACGGATGTATCGAGTAGGTACAAAACTTAAAAGTAAGAAAAATCTAACACAAGTGTAAATTGAAAATTTAAAAAACCCCCGACATTCGCCATTTAGTGGCGGCGGCCATCTTGAATTTGCAATAGTGCTATTCTACTAGTCAAGCCCTTTCATTTGATACCCATATCAAGGGAGTTGTGAAAAAATATATCATCCGCCATTTTGTAGCGGCGGCCATCTTGGACCGATTTTCATCAAACATAGCTAAGAACACTCTCGACTAATTCACCTTTCAAACAAAAAAAACCGCATTCAAATCGGTCCACCCGTTTGAGCGCCACAGGGGAACAGACAGACACACACACACACACACACACACACACACACACACACACACACACACACACACACACACACAGACACGTCAAACTTATAACACCCCGTCGTTTTTGCGTCGGGGGTTAAAAATACAAGAAAAGAAACAAAAGAAGCAGAAAAGACAGTCTTTATCAGAATCAGATGATACGGAAAAAGAAAACGAGAATCCTGCATGTTACTATAATTGTAATCAGTGGAAGGATAAATATGTGGTATTAATGGGCTCATTTCAAAGACGACGATGAAGTCATACATATATGTCCCGACTGTCAGGCCAATAAATAATTAAATATAACTGTATGTTGTGAGGTACCCCATCTTGCCCACGGGAGTACCCTGTCTTGCCCCACCCATGGGGCAAGATGAGGAGAAAGGACTTTTATTGTATTTGTTGATTTACTATTTTTAAAACTTTAAATAAATGTTTAATTCATTCCTAAACTGAAAGACTGATAACCAAAGAATAGTAAAACAATAACTTTAATTCGTTAATTACATAAAACTGTGTTTTATTCATCATCAAACGTTAACCACCCCGTCATGCCCCACCTTCCCCTAATATGATGTCCGTAAATTTCGGTAGTTAACCGATTCCTAATCGAGTACTCAATCTGCACTCAAATGGATGGCCCAACGAACTCCCTGGCGCACCGCGCAATGGTGAGCGCTGTGGTCCTATAAATGGGAGGCCCCGGCTTCGATTCCCGGACGGGGTAATTTAGGATTTTATAATTTCTAAATTGTCTCTGGTCTGGTTTGGTGGGAGGCCGTGGCTGGTTACCAGCTTACCACCCTACCGGTAAAAGCTCTGCCGCTAAGCGATTAAGCGTTTCGGTACGATGCCATGTAGAAACCGATCAGGGGTACGCATACCTCTTCCAAGTTAGCCCGCTTTCATCTTAGACTGCATCGTCACTTACCATTAGGTGAAATTGTAGTCAAGGGCTAACTTGTGGTAGAATAAAACAAGTATAAATTAAAAATTTAAAAAACCCCCGACATTCGCCATTTTTCTGCTATAGTCAAGCTCTTTCATTTGATACCCATATTAAGGGAGTTGTGAAAAATATGTAATCCGCCATTTTGTAGCGGCGGCCATCTTGGATCGATTTTCATCAAACATAGCTAACAACACTCGACTAATAATTAACCTTTCAAACAAAAAAACCGCATTCAAATCGGTTCACTCGTTTGAGCGGTACAGGGGAACAGACAGACACACACACACACACACAGACACAGAAAGACACGTCAAACTTATAACACCCCGTCGTTTTTGCGTCGGGGTTTAAAAAACCAATCGGAATCGGATCGAACCAACGCGCGCGACGATGGATTGAATGCGGGTTTAATTGCGATCGTTCTCAGTTGATCAGCTGTTTAAGGATTGATCTTTTTACAGCTGTTATAGGGATCAATCGATATTATCTCCACTTATCTAATTGATTTGAAAGGTACACCAAGTAGCTACCCGATGACATTGCAACAATATGGTAACCTTGACTTGATGCTGCAACCAGGACCAGTCGTGGACTATCGAACTCCTTGACAGCTGTCAACAGATGTATCGTGCTGGCTTATTGACTGACGATGGAGCAGGAAAGTGGTCACAAAAATTCAGCTCTTTTAAACGTAACTAGCCCCAGCGAGTTAGTTGTTGGGTTGGTCTTGACTAGCAGTAGTAAGTATAGCAGTTGATACACAAATTGGTTAATGTCTGGATTGGTTGGATACCGAGGAAAAGATCTCTCATCGAGTCCCTTTTGGTTTGAGGCTTGGTTTTTATATAACGTTGTAACTTACAACTTGTTTAACCAAGTGATATAGAATACTTATGCCATTGTAACTATCGCCTCAGCCCTCAACCTTAGACGTTGTATGTACGTTGTGTATTGTTGTATGACGCCGTCTGAGATGGAGCCGCGTTACCCTGGAGAGGGTCTGGCAGAGCGTGGCAGTTCCCGGCAGTGAGAGGTTGTGACGTGTCGTGGGCGCACAGATGGCGTGCTGGAGGCGTACGAGGAGGGGCGCGAGTGCGTCAACTGCGGCGCCAACAACACGCCGCTGTGGCGGCGCGACTCCACGGGCCACTACCTGTGCAACGCGTGCGGCCTGTACCACAAGATCAACGGCGTCAACCGGCCACTGGTCAAGCCCAGCAAGCGGCTGGTGAGTGCGTCTCCGACCGCTAGTAACGCTCTGTTTGCAACAGGTGCGGACGCCGAGCTCCTCACGCGCTTCTATAAGGACGGCTCCGTTCAGCGCTGGATGAGCGTGGAGGGCATGGCCAGGGGCATGAAGAAGGTGAGTCGGTGGCGTGTAGACTAGTGCATGTGCCCCCGCCCGCCCCCCCACCACCACACCCGCAACCCCCTAGCTAACTAACATCCCAGCACGTCGTAATGTCTCGTATCTCGCGCTTGCCGAATGCTAGGGACCTACACGCTACCGCTCCCACTTTCATTGGCAAAGAGCTCGAGGGTCTCTCCAAATCTATCAAAATGTCGGCCGGGATCGGATGGCTAATTATTTACTAAGTAATTTATTAATGGCTCAGAATTTTATCTTGGGCTTCATTTTCATAAACTGATGCAGCCTTCATGCGCCACAGTTGCTCTAGGTACTTGAAGGGAAAAAACCTGAAAAATTTCAATTGGAGGGAAAAATTGGGAATCAGGTAAAAATATACTTGGGTTACAAGCATAGGTACGTTCAGCGTAGAGATACCCAACATTTGCAACATTGGTTTTGTTCTAAGTATTGTAAATTAATCAATTTTATTAATGATCAACAAGTTTGTATTTAAACATTACCTACTTAATAAAAACTTCAAAGTCAGATAAAATATGTGATGATAATTTTACCGATAATAACACCAATAAAAAAAAATATTTCCCAATAAGTAGGTAATGTAAGTATCTAAGTACCTACTTATAGGTATTTTTTTGTAAGAACTGAGGACCTAGTGAAAAGGTGTTGTGAAGCTAGATGCAGCAAAATAAATCTTTGGGATTCTTCATTAAAATACCCATTTAAGTATTATTGGCACTTTAAGCAAGATACAAAAAAATCTCCTCAAATTTTGAAGCAACAAAGCAGAATATTGTTCTTATTTTTCAATGGTAAGTTTAGAGTGCCCAATGCCAATACATTGGGAGGTGACAACATTCAGGGTAGGTTAACCAATCACTGGTATTTTTGGGGAGACCCTCGCTCGAGCACTATTAATATAGAATTTCCCGTTAGCTCTTTACTCTTGGCTGTGTTCCCGCTCCAATATTAGAATAAGTTTAGTCGTGTAGCGATATAGCTTGTCGCTAATCGAGTAGTGGCTGATGGGTCGGAGAGGCCGCTCCGACGTGCTGCCGGCGCCACAGCCGGGACGTTAGCAGCTGGTGCGCGCAAACCTGGGTCTCCACCAAAGAAAAATTGCCAACTTTTGTGTTGTCAACACGTGTTGGTGTGGTGGCAGTTTTAGAGAAACTTTTGTCACCAACACGTGTTGTGTTGACAACACAAAAGTTGGCAATTTTTCTTCGTGGAGACCCAGCTTAATGCAGGTTAGTTGTCTGTTGATCAGTGGACATCACGTCGCATATGTCGCCTGGATATCTTCGCAGTTACACTTTAGGGTTGCCATGCTTAAGTTGTAGAGAGAATTGAATAGATAAATATATCATCACAGCTCACCACTACCTATCTACTTATAATACAAGTTTACCATCAATGTTGTTGGACTTGCATTGCTTTCTTAAAACTAATTTTAATATCTAGGTACCTACGTACGTAAGTAAGTAAGTACCTACGCTACATAATATGTAGCGCGTAGGTAGGTAGATATCAGATATGTATCGTGGAATGGGGGAATTTAGATGAAAATTGTCCTTGTGTACAAATCTAGATGCCCACAGACTTAGTAGGTTCTTACACAAATTACTAGTTACTACTACTACTTACTAATGTTATTTACACCTAACTTTGCAATTAAAATTCCCGACTGGGTCTCATACGGAACATGGCAACCCTAGTGAACAATTAAATAATGGGCCGGCGCTCACAGTCACAGCGATTTCAATTCAATTGACAAGTAACCAGTATCGCGCGAGGCGACGGCGACCGGGACGCGGGGAGGCGACTTGCCAGAGGGCCGCGGTGACTCGATGAGCTATCAGCTATCTCGCACAGCATGCGCTCTGTAGATACTATCTATAGCAGTATAGACGCGCGGAGCGTCGCGGCAGGTAGCCGGCCAATCGGCGCCGCCGCCCGCTATCATTGGACAATCACAGTGATACGCGTCTCAGGGCGCAGTGCTGCAACGCAGCGTGTTCTACATCGTGTAGATAGGTGCATCTTCCAGTTTATCGACTATCGGGCTTTGGGTCCGTATCTTGTAGGAGGTGGAGGGAAGTTAGAGGCCTATAAACGCTTATCGGTGCAGGTATTATTGACGGTTAAGAGGATATAAAACGGGATTTTATGGTGCAGCAGTTTTATACTTTGTAAAACTCCTATTATTTTGTTATACCTACTTAAATAGAATGCTACGTATCATCAACTAGCAATGTCAGTATTACCTAGGTGCACTTTAGAAACCATAGCTATAGCCTGTAGAGTTAGGTACCGTTATTACCTATATAAGTATTATTTTACCAAAGTTGAAAGTAACGTAAAGTAGAGGTAGACCTGCTAACAATCTAGTTAGCTATTTAGTTATGTTTTTAAAAGCCAGTTGCACATACGGCGGTTATAGTTAAAGTTAAATTTGACCACCATATAACAAGCCATTTTAAATTGCTTTAGGCCTCTTGTTCACACACGTTTCTGCCGTGAAAAATTACGGTTGATTCCGTGGTTGATTTGAGACCGTGTGTTCAAGCTTCCATTATAGAGATCCATGCAACACTGACGACCGTGAGTACACACGGCGAATCAACCATAATTTTCCAAGGCGAAAAAACGTGTGTAGCTATTTAGTTAATCCTCAATTCTGGCGAGGTAGGTATATTGGGCAATGTCCAAAACAATAATTCAGTTTACGTTTAGGTATAAAATCAAAAAAATCAAAATCAAAATCATTTATTTTATGTAGGTCAACGTGTGGCTTTTATGACATGTCAAGAATCTACCACCGGTTCGGAATGCTGATTCTGCTGAGAAGACTCAACGGTTGCTCTTTTCAAAACAAAATTGTTACAAGAAGTAGCTTAACTATCTTGTGGACAGCTGAAGCAAAGCCGAATAGAATAGACATAATTTTTATTCAGATAAACTTTTACAAATGCTTTCGAATCGATAAATAAATCTATCACTGGTTTGGAATGGTGCTTACAATTCTACACATGTTAAGATGGGCAGACAAAAGTAGCCCCATTTCCGACATCACGACGACGACGACATTCCGTATATTAATCCAACATTCCGGTAGTGGGATGTTATCGCAAGTTGTTTGTTGTCGCAGTCAGCGGCGCGCCGGCACGGCCAGTGCTGCACAAACTGCGGATCGCGCAACACCACGCTGTGGCGCCGCAACAACGACGGCGAGCCCGTGTGCAACGCGTGCGGCCTCTACTACAAGCTGCACGGCATCAACAGGTGAGACGCGGCACGGCCAGTGCTGCACCAACTGCGGGTCGCGCAACACCACGCTGTGGCGCCGCAACAACGACGGCGAGCCCGTGTGCAACGCGTGCGGCCTCTACTACAAGCTGCACGGCATCAACAGGTGAGACGCGGCACGGCCAGTGCTGCACCAACTGCGGGTCGCGCAACACCACGCTGTGGCGCCGCAACAACGACGGCGAGCCCGTGTGCAACGCGTGCGGCCTCTACTACAAGCTGCACGGCATCAACAGGTGAGACGCGGCACGGCCAGTGCTGCACCAACTGCGGGTCGCGCAATACCACGCTGTGGCGCCGCAACAACGACGGCGAGCCCGTGTGCAACGCGTGCGGCCTCTACTACAAGCTGCACGGCATCAACAGGTGAGACGCGGCAGCAGGTAGTCTGCCTCTAAAGCCATTCCACGGGTTCGAACGCATGCCAAGCCCCAGAGAAGCAGGGATAGGTACCTTAGATAATACTGAACCCGCCTTGTCCAGGCGCAGGGAAAGCGTTGGAGTTGAACAGACAACGTTTTGCGACGAACTTATTTTAATTTTAACACTCGCGTGTTTATACGTACCTATTTGAAGAACACACAGGAATAACAAGTTATAGTTAATACACACAGTGACTTGAAAAATTGTTAACTAAAGATAGGAAAAGGAAAAGGAACTAAACCTCCTGAAAAATTGCACCTACTTGAGTAAGTATTTTTAAAAGACGATTTCGCCTTGACTATAAAATAAGTAATTGTATCGTAAACAGCTTTTTGGCGTTTCGTGGTTCTTCCACTGCTCTACGAAAAAATTAAGAAACTATGTCACGTCAGAAAAAGCTTAGAAAATAGATACATAATTTACTAAAAAAATACTTCCTACCTAATATTTTTTCTGTCTATTTACAGGCCGCTAGCGATGCGAAAAGACGGAATTCAAACGAGGAAACGAAAGCCGAAAAAGTCCGCGAACGGCGTCAAACCACCGCAAGATGGTGCTAAGAAAGATGGCCACAATTCTCCTGGAATTGACGGTACGTCATATTTTCCTAATAAAATGAAAAATAATAAAACTCATTGAATTTTTCTGACAAGAAATTCTCAATAGCAGCTCGGAGTTGGGAACATGGCGGTGTAAGATCCTCGTGTCTCGGAGAGCACGTAAAGCCGTCGCTCCTACGCCTGATCTCTCCAGTCGTCTCTCCTATCGTGTCGCATTGGTGTTCCATCGGAAGGAATAGAGATTGCACCTGTGTTCACACTTGTGCACTATAGTATATCCTGCGTAGTTAGCTAGTCTCTGACTCGGTTGTGACTGGCCGTGGTCGAAATTCAGTCGGGAGGACATGATAGATTAGGTACTTATTGTCAAAGAGGTCACGATTCTGTCTCTAGGCTAGAGTTAGGTATAATTCAGGATTTGCAATCACAATATCTGATAATGGCAAATGACATGTGGAAACCTATGTACGCGAGCGAAGTCACAAGCTCACAACTAAAATCTATCCATATATATTTTCCAGAGATCAAGCCCAGCATAGCAGAAGTGCCTCTACCCCTGACCGCGAGCATGGCGGGCTCCGCCAGCGGCAAGATCAGCCGCGAGCCCGCGCCGTCCCCGCACGCGCACGCGCACGCGCACACGCACGGGCACGCGCACTCGCACGCGCAGAACGCGCAGTACCCCGGGCACCCCGCGCTGCCGCTGCCCTCCGCGCCCGCCTTCCTGTCCAACCCGTCGCTGTTCAGCATCAAGAGCGAGCCGAGCGCGCCCGCCGGCTACGAGGGCTACGGCTCGCACTCCGCCTCCAACGGGCCCTACCACTCGCAGCAGCACTACTTGCACGCCCTGCAGGTACCTAAACGCTATTCCCGAAGTAGATGTTGTATCAGCATCATTATCAACCCATTACCGGCCCACTACAGTTTCCTCTCAAAGTGAGAAGGGTTCAGGCTGTAGTCCACCACGCTGGCCAATTGCGGATTGGTAGACTTCACACGCCTTTGTGAACATTTTGCAGAACTCTCAGGCATGCAAGTTTCCTCACGATGTTTTCCTTCAGCGTCAAAGCGAGTGATACCTACCTATTAATTGCTTAAAACGCACATAACTCCGAAAAGTTGAGGTGCCCAAAAGGAGTCTTAACCACTACGCTATCTCGCAATGTTGAGGTAGTAGTTTTCTGTAAAGTACCCCATTTAAAATGGCAACCTCCCACCGGGAAACGCAGCGTTGGTAGACTACCTAACTATGTCTTAATTTACCGATTTTTGTTTTCCCTCCCACAGTACGGTCTGGGCAACGCTGAAGAAGAGGAAGGCAGCGGGTTCCTGCACCAGCGCAACGTGACGGCGCACGCCAAGCTCATGGCCTCCACGTAGCGCTGCTGCTGCGCTGCCGTCACACGCGCTGCTGCGAGGCAGTACCAGCAGTTACGGAGATAACCGGCCGCCCCTAGCGCGACCACCAGCCGATACAATAAGACTCCGGAGTGAATCGGCTTTTTCGATAAAGCCGACAAAACCGTGGCGTATCCAGACTATAGAACTTAGAGCGCAGTCCGAGTCTGCCTTAGCTACGACCTGGCATCGTTGGCTTGAACAAAGCGCAACAATTTGCGGAGACATAATAATGAAGTGTGACCAATGGGATTACTTTTATAAGGGCCTGGGCGCCACTAGCACGGGAGATAACAGGAAATTATGTTTGTCATAATCTTGAAGTCTGCAATTAAATAAAAGACGTAACCAACTTTCGAGTACCCTTACCGTTAGTTTTTCTTTTGCTCCACTGATTTTAGTCCCTCTTTTCTTTGGTGCTCATCATAAATCGTTGACTTTTATTGAACAATCTCTTGAGTGGACCATATTTAACGTAAAATAATGAGAATTTATCACGACAAAAAAACCACTGTTAATGTCAATATAATCACAGAATATTCTGACTAAGTATTATTAATTATACCTAACTACCGTCTACCGTGTCAGTGGCGCCACCTGACGTTGATTCTTGCTACCCTCAATACATTATTCCTGTTATTGTCGTTACTACTGTGCTTAGAATAGCCTTAGCTCTCTTTTGTGATAGATTTAAATATAATTTAACACAAAATAACTCCAAGAGTTAGTGCTATTTACAAATCAGGCGGTTAAAGTTAGGTTACGGTTAAAGTTAAATTAGAACACCGAAAAACAAGCAACGTGGGTTGCGCAATTCAGTATTCGGTCCTCCATAGCTAAGGTTAAGGGTATAACCCAATTTGATTTATTTTTGGTGGGCAATCATAAGTACATTACTTTAACTGCCTGACGTGCATTTACACGGCTCTTATTAGATACCTACCTTTCGTTGTGTGTTACACAACAATATTATGTATCTAATGATAGTGTTCTTTCTAGTAGGTTTAATATTCCGTTTGTATTTCCTATATAAACTAATTCTGAGGAAAATTTCGAATTTAAAAATAATCTAATGCCACAGATGCCTTGTGTAAAATATCGAGGTAAGTGTTAAAAACTTAAGGTGTTTAATGATAGGTAGGTCTACCCCTACAATTCTGGTCACAAATGAAGTCTATCAGAATAATTATTATTGTTTTACGGTTGTACATTTGAATTAGGTAATTTTTTTATTATATAGTTATTATAGAGATCAGTATTATCAGGGCCAGTTGTCAAATATTCATTGACATGTCAAAAATTCGGTTCAGGAAACGTTGCCATCAAAGTTTATGATTTACCTAGGCCTCTTGTTCACAGCACGGTTTCAACCGTACGGCGTGCTTGCCGTGCCGCAGTGCCACCGTACGTGTGAACACGCTTTTATTGTGCTCCATACAACACTGACGACCGTGTCTACCTCACGGCGAATAAACCGTCATTTTTCACGGCAAAAAAACGTGTGTGAAAATGAGGCCTTAGGTACCTACCTAGGTACTACTACGTAACCAAACTTAAAACCCACTTTACTTGCTTTTCGGTGGGCAAGTTTAACTTTGGCGGTAACTAAACTTTAATCGGCTTACATGCATCTGGCCCTCCGACTTGTTAATAAAGGCTAGTCATTTGCGTGCTATAAAATGACGAGTCGATTATTTTCCCGTCACCTAATAAGGTCTCTACACTGCTGTTATTTGTATAAAATTATAATTAGCGTAAGAATTAAAGGTAAAGTGATAAGAATGTAGAAAGTATAAAGTAGATACTTAGCATGTAAATATCTAATTAAACAATTTCGACTGAAAGATAGTCACTGATGTGTATTATAATGGCTGTTTATAATAAGTTAAACTTGATCGAACTTGTTAAAGTGAGTTATTTAGGTAAATTACTAATGAGACCTTGTTGCTTACTAAATAAGTAGGTATAACTTGATAATTAAACGCAAATTGGAACATCTTGACTATTAAATAAATTATAAGTAACTGATCCGTATTTGAATCTAATGTATAGGTACCTAGGTAGGTAATGAAATTCTTACATCTATCTATACATATAATTAAATCGTAAAATTGCCGTGTCTGTACATTGAAGATTTTTGCAAAAATAATAACTGGGGGATGTCAGGGATAAGTAATAGAATGTAAAAAAGCTATTTTTGAAATTTTTGTCTGTTTGTCTGTTTATCTGTTTATCTGTTTGTCTGTATGTTTGTGCGCGCATCACGTAAAAACTACTGAATGGATTGAAATGAAACTCGGCGTGATTTAAGTTCATACTATGGAGTAACATATAGGATACCTTTTATCCCGAAATTCAGCACGGTTCCCTTGGGAGAGGGGATGAAAGGCAAAATGTGTACTTAGCTGTAATTCGTTAACGGGTGGTCCGATTTCATTCATTCTTTTTTTGTTAGAAAGTAGATACTTTAAAGACTACTGGCTAATCTCTGAAAGGCTGGACCGATTTTGATGGGACTTTCACTGGCGGATGTTTACATTTTGATGTACCTAAACATCCGCCAGTGCACTTTTTACAGTTTTTAGCAAGGTATAAGCTCAAAGGAGCTTAGGAAAAACAAAATGATTCCCACGGGATTATTAAAATCAATATCCACGCGAACAAGTCGCGGGTATCCGCTTGTTACTTTAATAAGTATCTAAACTTAATAATTTAAATTACTCATGTGCAGACATGACATTCGGAAATGAAAATGCATTTTGAAAGCATTCGCCTTAATAGGCGGTTTTGTGATTTGAATTTGACACACACCTCGTGCTGCATAAATCCGTATATCTTAAAGCTTACTGCTTATAGACAAGGGCGTCGCCAGCCGCTGGCCAAGGGGGGGGCAAGCTGATGAAATTATAGTATGCAATTATAGTATGTAGAAAAAAACAAGAGTGAAAAAATTTCGTGGTTTTTGCTGCAAAGTTAGCAGATATGTCTTTCGAAACTGCAAAACTGGAGACTACTGGTAGTGGTCCTAACAACATATTAAAAAAATCAGAATTTTCTTTTCAAACTATAGCATATTTATATTTTTTCAAATCTCTAGGGGGGGGGCAGCTGCCCCCCCCTGCCCCTACCTGGCGACGCCCTTGTAAGAGTGATACTTACGTACTTACTGAATACAAAAAAAAAACGAATGAAAATCGGCCCAGCAGGCATTTTCAAGAAAATGGAACCCAAAATAAAAACGCACAAACTTCTTCTTGCAAGGTACTACGTTAAACACAGTCACCGTGGCCGTTCCATCGGGGCTCTTTCGTTCCGTGTCTGCACTTTCATTCGGAAACTAAACACTTCCCTTTGAGTCTAATTAAATAAAATAGCAGGTATCTATGATTTTTTTTATAACCAGAGCCACACAGCCTCGTAAATACGTCTCGACATTTCAATGCGTAGTACTGGACCTGTCATACTTTTCGTCATTCATGTAAAATAATTTCTATACCTTACCCATAGTTGTATAATGTACCGAGTAACTTTCACAAAATCATCCGCACACCTTACAGCTCTCACCCTAGAAATCTTACGATAAAATAGATCTAAGAACAAATCGCATTTATTAATAACTGTATATAGGTAGTTGAATAAATAATATTAATATAAAGTTGTAGTGCATTTTCCAAACACTTTATTTAAAAAATCTTTTTATAACAACATAGGAAATGGATCTCTTAGTTGAGAAATGTACAATATTACATTAAAATGATTATTATCAATGCACTTATTTGTCTAGTTTTATTTCTACCTCGCATCCCCTGCTGCTCTCTGTAAAGCTTCCCCGGTGAGGCGGTAAAGGCACCATTGCTCTGAGCCGGTCAAGTTGACTGCACCTTTGCCTTCGTAGAATGATCTTGCATTATTCCACTCCAAAACATGAAAGTCCACCCTGCAGCAACCTTCAGAATATGCTTCCTGAAACAGTTATAACATAGGAAACTTTTATACCAGGAAAATGTAAGATTTTTAAAAACCAAACTCCACATGGAAGACATCACAGGCAAAGGCTAGTAAGTACCTAATTCAAAATGGATAATAATTTATTGTTTTTTAGACACCTATTATTGTGTATTTTTTTCTTTGTGAAATATAAATCATTTACACACTTGCTTTAATCTGGAATTATGTAAAATTAGAGGTTTAAGGTTATTATTATTTAAGCATAAATAATAAAGAGATGCTTTGCTGTCACAGTATCTAATAAATTTCTCAAATTAATTTCTTTATAATATTTTTATTCATCAATTGATTCAACTCCTATAATATTTCTCAAAGATGGATAAAATGAAGAATGGAAACTATTTGCAACAATTACTACAGGCTTTTCGTTCATAATGAGACAGGGCTAGATTTAACATAATGATTTCTAGTAAGTAAATTAAAGAAAAATATGCTGAAAGTCTTACATTAGCAACAGCATTGAACAGCCTGTCGCCGACGCCGCGGCGCCGCTCGCTCGGCCTCACGTACAGATCCTCGAGCAACATGGCGCGACCTTCCCAAGTGGAGTAGATGGGGAAGTAAATAGCGTACCCCGCTATTACTGTATTATCTCCCTTATCAAGCTCTGCTACTAAACACCTGAATGCTGGTGGAGACGATTCGAAACCGTCGCGTTGTAGATCTATAAACAATAATAAACAATTGAAAGGACTTATTGTGAAAAAGAAACAAATTAAAACAAATAAGGTAAAAATAAAAGTAACCTTTCACTGTCATTTTAGGACCTTCGGGCATTCTCTCAAAATCTGCAAGCTCCTGTAAAGCATAATTCGTTTGATTTCAGCCTCCCTTGTATGCACATAATCTATACTAATATAATAAAGCGGAAGAGTTTGTTTGAACACGCTAATCTCAGGATCTACTGGACCGATTTCAAAAATTCTTTCACCGTTGGATATGTACGTGATCCTTGAGTGCTATACCTAGGCTATATATTATGTACCACGGGCGAAGCCGGGGCGGACCGCTAGTATAGTAATATAATGATTTATCTCTTACTTGTATCATTTCGGCGACCGCTACCATATCCTCCTTTTTTGAGCGCCGTATTCTAACTTCCGCATCGCTGTATTTGTTAGACATTATAATATTGGTTCCTGATTAACTATTTTCATTGAATGGATATTTTATTAAATTATTTTAAGTTGTAATCAATATTTTAGATGATGTATTGCCCACGCAGTAACGTGAACGTTAACAATCACTTATCAACAGGTTATTATCAAGATAAATGAAGATAAGATAAACTTAACTTTATTTTTTATTATTTACAGTAATTAAACAAAAAATAGGTAATTTAAATAGTTACTTAAATATTCTATTTACATTAATTTTAAAAACAATAACTCCGAACTCGGCAATCACGATTTAACTTTAAACGTCACTGTCAACTAGTGTCAACAGTCAAACTCATGTCACGTGTCATTTTATTTGTCAAAGTCTTCGAAATGTCATTTACAACAATGTTGCCAAAAGAGAAAATAGATTTGGCTCTTTACCTTACCTACTTTAGCCCATCTTAGCATGTGTAAAAGCATGTGTAGAATAAGCACCATTCCGAAGTTCCGAACCAGTGATAGATTCATTTGTCGATTCGAAAGCATTTGTAAAAGTTTATCAGAATAAAAAATATGTCTATTCTATTCGGCTTTGCTTCAGCTGTCCACAAGATAGTTAAGCTACTTCTTGTAACTATTTTGTTTTGAAAAGAGCAACTGCTGAGTTTCTTGCCGGCTCTTCTCAGCAGAATCAGCATTCCGAACCGGTGGTAGATTCTTGACATGTCATAAGAGCCACACGTTGGCCTACATGAAATAAATGATTTTGAATTTAAAAAGCCAAGCAAGAAAAGAGAGATAATACAACATCTTTGTGTCGCTACGAAGAATGCAATGTATTCTAGCACACAATATCCGTAGGTCAATGCACATCCGCTACAAATCCACAGAGATGAAGTGATGTCCTAAATTCTATGTAAAAAGTGTCGGCCACGAAAACACGTTGCGGCCTAAGATAAAGTATAAGTATGTACCTGGGTACCTCCTCTTCTTCCGGCTGATTCGCCTTACAAGATGTCCTTCACACACGTACAACTCCAGACCTTTCACATTTGTCCAGACATCACAATGAACACGCGCCATATTGTGTGGATTATGCGTGAATCTCAGATTAATTATCCAGTTCTTTTTAGGCGTGAAACATGTCTCATTTAAATATGAAATATATTTAAATGAGACATGTTTTTAAAGTATTTATGCCAGGTCTGTTCTCTACAAGTCTGTGGTTTTTTCACGGCGAAATAATTAAGGCTCCCCCACACAGGCACGTTATTATAGGTCGATAATATCGCATGCGGTATTGCGATAATGCGTCCCGATTCCTTTCACACAGCTGCGTTTTTATCGTCCGACATTTCTTACGAGAGAGCGTCGAAGTTGATTTTTGAAATTCATATTTCAACAATGGTTACTATGGGAAAATTGTTTAGAATGACATTTCAAGTCTAGGGTTTTGCTAATGTCGATTGCGGTAATTCCACGCTGTATTACTTACCTTCGTTTCTGGCGTCTTTTTTGGTCATCTTCCACTGCTACTGTTAGTAATAAGCATTCTTCATCTGATGATATGATATCCATATTAGTTATAGAAAAGTTTTTAGGACACTCATACAGTCATGTAACCACTCTCAAACTGTCGATAAAACCAAACTTCCTACTAGTACTACAGGTGTGTGTACGGTTGTTTGCGTCCTGATACAAAACATTCTAGAACTCATATCGGAATATCGCAGGACGGAGAAACGCAACGTCCTACTTCCATTGCGGCGTTATTATCGCAGCAGTGTGTAACTACATGACCATCCTAA
This sequence comes from Melanargia galathea, assembly GCA_920104075.1. Classification (NCBI taxonomy): domain Eukaryota; kingdom Metazoa; phylum Arthropoda; class Insecta; order Lepidoptera; family Nymphalidae; genus Melanargia; species Melanargia galathea. The sequence continues at coordinate 25,477,363 of OV049863.1, read as the reverse complement.
TACAAAATGTACTGAAAACAGATATCGCAATAACGCATGCGATATTATCGACCTATAATAACGCGCCTGTGTGGGGAGCCTTTAATCCGTAATTTTTCACGGCGCGGCGCGGCGTGTGAACCTTATGAATAGATTTAGACCTGCCATTTAGAGATTGTGAAACAGAACTAGCCCGATTGACTGACTCACTACGTGAATGCTGGTATTTGGAGAAAAGGAAAAAAGGATATGGTCATGATAATATGGTTGTATATTATGGATGAAACAATACAATCTTTATTAAATTAATTACTTTTAATATTATATCAATTATTACGTAATAATTATATGGTACACGCATAACATATTGTCGCCTTATACTTTATTTATCGCCAATTACAGTAAAGTTCAGGGCATATTGTTCATGGAAATACTACCTATCTACATGTTATCAATTGCCTCGAAAACTTCATAAAAATATGCCTGGCTTTTGATGATTTCTTACAATAACGTGTAAACTATTATGTCTATATGAGTAGAAAAATATTAATCTAGCTACTTTTTATCTAAACATTACAAACAATAGTATGGATAAAATATAAAATAAAATATCTTACTTACCTAGGTAATACCTATGTTACATTGTGATAATAACATAACAAATAATAATATTAATCGTCTAACATAATATAATTATATTATTTATTCAGGTGTATTGTTATTTTATTATGTACAATTTTATCCTAAAGCTGCAGACACATTACCGTGTTGTGGTGTGTTGAGTAAATAGAGTGGCTTCGACGTCTAGATGCGCGAAAAATATTTTCTGCAAAATTTTGAGGCACTGTGGCTAATTCTGTTGTACACAATCTCTAAACTTAAACTAAATTGACAAGTTTAAAAATAGTGCTATCCTTTTCTGCAGGGAGGATTGTGAAAGAGATAGGAATATATTTAGCCCTGTCATTTTAGTTTAGATTTAGAGATTGTGTACAACAGAATTAGCCACATTGACTAAGAATACGCGCCAGCAATTAGAGTTGCTAAGGCTAGTCCATTTTAAAAGAATACTCTAGACACGTTGCGACGGACGATTGATCGTTTGGAGCGCCATACATTCCTCGCCAATTTTGTTGGCCACTCTGAATATAGTCGCATTTCAGCCGTCGCAGCCCAACCGCACGCTCGCGCTTTCCATGCTCAATTTCTAACTCGTTTCTTGGGTGGATCTCATCGCGCCGAGAGTGCCCTCGTAAGGACTGCGCCTGTTGTCGCGGAACAACACATCACAACACTGCTGTCTGCGATGAAACTTTAGTTTACACAGCACCCTCCACGACACTGTAGCCCCCAGTCTTACTGCACAAGCAAGAAAAGTTCATCAAAACCGTCCGAACGGTTAGTGAGTGAAGTTCACTCTTTAAACGTATTTTGTTAGTTCGAAACAAAACAGGACAATAAACATAGGTAATCGCTTGCTGTATGGTAGCAGGTGAATGCTGGCAGTAAGTCGCAAGTGGCGCCGCTAGCGTGCAGTCGCGTCGCGCTCGCGCGTCGGTCAGTGCGAGTAGTCTGGGCGCAGGCCGAACTCGGCCGCGTAGGCACCTGCCCAAGTGATGGCCGACACCGCGCCCTCGCCCCCCGCCCCTCCCGCACCGCCCGCGCCGTCCTCCACCGCTGCAACATTGTACATTTAACGTCCCACCGCTGGGAACAGGCCTTATCCCTTGTAGAGAAGAGAGATTTAGAGCTTAGAACCGCCACGCTGCTCCGATGCTGTTTGACGGGCTTTAACGACTATTGTCACACGATAGTGGTAGTAACCGGGACTGACGACTTAACGTGCTCTCCCAGACACGGGGATGAAAACCCCAATACCTAACAATTTAATAAAACAACAGAGAAAGAAATATTATCTCAACAATTAATAGTCTCAATAAAAGATAGGTATGGTCTTTCAAAATCGCACTTTATGTTGCTTAAGGCAAATCCATTTCAAACAATTGTTTTCAGTCTACAGGATACGATTGATGTGACATAGACACGAGTTGTACTCACACAGAGCTGCTTGTAGTTTGGACCCGGAGGCGGTCCGGGACTCCGGACTACGGTTCAGCTTGCTGTCTCCATCTGATACATAATAATTATATATTTTACTAGTGTTGCGCTCGGTGCGCGAGCTGCAAGCAGCTCGCGGGCCTTGTAGTCTCTTCAATATTCGTAAAATAAAGAAATGGGAGGCCATACCAAATACCAGAATATTCTGGAGAGTCTCTTGAAAGATAGAAAGAAATATTGGTATCACGTTTCGTATCTTTTCTGAAAGGACACTAATGAGTTCTATGCATGCGTTTAGTGGGAAAAAAAGATCTATACAAAAATGTTCTGGAGAGCCACTTGAAAATTAAAAAGAAATTTTGTATGGACACGAATTTTTTTGTTCCGTAGCTATCTTTTTTTTACTGGCTCACCAAAGGGCCTAAGCTCTTGAACATTTTTAGTTTCAGGACCATGCACTATGATTGATAGTTTTTGAGGGCCGTTAGGGTACTCTGGTAATTTTTCCACATTCACTATGTTTTGTGAAAAAAAAATCTTTAAGTTCTATTTACTTATACGTGAAGTGGGGGGGAAAAGTTTCATACAAAAATGTCTAAAGAGCCTCTTAAAAAGAACCCAAAAAATTTGTATGGAGAGAATTTTTTTTTTGTTCGGCGGTCATATTTTTTTTACCCATTCACCCAATGGCCCAAGGTCTTTAACAACATTTGTTTGGGACCGTGCCTCTATGATTGATAGTTTTTGAGAGCCTTTGGGGTACTCTGGTAAATTTCCACATTCATGACATTTCATAATTTTCCTGAAGAAAAACCTATAAGTTCTACGCATATAAATAGTGAGGGAAAAAAGTTCCATACAAAATTGTTCTGGAGAGCCTTTTGAAGAGAACCCAAAAAAATTGTATGGAGAAATTTTTTTTTTGTTCGGCGGCCATATTTTTTTTACCGGTTCACCCAATGGCCCAAGGTCTTTAATAACATTTGTTTGGGACCATTTCTGTATGACTGGTAGTTTTGGAGGACCCATGAGGTACTCTGGTAAATTTTCCACATTCATGACGTTTCATAATTTTGCTGAAGGAAGACCCATAAGTTCTACGCACATAAATAGTGAAGGGAAAAAAGTTCCATACAAAATTGTTCTGGAGAGCCTCTTGAAAAGAACACAAAAAATTTGTATGGAGGAAATTTTTTTTTGTTCGGCGGCCATCTTTTTTTTACCGGTTCACCCAATGGCCCAAGGTCTTTAATAACATTTGTTTGGGACCATGTCTGTATGACTGGTAGTTTTGGAGGACCCATGAGGCACCCTGGTAAATATTCCACATTCATAACGTTTCGTATTTTTCCTGAAAGGACACTTATGAGTTCTATGCATGCGCTTAGAGATAGAAAAAAGTTCCATACAAAAATGTTCTGGAGAGCCTCTTGAAAATTAAAAAAAAAATTGTATGGACGCGAAAATTTTTTTTGTTTGGTACCTATCTTTTTTTATTGGCGCACCAAACGGCCCAAGGTCTTGAACATTTTCGCTTTCAGGATCATGTTTCTATGATTGATAGTTTTTGAGATCCTTTGGGGTATTCTGATAAATTTTCCACATTCATGAAGTTTCATAATTTTCCTGAAAGAAGACCTATAAGTTCTACGCATATAAATAGTAAGGGGAAAAAAGTTCCATACAAAATTGTTCTGGAGAGCCTCTTGAAAATTAGGAAATTTTTGTATGGAGACCAAAAATTTTTTTGTTTGGTGGCCATATTTTTTTCACCGGTTCACCCAATGGCCCAAGGTTTTGAACATTTTTTGTTTCTGGACGGTACCTCTCCGACTGATAGTTTCTGAGATCCCTTAGGGCACCCTAGTCAGTTTTCCACGTTCAGCTCTCTCTATAATTTTGTTGACCTAGAATTTTTGAATTTTACACACACGGAAAGTATGGTGAAAAAGTTCCATACAAAATTGTTCAGGAGAGGTGATCAGTACCTTACTTCAAGTAGCTTTATATATATAACTAGTAGGGCGCGTGGGTGCGCGGCCCGCAAGCGGACCGCGAGGTTTTGCTTTCGGGTATTTTGGTTTGAGGAGCCTCCACTTATCTTTCCCAAATTCCTAATCCTCGATCATTATCACTCTCCATATTTTTTCTTCGAATCATTCTGCTCATCAAATAGATCTTTAGGTATTGATCATCTTTTTCCAAGAAACCACTCTTCCATCTTGTATACTTGGTGAGATAAACACCGACGAAATTTGTATAGCCACCATCTTGAATCCGCCATTTTGGTATTTTTTTTTTCGCCGTGCCAACTGGATGAGGTTTTGAGTAATTTTTGTTTGAGCACCTCCCACCTATCTACAATACCCTGCCCGGGCTCCTCAACCATCTTCCAAACCCTCAATCATCATGTCTTCCCATATTTTTCTTTGAGAGTTCTCCAAAGAACCTCATCAAAGCCTTGGATAGTTCACAACTTGTAGTCTCTTCAATATTCGCCATACATTTTCTATGGAAAAATAAATTCCGCCATTTTGAATTTTTTTTCTATGCATCGAGTAGATCTTCTGATCCTGATCATCTTTTGCGAAGAAACCACTTTTCCATCTTTTATACCCTCCGAGTTGGACGCCGACGAAATTTGTATAGCGGCCATCTTTTTTTCGCCATTTTGAATTTTTTTTCAACTCATTGCCAATTGGATGACGTTTCAAGTGACATTTGGTCGAGCACCCCCCACCTATCTTCAATAGCTTAAGCATGCCATTCCCTCGTCTCTGAAATCTTCAATCATCAGCTCTCTCCATATTTTTCCTCTTAATGAATTTTTATCCTCTATACGACACCATTATTGAAAAAAAAAAATTTCATACAAAATTGTTCAGGAGAGGCGATGAATGAGTCAGTGAATCAGAACGAACAGCTATATATATATTAACTAGTAGGGCGCGTGGGTGCGCGGCCCGCAAGCGGACCGCGAGGTTTCGCTTACGGGTATTTTGGTTTGAGCAGCCTCCACCTATCTCTCCCATATTCCTAATCCTCGATCATTATCACTCTCCATATTTTTTCTTCGAATCATTCTGCTCTTCAAGTAGATCTTTAGGTATTGATCATCTTTTACCAAAAACCACTCTTCCATCTTTTATACTTGCTGAGATAGACACCGATGTTTGTATGGCCGCCATCTTGAATCCGCCATTTTGGACTTTTTTCAGCTCACTGCCAATTGGATGATGTTTCGAGTATTTTTTGTTTGAGCAGCCCCCATCTATTTACAATACCCTGCCCGGGCTCATCAAACATCTTCCAAACCCTTAATCATCATATCATCCCATATTTTTCTTTGACATTTCTCCAAAGAACCGCATCAAAGCCTTGCATGGTTCACAACTTGTAATCTCTTCAATATTCGCCATACATTTTCTATGATAAAATAAATTCCGCCATTTTGAATTTTTTTTCTATTCATCAGATAGACCTTCCAATCTTGATCATCTTTTATGAAGAAACTACTCTTCCATCTTTTATACCCTTCGAGATGGACACCGACGAAATTTGTATGGCGGCCATCTTTTTTTCGCCATTTTGAATTTTTTTTCGGCTCCCTGCCAATTGGATGACGTTTCGAGTGACATTTGTTCGAGCACCCCCCACCTATCTTCAATACCTTAAGCGTGCTCTTCAACCGTCTCCGAAATCCTCAATCATCAGCTCTCTCCATATTTTTCCTCTTAATGAATTTTTGTCCTCTATACGAAACCATTTGTGAAAAAAAAATTTTTCATACAAAATTTTACAGGAGAGGCGATGAATGAGTCAGTGAATCAGAACGAACAGCTATATATATATTAATGTGCATTAAGAAAAAGTTTTTCAAACGCAGACACTAAAGGTGGGGACATACTTGCGCAGAGTTGAAGCGCATCGAAGCGAATCGAACAAAAATCCAGAGCAATTCACACATGGCAGAAGTGACACTTAAGAAAAGTAACCTTAACCTTAACTTTAACATTGGCCAAGATGGGGTCGCTTTTTCATTTCATCGATTTTTCAAATACACAATAGTCAGAAGTTTCACTTCAATAATATTGTTAATTCCTCACTTCTTAAGCTTTTGCTTTTCACACCGACTCCGACTTCCTAATTCCGACTTTTGACTTCCGACTCCGACTCGGACTCCAATTTTCGACTTCCGAATTCCGACTGATGAATTTCAACTTCCGAATTCGAAAGTTCCAAATTCGCTCGGGGCAGAAGGCGCAGCGGAACAGGCGGCGGCGCGGCAGCACGGGCGCGGCGTCGTGGCCGGCGGCGGCGTATGTATGTACGTACCCGCGGCGACGGCGACGGCGGCCGGGGGCTCGTGGTCGCGGCGCTGCGCCTGCGCCTTGAGCAGCTTGCTCATGGTGTTGCGCGGCGTGGGCGGCGGGCGCTCGAGCGCGCGGCCGTGCGCGGCGCCGGCGTGGCGCTCCAGCATGTAGCGGCGCTCGAAGCGCTCGGGGCAGAAGGCGCAGCGGAACAGGCGGCGGCGCGGCAGCACGGGCGCGGCGGCGTATGTATGTACGTACCCGCGGCGACGGCGACGGCGGCCGGGGGCTCGTGGTCGCGGCGCTGCGCCTGCGCCTTGAGCAGCTTGCTCATGGTGTTGCGCGGCGTGGGCGGCGGGCGCTCGAGCGCGCGGCCGTGCGCGGCGCCGGCGTGGCGCTCCAGCATGTAGCGGCGCTCGAAGCGCTCGGGGCAGAAGGCGCAGCGGAACAGGCGGCGGCGCGGCAGCACGGGCGCGGCGGCGTATGTATGTACGTACCCGCGGCGACGGCGACGGCGGCCGGGGGCTCGTGGTCGCGGCGCTGCGCCTGCGCCTTGAGCAGCTTGCTCATGGTGTTGCGCGGCGTGGGCGGCGGGCGCTCGAGCGCGCGGCCGTGCGCGGCGCCGGCGTGGCGCTCCAGCATGTAGCGGCGCTCGAAGCGCTCGGGGCAGAAGGCGCAGCGGAACAGGCGGCGGCGCGGCAGCACGGGCGCGGCGTCGTGGCCGGCGGCGGCGTGCGCGCGCGCGTGCGCCGCCAGGTTGTAGCGCTCGCTGAAGCGCTTGCCGCACACGCCGCACTCGTGCCGCTTCTCGCCCGAGTGCACGCGCTTGTGACGCTTGAGGTGCGAGCGCGTCATGAGCGCCAGGCCGCACACGTCGCACGCGTGCGGCTTCACGCCCGAGTGCGACAGCTTGTGCATCTTGAACGACGACGTGTGGATGAACGACTTGCCGCACAGGTCGCACTGCAACACACCGTACCGCACCTCAGATACTAGATCGTTTCAAATATGAAACGTTTCACATATTTTCATTGCTCCTAAGAGTAATAAGCGATCGTACCATACAAATAAAAAAAGGTGTGTGTGCAATTCACACAGCAAAAGTGAAACTTGCATAAGAGTATGATTGAACGTCGGGGCTCAATTATTCCTCTATGCTTGGTACCTACAATATGAATTCATGGTGGACAGTTCCTAGATCCCCATACTTTAGGTGGGCAGTCCCCTGCAGCATTAGGACTGAGGAGCTGGGAATTGGTAAAAATAAAAAAAGTTTTACATAGAAAAAATACATCGGACGGGACGGGATGACGTAATACTCGAGTAAGCAGGAGCAATCATTTTGCGTTAAAATTCATAAATTTAAAAAATTAATTTCTCGGTCATTTATTGATGGATTTCAAAAGTGTTTTCACTGATTTATTAGTTTTGATCTATATTTTTAACCTCCGACACAAAAACGACAGGGTGTTATAAGTTTGACGTGTCTGTGTGTGTATGTGTCTGTCTGTTCCCCTGTAGCGCTCAAACGGGTGGACCAATTTGAATGCGGTTTTTTTTGTTTGAAAAGTGAATTAGTCGAGAGTGTTGTTAGCTATATTTGATGAAAATCGATCCAAGATGGCCGCCGCTACAAAATGGCGGATTACATATTTTTTCACAACTCTCTTAATATGGGTTTCAAATGAAAGGGCTTGACTAGTAGAATAGCAGTATGCAAACCCAAGACGGCCGCCACCACAAAATGCCGAATGTCGGGGGTTTTTTAAATTTTAAATTTATAATTATTATATTGTGTTAAATATGATATTTTCAACATCAGGAAACTTCTCTACTTCGACTTCTGACTTCTGACTCCGTCCTCCGACTTCCAACTTCCGACCACGACACTGACTTCCGACTTCAGACTCCATCTCATTCTCCGACTTCGGACTACCGACATCCATCTACTGACTTCCAACTCCGATTCCGAATTCCAATTTTTTTTTTTTTTTTTTTTTTTTCAATTTCAAACTCCCGAATTCCGCTTTCCGACTTCGGTCTGCGTCATTCGTCTTCCAACTCCGATTCTGACTTCCGAATTCCGACTTAACTTTAACCTTAATCTAAGCTAAGGTTCAGGTTAACCTTAATCTTAGCGGTTACGGTTATTGTAGTTGCAGTTGAATTTTTCGTTGTTGAAGTTTTCGTTGTAACTGCAGTTCAAGTTGAATTATAGTTGCAGTTGAATTGCAGTTCTAGTTGGATTACAGTTGTTGTTGAGTTGCAGTTGAATTGCAGTTGTAGTTGAGTTGCAGCTAGGTAGTTTTATTTCGCTTTAGAACCGTCATATTTAATACACTTCGATAAGGTTCCATCCCATTCTGAACGAATCTTCATCGCGAAACGCGCAAATCATATTACACTACATATCATCATACATAGCCACCAGAGGGAGGGCTCATTTTGAGAGAATACTTCTTGAAGGAATCCTATTTCAGTGACCTAAAGTGAATGGACGAATACATAGTATGAGTTTACCTGATAGTTCAGTTTGCCCGTGTGTATGTTATTGTGCCTCTGCAGAGCACCTTTGGAGGGAAACAACTTATTGCACTCTTCACACTTCCAATCGCTTATACCTGCAATAAAAATATAACTGGATGAATTATTAGTGTCTGATGAAGTATTACATGCTGTCTGTCACTGACCGAGCAATTTTTTAGCACTGGGAACATGTTTGTATGTACGAAATTATAAGACCTAGCAAGGCTGACTGGGCTAGGATAGCGTTACCTTTGTGCAAGGCGACGTGTATGTCGCAAGCGCGCTTGTGCTTGTAGTGCGCGCCGCACACCTCGCAGATGTAGGGCGGCTTGGAGTCGTCGTGCTTCCGCTTGTGCTGCTCCAGCCTCACTGCAACACAACACTCCTCTGTCTTACCATCATTCACTTCTTCAATTTAGATTTAAATCTCTACTGCCACTACCATGTATTTTTTAGTGTACCTTCGCATGGTTGCATATAGCTAGTCCTCAAGTAATAATGTATACAAATAATTTGCCCAATTTGGGCGAAAGTGGTCAAATATCTATCGTCCGTCATCGTCTGTCAGTCGGTCCTAAGTCAAGTCATGTCATGCTTAAGTAAGGTGAAGACAACCTTTCCAAAACTTGATAGTCCTGCGAGAAAATCGAATTAATCACACATAACACTCTTGCTTAATATCCACTTCACTAGTGCACCTTTACAGAACTATATTGAATAAAAATGCCTTCTGCTTTATGCAATAAAACTCTAAAATACAGCAAATTAATGAAAATAAAACGAGAGCCATATGCAATTCCTACGATTTTCCCGCCAAAAACTCATTTATATTGTTATTATGTATAATGTTACCCTAAAGCTGCAGACACATTACCATGTTGTGTTGCAACCATAGAGTAAATAGAGTGACACTTGACGTATGGATGCGCGAGTCCGCTCAAGGGCAGACTTCACTTGCTGCGCGAAAAACCGCTCACAATACATTGTCGCATCTGTGAAACATCCACAATGCAAAATTCATGTTATTGCACTTATAAAATAAAATCAGTCAAGTGCAAGTCAAGTTTCACTGTAATGAAATGAAAAATGAAATGAAATGCAAGGGTTGCATACCATTATCAACAACTAAAACCTTTACAAAACTTTATTTTTTATTTGCTTATTTGCTTCATTCAAATGTTTATATGCTCCAATCCAAGCTTTATCATTGAAAGTTAGGCTGTACTGTTAGGCAAAGGAACAAAACAACTTTTAAAAACAATAAAATGAATATCAAATGAAAGTTGAAAATATTGACACTGCGAAAAAGTTCTTGTGGTTCTATATAACTCGAAAAATCATGTCAAAACAACCTCTTCTCGATAAATTTAAAGATTAAATTATTTCATATTAATAACGCTAACCTAGTGACGTGTATCTGGCATGACATTGATCACACTGATGCATAACTTTGGGGTCCTTTTTCTTCTTGATGGTGATATTTTTGAAGCTTTTCTTTGTTCTGCTGAGCTGCCTGGCTTTGCTCTGCTTGCCGTTGCTGAGCTGTTCAGGCACATAGTTGGAGCTGTTGTCGTCATCGTCAAACATGTCTGCCTCAAACTTGAACATGTCTTTCAGATGGTTTAAGTTAGGACTTTGGGATCTGAAATATAGTATTGTACAATCTGTCACAAAGATAAGTAACATTTAAGAAGTAATTAGCTGAAGTCTATGTAAAGCCAAAAAATATTTTTTGCCCCGTTTATTTCTATGAGCACCCATCCCTGACCCCAAATAACATTTTTATAGCTATTTGTGTAACTCCGCTCTGGGGCATCAATTTCATATTATATAGCATGGCACTTTGAGGGCCTGTTTCACCACCTTCTGATAAGTGTCCGATAGCCTAAATGTTAGTTTTGTCACTTTCTTACTTTATGTCAAGTGACAGACAAAATATGTGAATAAGCTATCGGACACTAATTATCAGAACATGGAGTAACTGCCCCCTAAGTAATTATGTACATTAATTCAGAAGTTAAGACTGACAAATAGACAGACAAGTATAAATTCACCTAAGCAGTCAGAGAACTCGCTTCAGTCAGTCTATTTTGTCTGACTGAATTTTATTATCTGTCAATATTACCTGTCAGGGGACTCCTCCTTCTTAACAGCTTTCTGTATATTGAGATGTGCGACCAGCATGTGTGCAGTGAGAGCAGCTTCCCCTCCGCACTCGCCGCTCACTTCACATTCAGTGCACTCCCAAGCACTGGAAATAATAAGTATGTTACATACATACATGTGAAGTTCACACCAGGAACTTCAAAGTACAGCAGTGACTGTCTTGGACAAATGCTTTTTATATACATGTTTCTGTGCTATGTTTTACCAAACATCTGGTATTTTTAGTTACTATTCATTTACAAGTTAGCCCGTGACTGATATCTCACTTAATGCAGTCTAAGATGAAAGCGGGCTAACCCGGAAGAGGTATGATAGTTTCCTAAGATAATCTTCCTCTGATTTTTTTTAAGAGACATGATACTGTAACACTTAATTGTTTGGCGGCACATCTTTGCTGGCTAGCCACAGAAGCCTCCCACTAGACTAGACCAGACAATTTAGAAATTATAATTCCAAAATTACCCCTGCCGTGAATGAAACCTGGTACCTCCCAGTTATAGACAGGGCATAGCACATGCTATAGTAGGTATATTCAGCTAATTTTACATTTGCACTATTAATACCTGGTTCTTAGAGCATTCTTGATATTGAATGCTAGTCTTTAATATAAAATAATAAATATGCGTGAATAATGCATTTTACCTGTCAGCATTACTTTTACTGCGTAATTTGCGTTTATTCTCTGTGGTCGGTTTCTTTTTCCTCTTTTCAACTTTTCGATGCCGCTTTTTCTTAGTGAGTGCGAGGGGCTCATCTTCAGAGTCGTTATCACAATCGTTATCAGCGAACAATTCTAGATCCTCATTCTTAACTAATTCTAGAGTTACGTGCGAGCTCGAAACCGATGGCTCAAAGAGCGGATTCTTACTAATTACAGCGTTAAATTCTTCTCTAACTTTATTATACTCTAATTCAGCTTGTTCTAATACGTTAACTAGGTTGAGGCACGTCTTGCAAACATGTTTGGAGCCGGTCTGTGACTTGTTGAGGCCAGCGTGAGCGAATTTGCTCAGGAAATCGCTCAGCGAAGTTCCCGCGGAAGTTGTCGTGGTGTTCAGATCGAAGTAGTTGCCGCTTCTGCTCAGGCACACCAAGCACTCCACGAACTCCTGCTTCACGATGACCTCGGCTTCTTCTTTAACTCCGAGTGCTTCATCATTCTTTAGTGAACACTTGATTTCTGTACTGCTATTTATTGCGGTGGCAGTCATTTTGTAAGAGATGCTTAGAAACCAACAAAATCATCACACAAGTATAAAGTTTTGTACATTTTCATTGTTGACTTTTTAAAAACTTTATTTGATTAATTAATATCCTCGAATTTCGGAAAAGAAAAACAAAAAATATTTAACGACTTGACAAGTTGACAACACTTGACAACACAGTTGACATTGACAACTTGTTTTGACAGTTGATTGACATTTTTTGACAATTTAAGAACGATTGACAGGTGTGACGTTTGTATTATTTTCTATTAAAAACCTAGGAACAAGTAGCTATGGAAACGAGATATTTTAGACGAAATCAAACATCTCTTTGACTCACTCACTTGTACCGATTTTAAGCATAAGAAAGAAAGAGAAGTCTACTACTATCAGTTGTCCTACTTTAATCAAAAAATAACCAGTTTGATGTAGTTCAACTGTTATACTTATATATACTTAGGCCGAGGCCGCATGGTAAGGCGCAACATCGCGACTCGCGCCTCAAAGACGGCGGCGATGAACAATGGGATCGGGAACATTCACTTAACTTGTGTCAGTTTGTGTTGCGAATAGTAGAAAATGTACCCTACGTGGGCTACGTGTACTTAAGGATTTGTTCAACCCCTATAACATATTTCTCTTTGAGATTTCGTTTCTTATATTATTTAAAAGAAAGTAGGTTTATGAAATACATCAAGATGTTAGATTTAAAGTTGGATATCTAAACAGACTATCTAGCTTGAACAAGGTACATAGGTAAATACCTTCACATTTTCAATAGACACTAAAAAGGAACTTGGGCATTAAAATGGAACTATGTACATACAGTAATATTAATGAGTATTAATTTTTTAATATCTCTTTTCCATCACTATGGTTTTCCCAATGAAAGTTCTATCAAATTCGGTCCAGCATTTCGGAGACAGACAAACACAAATTTTAATGCAACACATGCATCCGGATGTTCAAAGGTACAAGTGCAAGCCAGGTTCCAAGTAATATGGAATACTGAGGGTTGTGATGGCTGTAATTTCTGAACTACAAAACCAATGACCTTGAAATATTTACGGAACAATTTTTAAAGTATTTCCTTTTAACAAAAAAATAATGAATGTAATTGCACCACGCGTTAATGAATTACAGCTAAGTATACATTTTCCAATCTATTCAGCAGTTTTTGCGTGATGCGCACACAAACATACAGACAAACAGATAAACAGACAAAAATTTCAAAAATAGCTTTTTTACGTCCCATTACTTAGGTACCCCCCAGTTATTATTTTGCAAATTTCTTTAACGTACAGACACGGCAAGTCTACGATTTTATTATATGTATAGATAAGCGGAAACCCGCGACTTCGTTCGCGTGGTTCGGATGGTTTTTGAAAATCCAGTGGGAATCATTTTGTTTTTCCTAAGCTCCTTTGAGCTCATACCTTGCTAAAAACTGTTAAAATTTCACTGGCGGATGTTTAGGTAGATCAAAATGTAAACATCCGCCAGAGAAAGTCCCATCAAAATCGATCCAGCCGTTTCAGAGATAAGCCGGTAATCTTTCTAACAAAAAAAGAATGAATGATATCGGACCATGCGTTAATGAATTACAGCTAAGTAAACATTTTAACTTTCATCCCCTCTCTCAAGGAAACCATGCTGAATTTCGAGATAAAAAGTATCCTATATGTTACTCCTTAGTATGAACTTAAATCGTGCCAAGTTTCACTTCAATCCATTTAGTAGTTTTTGCGTGATGCGCGCACAAACATACAGACAAACAGATAAACAGACAGACAAACAGACAAAAATTTGAAAAATAGCTTTTTTATGTTCCATTACTTATCCCTAACATCCCCCAGTTATTATTTTGCAAAAATCTTTAATGTATAAATACGGCAATTCTACGATTTTATTATAATTTTATATGTATAGAATATAGATAACGAATGATTTAAACAAATAAAATATGGCGCACGTCGCTTAAGTTATGTGGCCAGTCCCATAAGTTCATAGGAGTTTGTTTTAACGGAATCGCTGTCGCATCAGCGCGTGTTGTCTTACCAGTGCGGTTTTGACCTAAGCAAGTATAAACTAGGGATGACAATTTAAGTAGGTATCGATAATAATTATGGAAATTGACTGGCCCGTTGGCGCGGTTGGCAGTGACCCTGCCTTCCGCTCCGGGGTCGCGGGTTCGATTCCCGCTCCGAGTCTGGGTGTATTTATAATAATATGTATATATGTATACCTTTATTAAAAATATATATGTATTTATGTATATGTAAATATGTCTATCAGTCGGCTGTTACCTATAACACAGGCATTAAGTTGCCTACTTTAGGAACAGACGACCGTGTGTGTATGTGTGAGTATTTATTATTATTATTATTATAGAAATAGAAATCACTTTTATTGTAATTTTGTAGGTACAAGAGAGTATTATGAATATGGTAACAGTCGGGTAAATAGTAAAAATTACATTATGGCGTACAATAAGTATATGAACAATATTGACTATGATTTTACTTTTTCATAACTCTTTAAATAATTATTATTTACATATCATACATACAACGTTAGTTTTACTTTGCGCAAAAACCGAAACACGTGTCAAATATTTTTACATTAAAAATATTTATACAAAATTTCAAAAAAATATAATGAAAAGTAACGAAGTTATAAGCTTGTTATGTTGCGTCGTTGTCCTCGAAAAAAATGGTCACCGCAAGCCGTCGCCGCAGCGACTTGCGATCGACGCGAGTTGCATGACCGCCGCTGTGTGCCGACCGTCAGCTGATGCGCGGTAAATCATTGTGTCTAAGCTTGTAGGATTTCAAAATATTTTTGGACAAAAATATAACACGGTATATAAATGGTTGGATTAGATTTTGTTACTGATTCTGAACAAACTACTTTCAGGTTTTGCGTAAAGTAAAACTATCGTTGTATATTACAGGTAACTTTATGATTTAATTTAGATACAAATTGTTGAAGGATTGGTTTAGTCAAGATTCATCAAAAAAGCCATGCCAAGCCAGGTGAAGCCATGAGTACCTACTTGAATAGGAGTACATACCTAGGCCAGATTAAGATGACTTCATATAAGAATGCTAACAGATAAAAAGATTAGCTTGACTTCTCCAAGCTTGTTTTATTATCTAACTAGCTTTTGCCCGCGGCTTCGCCCGGGTGAATTTCGGTTTTGAACAAATCCAGAGGGAATCGTGGATTTCCGGTTCCCATTCCCGCTCCCTTTTCCAACCTTATAAAGGTTGGAAAAGGGAGCGGGGAACTACTTTCAACCTATGGGAACCTACTTTCAAGAAAGTTTGCTATAGTAATCTACCTATAGCTGTAGATATAGATATCGGGTTTTTCAAAGTCCCGCGGGAACTGTTGATTTTTCCTGATGACTTGTTGATGATGATGATGATTTATTGTTATTGTGATGTGATTGTAAATGTGAATTATTTCAAAAGATGGTGCTCTAGAGTTTGTTTCGCCATTTCTTCTCTAAGACAAAAGCCCCTTGGAAATGGTGGTAGATTCAATAACAAAGTAATAAGAGATTGAAATATAATACTTTAAAAGAGTGTTTTCTTCTTTTATTTTACTTCATTTGAATTAAGTTTAAATTACTATGCAAGTTATCTCGTCAAAACGCATTAGTTCCACTATTTATATACAATTATATAGATACATAAATACTACACGTTGCTCACACCCGCGACTTCGTCCGCGTGGATTTAGGTTTTTTTTTAATTTTGTGAAATAAGATATATAATTAAGAACTATTTGCTTTTCCGGGATAAAAGTTGCTTATGTAAATTTCCGGGACGCAAGCTACCTCTGTACCATATTTCGTATAAGCGGATGGACCATTAAGAATCTCGTGGGAACTCTTTAATTTTCCGGGATAAAAAGTAGCTTATGTCCTTGCCCGGGATGTAAGCTACCTCTGCACAAAACTTCATCAATATCGGTTACACTGTTGGGCCGTGAAAGGCTAGCAGACAGACAGATAGGCAGACACACTTTCGCATTTATACACGCATTTATACACTGTGATTTTTAATTCCGTGGAATTCTGACAGCTGTCATTGTCATTTGCAGATGAGTTATTTGTATGGAGAACAGGGTAGACGTCTACGAAGTACGATTTTACCTCGAACTACTTTAATTCCCTGTCATCTTTAAAAGCTATATGCCGCGTAATATTAGTCGTTTCGCCCTAAAATAGAAAACACCAAGAGTGGAAACTAGAAAGTGCACACTAACAGCAATAGAAAAAAAAGAAGCACATTGAAAAAAATTATTGAAAAATGGAAGTTGAATGACATTATCACCATGAAGTGTTTGTCAGGCATTTATCATATCTACATGCGGCAGTTGATTTTTATTTACGTAAGTTTTGAATTTTTTATCTTTTTTGTGGGAATTGTTTTATCTCTGGTAACATTACGTCAGAATTCCACGGAAATAAAATTCTAAGTACGGAAGGAACTCACGGAAGTATAGTATGGGTAGTTAATATTTTACTAAAGTGGTTTGAGACCATGCAATTATTGCCATATGTCGGATACTACACGACTATCGATATCGATATGAGATGACAATGCGCTTCACTAGTGGCATGAAATCTCGTATGAAAAATTAAATTTTATCAAAATAAAGAAATATAATTCTAATACGGTCATTATAAATTTATCAAAATGGTTTAATATTGCATTCGTTATGACTACAGCAAAATAATAATAAACTAAACGTGATAACTTATCAGAATTCAATATAATACTTACCTATGCAAAGATATACGCATATTTTTCTCACGTAATACACTGAGTGGACTTTTGTAGCCAATGGCTACACAAATCATGATTACTAAAATATTAAATAGTCAAAATATTTCACACAACAAAGCACTTAGAAGTTAAAAGATCACAAATTATCGCAAGCTGAACTGTTACTACGGTGGTGAACAAAACAAACAAAATTCACAACAATCTGTCTTTCAAGATGACACTGAAATTATATTGCGATCTTTTTTTTGACAGTGCATATTGACATAAGCAAAAACGAAAGATATAATAAGTATTTATTCATTTTAAATAAGCGTTCTCTAGGAAGAAGAGGGTATAATTTCTCTTAGTTAAAAACAGATAAAAATGTTCACAGATATGTATTAGAATTCTGAATTACACTAAAGGTGGATAACTTTAGAAACGAGTAACTAGTGTAGAATCAACTAATTGTAAGCCAACGTTGTTAGATAGGTATAATTCAAGAAGATTAGCTTGTTATTGTAAGCTTGTAAGCTTGAAGGTACAGTATGATACTGTGACGGCCACTGAGACAAGGTTGGCAAAATTGGCACTGCCGCCACAGCCAGTACCCGAGAATCATAAAACAACTCAAGCTTTGGTTAGGTATAAAATGGCATCATAACATAATTAGTACTTTAGTACCTAATAATAATTTAAATGCATAGAAATCATCGCTGTTATACCATTGTTACCCACCTTTACTACACTTTCACCAGTGGCAAAGGCTTTGATTACAAGGATGGCATAATAGGGTACTTTCGTTAGTGAAAAATAAATTATGAAATTTGATAAAAATAAAAATTTATGTAGAAATATACTTAAATATTCTGATTTTGAGTCATAAAAGCACATGATTATTTTATTAAATTAAAATTAAAAGTCGTAATTTCCCATCTGTATATCACGTGACCTAAAACACGAGCCGCCTTGTTGTGACGTCATAATGATAGAAAATACTAATATTAATCTGTGGTCATATAAGCAAAAACTAATATTAATCTGTGGTCATACAAGAAAGATAGAACCTATGGAATCTAAACTCCAAACAAAAAAGGAATGTTGATATTTTTTAATATAGTATTATATAAATAAATATTTTCGATATATCTATATTTTTAAACTAGTATGGCGCGTGGGTGCGCGGCCCGCTAAAGCGGACCGCGAGGTTTCGCTTTCAGGTATTTTGGTGAGAGCAGCCTCCACCTATCTCTTCCATATTCCTAACCCTCGATAATTATCACTCTCCATATTTTTCTCCGAATCATTTGTCAGAATGAGAGTTTTTCCATAAAAACAAATTTTGAAAAGGAACTGGAGACACCGACGAAATTTGTATGGCCCCCGTCTTTAATCCGCCATTTTGGCCTTTTTTTTCAGCTGACTCTCTCACTCACTGACAATTAGATGAGGTTTCAAGTAATTTTTGTTTGAGCACCTCCCACCTATCTTTAATACTCTGACCGTGCTCCTCATACGTCTCCAAAATCTTCAATCATCAGCTTTTTCCATATTTTTCTCCACATGGAATTTTGTCTTCTATACGAAACCAGCAGTGGAAAAGATTTTGTGTGAAAAAAATAAATTCCGCCTTCTTGATTTTTTCTGTTCATCAAGTAGATTTTTAGGTCTTGATCATCTTTTTCCAAGAAACGACTCTTCCATCTTTTATACTTGGTGCGATAGACACCGACGAAATTTGTATAGCCGCCATCTTGAATCCGACAATTTGGGTTTTTTTCGCTCATTGCCAATTGGATGAGGTTCTGAGTATTTTTTGTTTGAGCAGCCCCCGTCTATCTACAATACCCTGCACGGGCTCATCAACCATCTTCCAAACCCTCAACCATCGTATTGTCTTCCCATATTTTTCTTTGAGATTTCTCCAAAGAATCGCATCAAAGCCTTGTATAGTTCACAACTTGTAGTCTCTTCAATATTCGCCATACATTTTCTATGGAAAAATAAATTCCGCCATTTTGAATTTTTGTTCTATTCATCGAGTAGACCTTCCGATCCAGATCATCTTTTGTGAAGAAACCACTCTTCCATCTTTTATACCCTCCGAGATGGACACCGACGAAATTTTTATGGCCGCCATCTTGAATACGCCATTTTGGTCCTTTTTTTTAGATCACTGCCAATTGTATGAAGTTTCGAGTAATTTTTGATTGAGCACCTCCCACCCATCTTTAATACTCTGAGCGTGCTCCTCACCTGTGTCCAAAATCTTCAATCATCAGCTCTCTCCATATTTTTCCTCCGCATAAATTTTTGTCTTCTATACTTTTCTATACGAAACCGTCAGTGAAAAAAACTTTTTTGTGTGAAACAATAAATTCCGCCATCTTGATTTTTTTTCTGTTCATCAAGTAGATCTTTAGGTCTTGATCATCTTTTTCCCATAAACCACTTTTCCATCGAATCATTCTGCTCAGCAAGTAGTAGTCTCTTTAGGTATTGATCATCTTTTGCCAAGAAATCACTCTTCCATCTTTTATACTTGGTGAGATAGACACCGACGAAATTTGTATAGCCGCCATCTTGAATCCGCCATTTTGTTTTTTTTTTCAGCTCAGTGCCAATTGGATGATGTTTCGAGTATTTTTTGTTTGAGCACCTCCTACCTATCTTCAATACCCTGCCCGGGCTCCTCAACCAACTTCCAAACCCTCAATCATCATGTCTTCCCATATTGTTCTTTGAGAGTTCTCAAAAAAACCGCATTAAAGCCTTGCATAGTTCACAACTTGTAGTCTCTTCAATATTCGCCATACATTTTCTATGGAAAAATAAATTCCGCCATTTTGAATTTTTTTTCAATTCATCAAGTAGACCTTTGGATCCTCATCATCTTTTGCGAAGAAACCACTCTTCCATCTTTTATACCCTCCGAGATGGAGACCGACGAAATTTGTATGGCGGCCATCTTTTTTTCGCCATTTTGAATTTTTTTTCAGCTGACTGCCAATTGGATGACGTTTCAAGTGACATTTGCTCGAGCACCCCCCACCTATCTTCAATACCTTAAGCGTGCCCGTCGCTCGTCTCTGAAATCCTCAATCATCAGCTCTCTCCATATTTTTGTTCCTAATGAATTTTTGTTTTCTATACGAAACCATTGTTGAAAAAAAAATTTTTCATACAAAATTTTACAGGAGAGGTGATCAATCAGTCAGTGAATCAGCACGAGCAGCTATATATATATTAATATATCGATATCGGAGTTCGATATACCGAAAAAAATATCGATATTTCGATATATCAGCTTTATTTAAAAAATCGTAAGTCACTTCAAAAATGATTACACAGTTATATTATAGTCCAGTATCTTTATCAAACAAATTAAATTATAAATATATATATATGTGTTAGGTTATAGTTCTTAGTAATTATTTTATTAAAATAAGGTACAATATGGCCTGTTCCCGACACTTATCAGAAGGTAGTGCTTCTGATAAGTGTCGGGATAGCCTAAACGTAAGTTTTGTCACTTCCTTACTTATGTCAAGTGACAAGGACTATAGTTGTGAATAAGCTATCCGACACTTATCAGATGGTGGTGAAACAGGGCCTTATACCAATATTTTTAAATGACGTTATCACGTAAAATATTCATCCGTAAGCCGACAACTAATGATGTTTACAAAGATGTTTTAACATTCTGGAATTCGGCAGAACAGAAGTCTGGGTTACATGCAAAAGTTGTTGCTTCAGAGTACAATGAACTTTATGGTTTTTGTCTATATGACCATAGATTAATGATTAGTATTAACTATCATTATGACGTCAAAACAAGGCGGCTCGTGTTCAAGGTTACGTGATATACAGATTAACGATTACGACTTTTAATTTTAATTTAATAAAAAAATAATGTGCTTTTATGACTCAAAATCAGAATATTTAAGTATATTTCAATATAAATTTTTATTTTTATCAAATTTCTTAATTTATTTTGCACTAGCGAATGTACCTATTTATTACCACAGAGGTATCATCATCATCATCATGATCAACCCATTACCGGCTCACTACAGAGCACGGATCTCCTCTCAGAGTGAGAGGGCCTTGGCCATAATCCACCACGCTGGCCAAGCGGATTGGTAGACTTCACACACCTTTGAGAACGTTATGGAGAACTCTCAGGCATGCAGGTTTCCTCACAATGTTTTCCTTCACCGTTAAAGCAAGTGATATTTAAATTCTTAAAACGCACATAACTCCGAAAAGTTAGAAGTGCGTGCCCGGGATCGAACCCACGACCTCCGATTAGAAGTCGGTCGTCCTAGCCATTAGGCTATCACAGCTTTATCACAGCTTTTTGTATCTACATTTCGATATCAAACTATCGATATATCGTCCAAAAAATATTAGTAATAAAGAAAAAGTAGCCCAGGTGAATGACTTTATCTTCACTACAATATTTAAGGCGCAAACTCCAGTGTTATATAGAATACATTTATAACCTTCTTGTATATCATTGTTACGTCATGAAATGGCTGACTTATTGGCTGACAGCGTTTTCGCGGCATTAAAAAATGTTTAAAATTTAATTTAATTTTATGGCATGAACGCGTGTTTATTTTGCCGAAATATATTTTTTGTGGCTTTTTATTAACAAAAACAACATTTTGAAGTGCTTTTTCAAACACAGTAGAATACCCTATTATTTATTATTATCTATAGTTTGGAACACTTCCGTCGAAAGTGGCGGCAAATACAAGTGCATTAAAATAATTTTAATAATAATAAGATCATAATAACTATGTAATGTAAGCATAGATTGTTACAATCTTATTTTCTAAAATAACCTAATCTGAGTTTCAGTCAATATGTTGAGCAGGCGCCCATAATTTGATAATGCACGTAAACGTAAACCACGGTTTCCAGTAGAAGGCTTCGTGCTCGTAAACCGTAACCGTAGTTTGCTCAAACATACAACAGTTGTGTTTTGAAATTGGATCGCGCTGGTTCGATTCGTTGGTGCACCGTCCGAATACGCTTTTGTTTACGCGCCCCGCGAGAAAATAAATTCAAATTCAAAATTGTAGTGCTGTTGTAAAGTGCAATTCTTCATAATTTACTTTTTGCATTGACTGATATTTTCAGTTTTTATTAATTTTTCTACATTCGGTGTTTGTAAGTGATTTCATGCGTATTGGGAATCTGCAATAATTTGAATCCACTTTAATTAAATTTGTGAGTAATTTTTTTTAATTCGTAATTTTCTAAAATACGCCAGCGAGATTCTCAATAGCCAATAGGCTAGTTGTTTCGGCTGCGAATCATGAGGTCCTAGGTTCGAGTTCCGAGTCGGCCGAAAAATAAAATGTTATTGGGGTTTTCGGTCAAGAAATTCTCAGTTGCAGCCATAGAGTCGAGTAATATACCTGTAGGCTGTATCTACTTAGATGTTGCAGCCTTGGAGTTGGGAAGGTGGCTGTGAGATACATGTAATGTCTAATCGTCTAATCTCTTTCCGGTTGTGTCGCATTGACGTTCCATCGAAATATGAGAGTGAAGGAATAGAGAGTGCGCCTGTGTTTGCGCACACTCTTGAGCACTGTAATATCTCCTGCGAAGTGGGCTAGTATGTTACGATTAACTGCCGTGGTCGAAGTTCGATCGACACATGTGCATTGTTTTATTTTTAAACTAGATGATGCCCACGGCTTCGCCCGTGTGGATTTAGGTTTTTAAAAATCCCGTGGGAACTTTTGATTTTCCAGTACAAAAAGTAGCGTATCTGTAGTAACCCGTCACCAAAACGGAAAAATTCCGTGGGATCCCCACGATTTCGGAATGCAATTCCTTACAGCATCAGGGTTGAGGAGTTGAATATGTACCTACTCGAGTTCATTCAACGATAAAGTCTTTAATTGGCACCCCCAATATCAATTTAAATAACCGACAGTTCCTAAATCCCATTAGTTTTGGGGATCAGTTCCCCTACAGCATCAGGATTGAGGAGTTGGAATCCAAGTTTTTTGTAGGACAGTGTCGCAATGTTTCTCTATCGATTAAAAAAAAATTACGCAAATCGGTTCAGAAATCTCGGAGATATCGGTGTACATAGGTAGAAAAACACAACTCCTCCTTTTTTGAAAGTCGGTTTTTGAAAGTCCTTTCAAAATTGGTTCAGCCGTTCCGAAGATTAGCCCGTTCAAACAGACAGACAGACAGACAGACAGACAGACAGACAGACAGACAGACAGACAGACAGACAGACAGACAGACAGACAGACAAAAATTTTAAAAACGTCTGATTCGGTTATGGTATCGTTCAAATAACCATATGAGCTTAATATGAGTTAGTTATTTCGATATTACAGACAGACACTTCAATTTTATTTATTAGTATAGATGAAGTAATTTTCTTAACCGTCTCTATATCCCCTAACCGTCTCGACTTGATGGTTGTCTAGTAGGTAGGTACATGTTCTACGGAGCATGGTGTGAGCACGGGGCGTGACGCGGCAACGGACAGACCTAGATTATGCTGATAGATGGGGGAAATTAACCATTTACCATATTTATATGCTAAATTAACTACTTTCGATATAAAGCCGCGATGGCGTAGTGGTAAGACTCGAGGTCGCGGTTTTTTAGGCAGAAGAGACAGTATAAATTACATGTGCCAGAATATCGACCATCATCATCATTTCCTTTCACCCCACTTGTTGATGAACAACGACGCAAAGATGTAGGCTATTTTACAGGATAAAAACTCATACAAAAAGTCTGAGAACCACCAAAGTCCGAAACAGTTCCACAATATTATTGAAATAAGCTTTTAAAGTGTAACCGGCGCGGTGCGTGCGGTGTGCCCCCCTCAGTAAAAGCACAAGCACGTGAAAGGAAACGGAACCTGTCCCACAGCACACATGAGTGCACAGAAGGTTGGGTTACGTGAAGGGCTCATCGCCTCGTCACGGCTGGCACACACAGACCGACACAGGGACGAAAATTATCCGTCCCTACTCCCTACCTATACGTAGGTACAATAACTTCGTAATATCTACTTTTACAAGTTCGGGTAACCTGTGAGCCATATTAATTCACCCGAGACTCGAGAGAGCTATGTAGTACGCACTTCCGGGGTGAGTTGAATGAGGTTGAATATTAATGGCGCTGCGCAGCAGCATCGACCACCGTCCTCATTTGGAGCTTGATAAATATCCGAAAGATCGTAGATTCGAATTTCCCAATTTCCCATCCGTTTACTAGCTTGACGGTTAGTTAGAGAGAAAGGAAAATACTAGGCGAGCGGACGTAATAACCGTTTCTAGACTGCACGCTAAAAAGGTTTTGCGAAATCGTTATTAAGAAGACAGAGACAGAGAATGCATAAAATAAAAGATCAGTTAGTCCTTGTCATTCAGAGTGGCATACCTACTGCCTTTTCTATTGTGCGGTAAGCAGTCTGCAGTAGGTAAGTTACTTAAATCACGAATAGGTGAACATAATATTATGCACATGAGTGCAAAATGATGAAATCCACATCTCAAGTGTTTACCAATAGCAATGTGCAGTCAGCAGCAGGTGGCAAGAGTTGCCCGGAGCGGGTGACCGCGTTGCGCGCTCCGGCGCGCGCGCAACTCGCTCGGAACCGCGCACTGGTTATATGCTGTACGACACTAAATCATATACAAATGTATTATATTACGCGCATATAATATGTGTGGATTAGCACAAATTGGGACATCTTTTTACCCCTCTAAACCCAACCTTAATGGAGCGAACCCCCAATAATCACCGACATTGCTCAACGGGTCGCTAACCTGTAGTGGAAATAGGCGGTGCACAATGCACATAGGTCATAGAGGAACCGATAGATGGGGTCCCGCGCTGTTTGACTGACGATCTTGCATCGGAAGGCGCAGTCGGAGAGATCTTATAGGTTCTAGGGTCGTTATATTATAGGTTGGTTTAAAGAATTCGTGAAGAAATCCGTAAGTAATCAAAGAAATCCGTAATCCGTAGTTTAGTTTACCTACTGTGTCTGTTGCTGTTTTCAGTTGTATCAAATATTTACATATCCTTCATTCATTAAGTAATGCTTCAATGAACTAGAAAGGGTGTAATTAAATATTGAATGTGTTAAAATTTGAATCGAGTAATCCAGCCAAGGTCGTCAACCGTGAGTGACGCACACACTCATTGCTTAAAACAATGAGTGTTACATGTAAATCGTATAAAGAAAGCGAAATTAGCGACAGCCCGCCGTGGTTTGATGCTTTTCCGCTTTCTAGATTCGCCTCGTCAAATAGGCGCATCAACTGAGATACGGTTACATGGCAAGAGGCAGTTTGTGTAAATGCCTTATGGCCTTGTGGGATGCGAAAACATTCCAGTGTGTACCTATGTCTTTGTCTAATTTTTAACCCCCGACGCAAAAACGACGGGGTGTTATAAGTTTGACGTGTCTGGTGTGTGTGTGTGTGTGTGTCTGTCTGTCTGTTCCCCTGTGGCGCCCAAACGGGT
Organism: Melanargia galathea; assembly: GCA_920104075.1. Classification (NCBI taxonomy): domain Eukaryota; kingdom Metazoa; phylum Arthropoda; class Insecta; order Lepidoptera; family Nymphalidae; genus Melanargia; species Melanargia galathea. The sequence continues at coordinate 25,451,818 of OV049863.1, read as the reverse complement.
GGACCGATTTGAATGCGGTTTTTTTTGTTTGAAAAGTGAATTAGTCGAGAGTGTTGTTAGCTATGTTTGATGAAAATCGATCCAAGATGGCCGCCGCTACTACATGGCGGATTATATATTTTTTCAGAACTTACTTAATATGGGTATCAAATGAAAGGACTTGACTAGTAGAATAGCACTATTGCAAATCCAAGATGGCCGCCGCCTCAAAATGGCGATTGTCGGGGGTTTTTTAAATTTTCAATTTATACTTGTCTGGTAAAACTACTAAGTAGGTATACACAAGTTGAATATTTAGATAAGTAATAATATGTTTAATTGCTAATTGATTTTAGATCAAAACCAACACAGTGAACTTAGGTAAATGGCGGTCATGGCAACAAAATTGAACTACTGATGCAGATGTTTTCAGCCATCTTTCCAACTCCCTTTTGCAATGTATATTGTTCTGAATAGCCAGGTGACTTGTAGGATATTATGATGAGTTAAGGTGATGAAAAAGTTTTAAAGTAATAAACAAATATCTATCTATTTATTAATAGGTGATTGATCACCAATCGGTGATGATTGATGAATTTTGGGAATTGAAAGGATGACTGCTGTGCAATAATTACCTAATCCTGTAATAATGGGATAAACCCCATACCAGACCATAATATTATTACCTATGTAGTAGGTACTCGACCGTTCGACTCGAGAAACAAGGCATTTTATATGAACAGAGGGTAACATTAGAAATCTGATGCAGCAGGCAGATTGTTGAGTTGATTGTTGACCACGCATAACATCGTGAGATTGCTCTAGCTGATAATTATTACAATTAATAATTAAGTGATTTTAATTGTTTCAAGGGTTCCGTAATAAAACAAGGAAACTGCATTTTAAAATCTGAAAAATTCAACTATAATAAGTTCATAGAATTAAATTATTAATAATTAAAAGTGATTTTAATTGTTTCTAGGGTTCCGTAATAAAACAAGGAAACTGCGTTTTAAAATCTGAAAAATTCAACTATAATAATTAATCATTCATAGAATTAAATTATTAAAAAAAAAATTATCACCAGTATCATGAGACAAATAACTCACAAGCTATCCACTATCTATAATCCACGTCACAGAGGTCATTATAACTTTGTTTCCCACATCGAAATAAACCATAATTCTTGCTTTTAGTTTAAGACAAAATGTTTTTTACTAGCATGACTACGGAACATTACCTGCCTGTTTTCACACGCACTTATCCAGTTATTATATAACTGTTATCTACATATAAAAGTTAGGAGTATGATACAATGTGGTAAGAGTTGAGCTGGCTTTGAACTATAGGATTACAGTAAGGCATGCAGTAATCCTGTTAGTACCGTTCTTAACTTGAAAATGCAGAGCTTTGAGCTTAAAGAAAGTGTGGTCATATTGAGTTCAACCAAAGAGCGTTGAGTTTAACTCGTAGGTAGTAGCACAGAGTATGACGTAAAATATACTTGGCTGAGTATTTAGTGTCAGAAGGTCCTAAGTGTTGCGTGGTGGTAGAGTAAACCGTATGGTTATAACGTCTTGTAAAATCCGGTAGGCGCTAGGAACAAGTGGGGTGGGGTATAATTTCTCTTAGGGTAGGCGCATGTTTGTATACTTGGAATAACAAGTGTAAATTGAAAATTTAAAAAACCCCCGACATTCGCCAATTAGTGGCGGCGGCCATCTTGAATTTGCAATAGTGCTATTCTACTAGTCAAGCCCTTTCATTTGATACCCATATCAAGGGAGTTGTGAAAAAATATGTCATCCGCCATTTTGTAGCGGCGGCCATCTTGGACCGATTTTCATCAAACATAGCTAAGAACACTCTCGACTATTTCACCTTTCAAACAAAAAAAAACCGCATTCAAATCGGTCCACCCGTTTGAGCGCCACAGGGGAACAGACAGACACACACACACACACACACACGCACGCACGCACGCACGCACGCACGCACGCACGCACGCACGCACGCACGCACGCACGCACGCACGCACGCACGCACGCACGCACGCACGCACGCACGCACGCACGCACGCACGCACGCACGCACGCACGCACGCACGCACGCACGCACGCACGCACGCACGCACGCACGCACGCACGCACGCACGCACGCACGCACGCACGCACGCACGCACGCACGCACGCACGCACGCACGCACGCACGCACGCACGCACGCACGCACGCACGCACGCACGCACGCACGCACGCACGCACGCACGCACGCACGCACGCACGCACGCACGCACGCACGCACGCACGCACGCACGCACGCACGCACGCACGCACGCACGCACGCACGCACGCACGCACGCACGCACGCACGCACGCACGCACGCACGCACGCACGCACGCACGCACGCACGCACGCACGCACGCACGCACGCACGCACGCACGCACGCACGCACGCACGCACGCACGCACGCACGCACGCACGCACGCACGCACGCACGCACGCACGCACGCACGCACGCACGCACGCACGCACGCACGCACGCACGCACGCACGCACGCACGCACGCACGCACGCACGCACGCACGCACGCACGCACGCACGCACGCACGCACGCACGCACGCACGCACGCACGCACGCACGCACGCACGCACGCACGCACGCACGCACGCACGCACGCACGCACGCACGCACGCACGCACGCACGCACGCACGCACGCACGCACGCACGCACGCACGCACGCACGCACGCACGCACGCACGCACGCACGCACGCACGCACGCACGCACGCACGCACGCACGCACGCACGCACGCACGCACGCACGCACGCACGCACGCACGCACGCACGCACGCACGCACGCACGCACGCACGCACGCACGCACGCACGCACGCACGCACGCACGCACGCACGCACGCACGCACGCACGCACGCACGCACGCACGCACGCACGCACGCACGCACGCACGCACGCACGCACGCACGCACGCACGCACGCACGCACGCACGCACGCACGCACGCACGCACGCACGCACGCACGCACGCACGCACGCACACACACACACACACACACACACACACACACACACACACACACACACACACACACACACACACACACACACACACACACACACACACACACACACACACACACACACACACACACACACACACAGACACGTCAAACTTATAACACCCCGTCGTTTTTGCGTCGGGGGTTAAAAATGTGCGCTAAACTGAAAACGTCCTCCTTTTTCGGAAGTCGGCAATGGGTACCACTGCACCATCAGAAGAGTTGGGCATTGTGGCAAAGTTTATACCTAACAAGTAACCACTGGATACTTACATAAAAACGTACAAAAAAGCAAACAAACAATCACATAATCTCTTATGTTAAAATAAGGTTAAAATAGAATATCGTAATTCGGTTGCATAGAGATTAGTGCTCCATGTTGCACCGTTCACTATAGCGTTATTTCTGAGAAAAAGTTTTCGAGAAAGAGTTTCTTAATATAGTTAATTTGAGCTTAAATGACAGAGGTTTAGATGGAGAATTTGATTGTTGCAGCGAGAGGATCGCAGCTGCAGCGAGGAGGCGGCACAGGCACAGGCGCCATGCGCGGCGCGCGGTAGCGCAGCATGCCCGCGCCGCTGCTGCTGCTGGCGGCGCTCGCGCTCTCTGCGTCCGCGTCGCCGGCTGCCGCACAAGGTGACTATTAGCTACTTATCTATTATCTACATTATATTTGAAATCAGCTACAGTACAACTCGTCGCACTGTGACCCTGATGACCCTTTCTTATAGCCCATCCATACTTGTCGCGGAGTTACCCGCGGAGTACCTACCCCGACGAAGTGTTCGTCAAAGTCGATTGCAGCGAGCGAAGCACCTGAGGTTGTACGGAGCGAATCGAAGTACCTGTTTACACTATTCGCCTCGTCCAACCCCAATCAACTCCGCGAGCAATGTGGATGGGCTACCACAGTCACGTCATGATGAAAGTGGTTTTCTTGCGATAGGAATGCAAATCTTTCTACATATGGCTCGACTAAAAGTACAATAATTTTCAATCACTCTTGTCAGGTTGATCAATTACTTATTCATGATGGGATCGACAGCTATACGTGCTCTCTAAATTATACGTCGATGTCTCCGAGGCATAGGGAAGAGGTAAACGGTAACCGTTGCCAATTTCGGTCGTCAATCGATTGATACGTGCTTTCGCATCTAGACCACACTAGAAAACATAGCAACTTGGATGCGCTCGCTTGCTGCTTGGCAGTTGCTGTGCTGCTGTTGATACTTTGATTCCCTGATTAAATACATATTATGTACTAGATGATGCCCACGGCTTCGCCCGTGTGTACCTATTTAGGTTTGTAAAAATCTCGTGGGAACTTTGATTTTCCAGAACAAAAAGTAACCTATCTGTAGTAAGTAGTAACCCGTCCACAAAACGGAAAAATTCCGTGGGATCCTTACGATTCGGAATGCAATTCCTTACAGCATCAGGCTTGAGGAGTTGGACATGTACCTACTCGAGGTCATTCAACAATAAAGTCTTTAATTGGTATCCCCAATATCAATTTAAATAACCGACAGTGCCTAAATCCCATTAGTTTTGGGGATCAGATCCCCTACAGCATCAGGATTGAGGAGTTGGAATCCAAATTTTTTGTAGGACAGTATCGCAATGTTTCTCTATCGATTAAAAAAAAATTACGCAAATCGGTTCAGAAATCTCGGAGATATCGGTGTACATAGGTAGAAAAACACAACTCCTCCTTTTTTGAAAGTCGGTTAAAAAAGTAGCCTAAGTTACTCCCTGGTTAATTCTCTACTTGTATGTGAAAGTCCCGTCAAAATCGGTTCAGCCGTTCCAAAGATTAGCCCGTTCAAACAGACAGACAGACAGACAGACAAAAATTTTAAAAACGTGTGATTCGGTTATAGTATCGTTCAAATAACCATATGAGCTTAATATGAGGTAATTATTTCGATATTACAGACAGACACTTCAATTTTATTTATTAGTATAGATTGTGGTTGAGTCAGTAACCTCCAATGGTTTATTGCCCGTGGTCCCTGCGCGTATAGTCTCTGGAAGGGACCACGGGCAATTTTTGGGCGGGATACATAATTCGAAGAACCACTTTCCATTGTTCCAAATTGTTAGAATGGAAAGCGCTGTGTTAGCAGACCTCCTACTAGGTGGACAGACAACATTAGAAAAGTCGAACGACCGCAGGGTCTGGAAGTAGGTACCTACAAAAGCCCATGTCCAGCAGTGAACGTCTATCGATTGATGAGGACGACGAAAAAGATTATGAAAATTTTAATATGACATGTCTAGGGTACTATATTGTAGCTAATGTACAATTTTCCTCATAACGGCTAGACGACAGGTTTCCTGACTCCGATAGCTGCAATCAATCATGTGACTAACAATAGACACACAGAGGGTAGCTTCGTATGAATAGAGGCCGATCATTTACAACTGCTCTATCAACGAAAACATCGAGTTTCCTAAATCAAGTGCACCTTCAACCCAATATCGGCAGATCGATACAAAGCGGAACCGGCTCCGGACAACATAATGAGTTACTTGTTCGTTACTCGTTAGTATTTGTTAGTCCATTGTTCCTGCACGTAAGGGCCCGGCCGGCCGCGCCGGACGGCTATGGCTATTGGCTGCACAACCGTGAAACGTTTATTGCCATCCATCTCACATTAGACGTTCATGCAGACTATATTTTGTACTAGATGGTGCCCACGGCTTCGCCCGTGTGGTTTGTAAAAATCTCGTGGGAACTTTGATTTTCCAGAACAAAACGTAGCCTATCTGTAGTAAGTAGTAACCCGTCCACAAAACGGAAAAATTCCGTGGGATCCTTACGATTTCGGAATGCAATTCCTTACAGCATCAGGGTTGAGGAGTTGGACATGTACCTACTCGAGGTCATTCAACAATAAAGTCTTTAATTGGTATCCCCAATATCAATTTAAATAACCGACAGTGCCTAAATCCCATTAGTGTTGGGGATCAGATCCCCTACAGCATCAGGATTGAGGAGTTGGAATCCAAATTTTTTGTAGGACAGTGTCGCAATGTTTCTCTATCGATTAAAAAAAAATACGCAAATCGGTTCAGAAATCTCGGAGATATCGGTGTACATAGGTAGAAAAACACAACTCCTCCTTTTTTGAAAGTCGGTTAAAAAAGTAGCCTATGTTACTCCCTGGTTAATTCTCTACTTGTATGTGAAAGTCCCGTCAAAATCGCTTCAGCCGTTCCAAAGATTAGCCCGTTCAAACAGACAGACAGACAGACAGACAGACAGACAGACAGACAGACAGACAGACAGACAGACAGACAAAAATTTTAAAAACGTGTGATTCGGTTATAGTATCGTTCAAATAACCATATGAGCTTAATATGAGGTAGTTATTTCGATATTACAGACAGACACTTCAATTTTATTTATTAGTATAGTATAGATTAGGGCGCCTTCTTTGCTGCAAAGTGCCGCGCGATGGCAGCGCGTCTGCAGCGCTGCGGCCGCGGTAGCTTTGTAAATCTATATGTACATAAATAAACAACGCGCGGTTGCAGCGCTACACCCGCGCTGCCCACGCATCAGTTCATCGATTGAATTCTCGAACCTAGCGACAGCAGTGCGGCTGCAGCGCTGCAGACGCGCTGCCACCGCGCGGCACTTTGCAGCAAAGATAAGGCGCTCTAACACACTGTAATCTACAATTTGGTATCTACTTACGTCGATACAATATCGATATAATATTATTATTTGGTCTTGGTTTTAAATCTCGCTTCCAATGTGGGAGATTTGTCACAAAATTCATGCAAACATGTCCTACAAGTACTAGTAGGTAGGTGCCTACTGAAAATATTTCAAAGCAGTCATAACGAAACCCATACTATATACCATACTATATACATATATACCATAACTAGCTGAGGCCCGCGACTTCATCCGTGTGGATTCATATAAAGGAGAATGATCATCCCTGACCCAAACATTTACACAAAATGTAATTTACTAAAAAATCATGTCACTTGAAATAAAACAGATATTTATTTTTAATAGGTACATTATTTTATTTGTTACTTGTTGTAAATCGTACAATATGATTAAAGTAAATAAGTAATAATTAATAATATTATTTTGTTATAATATTATTTTAACTTCATTGCGTTTTGTGCAATGGAATGGAATAGAACTACAACCTTCTTGATTTTGTGTAAAGAAACTTATTATATTTCAAGATGCCAATGTGACATGTCATTGTTTTAGTTGTATGTGACGCTAGTGACGTCTACTCTGTTTACATTTTGAATGTTTATTATAATTTATAGCGCAGCGGAGACCAATAATATAGCTGCTCGTGCTGATTCATTGACTGACTCACTGATTGATCACCCCTCCTGTAAAATTTTGTATGAAAAATTTTTTTTTCACTAATGGTTTCGTATAGAGGACAAAAATTCATTCGGAACAAAAATATGGAGAGAGCTGATGATTGAGGATTTCAGAGACGAGCGAATGGCACGCTTAAGGTATTGAAGATAGGTGGGGAGTGCTCGAACAAATGTCACTCGAAACGTCATCCAATTGGCAGTGAGCTAAAAAAAAAATTCAAAATGGCGAAAAAAAGATGGCCGCCATACAAATTTCGTCGGTCTCCATCTCGGAGGGTATAAAAGATGGAAGAGTGGTTTCTTCACAAAAGATGATCAGGATCGGAAGGTCTACTCGATGAATAGAACAAAAATTCAAAATGGCGGAATCTATTTTTCCATAGAAAATGTATGGCGAATATTGAAGAGACTACAAGTTGTGAACTATACAAGGCTTTGATGCGATTCTTTGGAGAAATCTCAAAGAAAAATATGGGAAGACAATACGATGGTTGAGGGTTTGGAAAATGGTTGATGAGCCCGTGCAGGGTATTGTAGATAGACGGGGGCTGCTCAAACAAAAAATACTCAGAACCTCATCCAATTGGCAATGAGCGAAAAAAACCCAAATTGTCGGATTCAAGATGGCGGCTATACAAATTTCGTCGGTGTCTATCGCACCAAGTATAAAAGATGGAAGAGTCGTTTCTTGGAAAAAGATGATCAAGAACTAAAAATCTACTTGATGAACAGAAAAAATCAAGAAGGCGGAATTTATTTTTTTCACACAAAATCTTTTCCACTGATGGTTTCGTATATAGAAGACAAAATTCCATGCGGAGGAAAAATATGGAAAAAGCTGATGATTGAAGATTTTGGAGACGTATGAGGAGCACGGTCAGAGTATTAAAGATAGGTGGGAGGTGCTCAAACAAAAATTACTTGAAACCTCATCTAATTGTCAGTGAGTGAGAGAGTCAGTTGAAAAAAAGGCCAAAATGGCGGATTAAAGACGGGGGCCATACAAATTTCGTCGGTGTCTCCAGTTCCTTTTCAAAATTTGTTTTTATGGAAAAAAACTCTCATTCTGACAAATGATTCGGAGAAAAATATGGAGAGTGATAATTATCGAGGGTTAGGAATATGGGAGAGATAGGTGGAGGCTGCTCTCACCAAAATACCCGAAAGCGAAACCTCGCGGTCCGCTTTAGCGGGCCGCGCACCCACGCGCCATACTAGTTATATATATAAAGCTACTTGAAGTCAGGTACTGATCACCTCTCCTGAACAATTTTGTATGGGACTTTTTCACCATAATTTTCATGTGTGTAGAATTCAAAAATATAAGGTCTACAAAATTATAGAGAGAGCTGAACGTGGAAAACTGACTAGGGTGCCCTAAGGGATCTCGAAAACTATCAGTCAGAAAGGTACCGTCCCGAAACAAAAAATGTTCAAAACCTTGGGCCATTGGGTGAACCGGTGAAAAAAATATGGCCACCAAACAAAAAAAAATTTCGTCTCCATACAAAAATTTTGCTAATTTTCAAGAGGCTCTCCAGAACAATTTTGTATGGAACTTTTTTCGCCTCACTATTTATATGCGTAGAACTTATGGGTCTTCCTTCAGGAAAAATATGAAACGTCATGAATGTGGAAAATTTACCAGAGTACCCCAAAGGCTCTCAAAAACTATCAGTCGTAGAGACATGGTCCTGAAACTGAAAATGTTCAAAACCTTGGGCCCTTTGGTGAGCCAGTAAAAAAAAGATAGGCACCGAACAAAAAATTTTTCGCGTCCATACAATTTTTTTTTTAATTTTCAAGAGGCTCTCCACAACATTTTTGTATAGAACTTTTTTTACCTCACTAAGCGCATGCATAGAGCTCATGAGTGTGCTTTCAGGAAAAATACTAAACGTTATGAATGTGGAATATTTACCAGAGAACCTCATGGGTCCTCCAAAACTACCAGTCATACAGACATGGTCCCAAACAAATGTTATTAAAGACCTTGGGCCATTGGGTGAACCGGTAAAAAAAAGATGGCCGCCGAACAAAAAAAAAAATTTCTCCATACAAATTTTTGGGTTCTTTTCAAGAGGCTCTCCAGAACAATTTTGTATGGAACTTTTTTCCTTTCACTATTTATGTGCGTAGAACTTATGGGTCTTCCTTCAGGAAAATTATGAAACGTCATGAATGTGGAAAATTTACCAGAGTACCTCATGGGTCCTCCAAAACTACCAATCATACAGACATGGTCCCAAACAAATGTTATTAAAGACCTTGGGCCATTGGGTAAACCGGTAAAAAAAAGATGGCCGCCGAACAAAAAAAAAATTTCTCCATACAAATTTTTTGGGTTCTTTTCAAGAGGCTCTCTTAGACATTTTTGTATGAAAAATTTTCCCCCTACTGCACTTATAAATAGAACTTAAATATTTTTTTCACAAAAATCACAAAACGTAGTGAATGTGGAAAAATTACCAGAGTATCCTAACGGCCCTCAAAAACTATCAATCATAGAGGCATGGTCCTGAAACTAAAAATGTTCAAGACCTTAGGCCCTTTGGTGAGCCAGTAAAAAAAAGATAGCTACGGAACAAAAAAATTCGTGTCCATACAAAATTTCTTTTTAATTTTCAAGTGGCTCTCCAGTACATTTTTGTATAGATCCTTTTTTTTCCACTAAACGCATGCATAGAACTGATTAGTGTCCTTTCAGAAAAGATACGAAACGTGATACCAATATTTCTTTCTATCTTTCAAGAGACTCTAGAATATTCTGGTATTTGGTATGGCCTCCCATTTCTTTATTTTACGAATATTGAAGAGACTACAAGGCACGCGAGCTGCTTGCAGCTCGCGCACCGAGCGCAACACTAGTTAATTCTATGGTTTATTGTTTATCCTTACCAACGACTTTTGCTATACTATACGGATTCGATCTCGCCTACTCGCCGACTTTACGCTACTTTCTACGGATTCTGATTTTTGCTCGTGATTTGGATAACAATGTTGAGGTGTATTAATTGTCACTTGAATGTAAACATGATGCCTTTGATATGATGCTAAGACATGATGGGTCTTCGTTAGATTCTACATTGCAAACTACTCTCAACATGGACATCGTTGCAACAGGTATGTTAAGTATAGTGCGCGGAACAAATAAATCAAATCGGCAGGAACGATACACGGCTTTCCTTACTAGTTTAACAATCATAAACTACACATAACCTAGAATCATTTTCGAACTTAAACTTAGATTTATTCAAAAACGGCAGGACCTAGAGGTATTAAAATGGTGTGTTTGGTTATCAGGAATAAACCTGCAATAAATGCTGCATACAACACGCTTGTAAACGACTGGGTTACACGCCCATAGATTTTTGGGCATTCTCCTTTCATACAAACTTCAACTTCAACCTCTATTTAAATCCTAAGGAGTTGAATTTTCAAAAATCCTTTCTTAGCGGATGCCTACGTCATAATAGCTAGATATCTGCATGCCTTTCAGCCCGATCCGTCCAGTGGTTTGAGCTGTGCGTTGATGTATCAGTCAGTCAGTCACCTTTACCTTTTATATATTTAGAGATATTATGTATACGTAACCCTATTTTGGGCTGAGAGTATTACTTGAAGAACTTAAAAAAAAACCCTATGTAAACTGCAACTTATTTATAGGCTAGTGCTAAATAGTAAAAGTAAATAGGTCATCGGTATCATAAAGCGGTGCAAGTTGTAAGCATTAGTGAAGTATGTGGGTTACGTGAATCACGACTCCGGCCACCCCTGCGGGAGGTTGCCCTGGTGGGGGTGGGGGGTGAGGGGTCGTTCACTCGTCGCCGGCCATTGCACGTCACACGTCACCACGAGGTCACTTCATTTCACTTGGCGTTTCAATGCCGCTATGAGACTGCAGGCTGTTAAACGTGGATTGGCGAATTTTCGACAAACAAACATATTTAAAACTCGCTTCTGCCCGCGGCTTTGCCCGCATGAATTTCGGTTTTTCACAAATCCTGAGGGTATCATGGATTTTCGGTTCCCATTCCCGCTCCCTTTTCTAACCTTTATACCTACTTACTTTCAAGAAAGTTCGCTATAGTTATCTACCTGTAGCTGTAGCTACATATAAGTAGATTACGGTTTTTTCAACATCCCGTGGGAACTGTGGATTATTCGAGGATAAAAAGTAGCCTATGTATTAAATCAGGGCATAATCTATCTCCATTCAAAATTTCAATCAAATCGGTTCAGTAGTTGCGGCGTTAGTTACGTGTCGTAACTAACACACACACACACATACACACACACATGCACACACGCACACACAAACACACAAACTTTCACCTTTATAATATTTGTGTGTCTAGTGACCCGTCCCGGATTCGCACGGATAGTACCTACCCAATTATCCGCTACTGTCCCACCCCACCATAGGTAGGTGTATTGTTTTGTTATAATATCTCAAAGGGATTAGGCAGCGTTTTTGCTGAAAGCTCCCAGGAGGCTTGACTTTTTCCGACATGTTCAAGAATCATTGTCATCAACAAATTCACACAAAATTATACTAATTCTAAACCTTTCTCATGAACCACTCTGTCTATTGGTGAAAACCGAATGAAAATCTGTTCCATAGTTTTTGAGTTTATCGCGAACAGACAGACAGAGGCGGCGGAACACTATGTTTTATAAAAAAAATACGCGCCGAAAAGAAGTGAAATTGCATTTTTAGCAACATAGATAATTATGGAAACCAATTTAACCATCTTCCATTTAAAAATTCTTCACTTCATTAAAAAATCAAAAAATTTAAAATATCAAAAAAAAAAGATTAAAAAAATCCGTCTACATAAAAGTTAATTTCGTAGGATTATATTGGTGTACCTTTATGTTGTGCTTTATGGTAGTTAAAATGTAGGTAACTTCCTTAATTTTCGTTGAAATATGAAAATTACCCAATAAAGTTTGTCGAATCGTACATTTTGAAATATTTCTGTTACGGTTGTAACTTGTAGCGTAGAATTTTTCGGTATTTATACACAGTCCGAGTGTCCGAGCCACGTAATTTTGTTATGCACTAAGTAGGTATTGCCAAACCACCGCTGCAGCCAGTGAACGGCGAATCTTAAGAAATTAGGTATGTCTAAAATCTAAATATTAGGAATTTTTAACATAGAAATTTTTTAACTAAGAATTACTTAATCGCAGAACACACACAGAAATTATAGAGTTGGTAAATTTTCTATAGGAACATAGTTACATAAGTATTGTTTTTCCTGGAAGATACTTCACTATCATCATTATCATTATCATCATCACCATCAACCCATTACCGACCCACTACAGGGCACGGGTCTCCTCTCAGAGTAAAGGGTTTAGGCCGTAGTCCACCACGCTGGCCAAGTGCGAATTGGCAGACGAAGATACTTGCCTGCCTGAGATTCTTACTTTTACTTTTTATATTATATAGGCAAATGTCATAGTTACAATAGGATGCCCAGTTGTACTTACTAGTAATTTATGAGTAGAAAATCTCTTCATCCAACCATGGCACCAAAGTCTACTCGTGTTTATATTATTCTACTATCTTTTAGGTAGGATGATAAAAGTAAATGTATTCGTTGCAGTTTCGTGCACTTTTTATGCTCTATGTATTTAGCATGTACCTACGGTGTCGATGTACCTAGTACTGCTTTCTTTGTTAGCCTGCTACCTAGTTTAATTTAAAATTAATAAAAGTATTTATTCTACGTTTTTCTTGGCCTGAATCACGGTGTTTCATGTTTAAATGCAAACATTACATGCACGTTAGTTTGTTGGAAAGAGCTTGTGGTGTTATGATTATAGCGTTATTTGTGTACAATGGGGGTTATAAAAGCACTCGCGTTGTGTATGTGACAACCTTATATATATTTAGTACCATTACCACAGTAACTCTCAGATGGTAATACCTACTCGTTTTGTAAGATTCATGAAACCATATTTTTGTGATTTTATCTCAAGCTTCACAGTCTGTTTATCCAACTTCAGCGAATTACTACTGTATCGGCAATAATTAATAATTACTTATTAGAATCTAGAATTTTCCTTATTACTTAGATTGCACTCTATCTTTGATTTAGGTGAGAGCCAAAATAAGCAAAAACTGCCGAAATTACAAACACGCATGACAAAACAAAAATAATTCCTATGTTTAATAACTACGGAATCTATAAAGATTCCGTAGACTAAACATAGGAATATATGTATATCACTACATAGTATAAAACAAAGTCGTTTTCTCTGTCCCTATATCCCTTTGTACGCTTAAATCTTTAAAACTACGCAACGGATTTTGATGCGGTTTTTTTTAATAGATAGAGTGATTCAAGAGGAAGGTTTATATGTATAATAACATCCATTAAATTGTGGAGAAATACTGTTATTTTTGAGGTTTCTAATGTGATGTCGTAAATAATTACATTTTTTCCGCTTACATTGCAAACGCAGGCTGAACCCTACGAGATTTATCAATATAATGTACTAAGTATTGTACACATTGAAAAGGTCTATAGAAAACTCCGCGATGGTATATGTCTATCTCTTATGGATATCCCACAATAACTTTTTTTGTCATTTACTTTTTTACGACAAATAATGGCTAATTTTAGAAGCGATTTTAACCAATACAGCATTAATCCTTATCTAATTAAATACCTTAAGTACATTGTTGATTTATTATAGATCTATATGGCCCTTTACAGCATATGATTTAAATGAATATTTTCGAAGATATTACAGATTTAAAAATTGCGGGACATAGCCTTTACGCGCGGCGCGCGGTTCCAGCCGGCCGGCCGGGGCGGTGCGTAAAGTTCTCCCCTTATAGCATTTTGAATTTAGCAGCGATCGGACGCGTATGCTATCGGAGCTCTCTAGCGAGGAAAATAACAATCACACTAATGTTATAAAGGCGTTATTAAGTTATTAAGTTTGTGTGTATGTTTGTTCCTCTTCTCCGCCGCAACTAATGAACCGATTTGGCTGAAATTTTGAATGGAGATAGCTTATGCCCTGATTTAACACATAAAGTTTTTATCCCGGAAAAGTATTCCTGTAACCTAACTAAAATAGATATAGACCTCCAAAACGCCACAGAGGGCGCTGACTGTTCTTAGGTAAATCACGCTCACATAACCCATTATTCCAATACTTTGCTGTGTAGCATGCATTGGCAACACATAGGCTACTTTTTATCCTGGAAAAATGCACAGTTCCCACGGGATTTCGAAAAACCCGAAATCTATATCTACAGCTATAGGTAGATTACTATAGCGACCTTGCTTGATATTTTAAGTATAAAGGTAGGAAAAGGGAGCGGGAACGGGAACCGGAACTCCACGATTCCCTCGGGATTTGTTCAAAACCGAAATTCACGCGGGCGAAGCCGCGGGCAGAAGCTAGTATATTTATAATATGAAAAAAGAATATTCGACATTAACTATTGTTAATGTTTAACATTCCTTTTCTATCTCCATCAAGCATAAGTAAGTGTATCTAAGCTTATGCTAGTAGCAGGAACTAGTAGACCAACTTCAGTCCAGCTCCTTTAGGAGATATCTCAAGAGAATCCAAATACCTAATTACTGCAAATCAGGATATAACAAACGAATACTCAGTAAATAGTTGAAGCAGCAATTAAAATAATTCGCATATTTAATTTGACTAGCGGCAAAGAATTATTAACTTGCTGGATTGTTACAGCAACATCCATAGGACGTTGCGGCAATTGCATTAGAATTTCAATAATAAATTGTCATAGGCGGGTTGTGAGTGGCGAGAAGGCAGTGCGGGCTATACAGCTGTCAAGGAAGGTAAACGGGTGATCTGCTCGGTTGGAAGTGCCATTGTTGTGGGGCCGCCACTTCCTTCGATTTGTATAAACGCGTTTCTAGCGCAATACAAACTAATATTATATGCATTATAGGTACTCTACCATAAATGTTACCCCAATACAAAATATTGTTTCTCCTTTCGAGCCTTAATTATTGTCCATGTTGTCGCTCTACTGATAGATGCTTACCGCAAATATTTTAGGCATTGGTCTTCATTTTAGGCATTTCCAGAATCCACCGTGTTTTCTTCGTGTCAACACGTTGAATTACTTATCTAAGGTCCAGCGACTCTCTCCAACTTCCTTGACGTCACCAAGTGAGTGTTCTGTCTTTTGTTACCAGGTCGTTATTTCCAGCCAAAGATTAATATCTTTACTATTATTTTTGACTAGCTGACCCCCGCGACTTCGTTCGCGTGTTTATAGGTTTTATATAGGATCGGATCGGATCCCATAATTCTTTTATGTACCTAAACTAAATGTAGCCTGTTACTCCTTATAACATTGAAAGTTCCATTAAAATCGATCCAGCCATTTCGGAGATTAGCTGGAACAAATAGACAGAACGACAAAAAAATAAATTTAAACTCACACCAGTTTAAAATAAGCCGTACGTTCAAAGATCCGGGTCCCAAATTATTTGAACCCAATACTGAGGGTTGTAATGTCTGTCATTTCTGAACTAAAACACCTATGACCTTGAAATATTTACGGGACAATATATAAAGTACTACCTTTCTAACAAAAAAAGAATGAGTGAAATCGAACAACGCGTTAATGAATTACAGCTAAATACACGTTTTAACTTTCATCCCCTCTTCCTAGGGAACCGTGGTGAATTTCGGGATAAAAAGTATCCTATGTCCTACCTCGGAGTATAATCTTAAATCGTACCAAGTTTCATTTGAATCCATCCAGTAGTTTCGGCGTGATGCGCGGCCAAGATACAGACAGACAGACAGACAAAAATGAAAAAAATTGCAGTTTTGGCTTCAGTATCGATTATAGAGTGCCCTCCAAAAAAAATTTCCAAAATATCTTCAATGTACAGAATTGGATCTGTTACAGTTTTATTATATTATATAGATAGATTCCAGCACCATGGGACCTCAACTCCGAACGTTCTACCCCAGCCATTGCCACTTTGCCTCATTGCAGTAATGTTTTCTAGTAAACAAACCCCTCATGTTAATAATGATATTGCCGTAAAATTTTAATTCATGTATTGAAGAAATCTGTGTTATATGGAATTGTCCAATCAATACATATCATATTATTATGTATTATATTGAACATTCACTTTCTATACAAGAATTACGCAAAACCGATCCTCGACTATACTTATTTGTTTTGTTTGATCATATTACTTATACACTTTTTAAAGTTCAATTGAATCCTTTGGTATGGAATGGTTTATAGAGAAAATAGACTAGTTTTTTCTCAAGTAAAGTACCAGCTTGCTTCTAATTTAAATTAGAAATTTTTATTACCTATGCAGAAATTTATACAATAAGGAAGCAAGTCGTGTGAACATGTTTAAATTTTTAAATATTATGCATAGATATTTAATTGCAACGTACATAATGTATATTATGCAAATTATGCAATTATTATTATCTTATTTTATATCTTGAAAGGTGTTTAGATCTCTATGTACGCTGGACTGGCTGTGCTATACAAAATGAGAAATGATACTTGTGCCGATTCGAAGCGCAACACCGAACGTACGGGGAACTAAAGGACATGACCAGTGGCACTATGGTCACTTGCCTAGGTGTCAAAAATCAATGTGCAGCAAAGATTGTTTTATTTTTGGAATTCTTATATTCTCTAGTTTTCAGATTAAAAACTTTCAGGGATCTAAAGGCTCAGAAAACTGAGAAAAATAAAGAAAAGTTTTACGAAGAACTCTGCCTTTCGATGCTAGATGGCGCTAAACATTGTGGAATATCAAGTATAAATGTAAAAAAAAATGGTTTTCTACTATTCAACGTCGTCTATATAGGTGGAACTTTGCTATAAAAAGTAAAGCTTTCTATTATTTTTTCAGAATAATTTAAATTATTGAGATTTGCTTGAAACGCCTAGCGCCATCTAGTATCGAGGGGCAGAGTTATTTCATAAAACTTTAAAACGAAATAACTCTGCTTTTCGATACTAGATGGCGCTAGGCGTTTCAAGCAAATCTGAATAATTTAAATTATTCTGAACAAATAATAAATAGCTTTACTTTTTATAGCAAAGTTCCACCTATATAGATGACGTTGAATAGTAGAAAATCATTTTTTTACATTTTAGACTTGATTAGACATTGCCTAGCGTCATCTAGTATCGAATAGCAGAGTTATTTCGTAAAACTTTCATGAATGATTATTATTTGTATAAATGGTGTAGTGTTGCCAGATGGTATGTCGTGAATCCTACGAACGAGACCCTGAAAAAGTTCGAAAGCTAGATAAAGTACGAAGCTGTAGTGCCACTGACTTTCGTAACAAAAAGTCAATATTCTCGGAACGAAAGAGAACGTCAGGAGTCAGAGGTCGTCATTCATTAAGGGACATCCAGGTACAAAATCCAATACTAAGTTTTTATTCTGTTAATAATAATGGTTTATTGTTGTTTGCTCGCTATTTTTATTAAAAAAAAAGACTCATAATATTTGACACCTTTCTAAAGTTACTCATATAGCTACTGTAGCAACCGAGCTAGTGATTCATACCAATCTCTTTTTGTCCCCAGCAATATTTATTTTTATAAAAATCTGGTAGCAATGGAAACGTCAAAGAATGTATAAATAAAAGTTAAATTGAAAATAAGACCGAAGGTCACCTAAAAAGTACCAATTTCGTACATTTCATACCTTTCTGGCAATTCTGATGGAGTAGTAAATAAAAGGAAAAAGCGGAATCAATATACATACTGTTTTTTTTAGATATTTTAAACCATGGCCTTTTTCGAAATAATAAATCCATATTAAATTAAGCTTTAATTTTTGAATCTTACTGTAAAAGCAGAAATCCTGCACATTTTTCCTAATCGGTAGGCAGGCACTGGTCATGTCCTTTAACATTTTCCAATACAATTTATCACAATTCACATTAATTCCAGATACCTTCACTCTCATTTTTGTTAGCAATCAGCGCCGATATTTAAGTTGCTTCATTTTGACGTCGGATATAGAACTATAGACCGCATATTTGTATCTAAGAGGTCAGTGATCTAGTCACAGACAGTTTCGGTAAAAAGAAGACCTAAATGAAAAGATTGAGTTTCGTAAATTCAAATAAATACCGTTTGACAAAGAAATATGTCGAAACTATAAAGTTGCATCTAGTACACAGCGTAAACAGACAAAACCTCGACCGATCACCCTTTTTTTTTTTTTTTTTTTTTTTTTTTTTTTTTTTTTTTTTTTTTTTTTTACGTGGTGGAAACCTTTTATAGGTACCCCCGTTCTTTGGGCAGAACGGGGGTTATGTGGGACTCCCCCTATGGGTATACCCGAACTAAAACCACCACGGCTGTTCCCTCTCGCTGACTATGCTGGGCGCCTGGGGAACCCGTTGTATACGTCCCAGGCGTCCCTCAGCCGCCCCGGCCGCCTGCCGGGGCTCCCGCGCTAAAGAGGAGGGGATCGGGACAGCGTGATCCCCCCCTCAGACAGTGAGGAGACTGTTAGTGGCGGATAGCTAGCCCAATAGCTACCCGCCGTCTCCCGAGGGAAGCTGGCGAGCGGCGAATAACCGCCGCCTTCTTCCCCCCCGTCTGCGCCGGAGCGGATGCGCGTCGAGAGCCTCTTCGCGCGCCCGCTCCGCGGCCTCCTTCTGCGAGATAACGTCCTCGCAGAAGTCGACCGATCACCCTTAAATCATGTAAGGCTTCTTGAAAATGTATGAATTAGTAAAAAAAAAAAATAGTAGTAGAACCAGTTATAAGGTCCAATTTGGAGGCCTTATCGCATAACGACCTCTTCCTAGATTCTCAAGTTCTCGACAAAACTTAGTTATCTGTAAAGTCGGTTTACGGACGATAATTTTACGTGATAACGTCATAAGAAAACAAAGAGAGATAGATGTGTCATAAGCCGAACGCTTAGGCCGAGCGTACCTTGTCTATCGCTTGTTCCGCGGTCTCACTTGCACGCGGTACGTGATAATGAGTGATACTTTTTCGTGCGTGTAGCCGGCGTTCATCGATTTATAAGAGGTTATCACATCAAAAAATCTTAAATCGGCTTTTTAAAAATTCCGTAGGAACTTTTCAATTTTCCGGAATAAAAAGTAAACTAGGTCCGACTCCTAGATGCAAGCTAGATCAGTGGTTGAGCCTTGAAAAGTAATAGACAGGCAGAAAGAGTCTGTTGGCACCTATTGGTATGTATGTAATTTTTTTGTGGTCTTTGGTATGGATGTTCATAATAGTCTTCCGTTACGTCAGTACATCCCGCTTATGATCTTTACATTTGTAAACGTTATTTCAATTGTACATTAAAACATTGTGATTTCTAATGGGCTAGGTGTGGAAATAAATTACTATTATTAAATTAATTAAATAGCTCAGCAGACGTAACCGTATTGTGGTTGTTACACCATCCGGGATTAGGTATTATTATCTTCATTCTCAGATGAGACTCTAATGAGATCAAAATGGAAATCAAAAAACTTTCTAGTAAAGATTTTAGAATTTGGTTAATCACTTGGTAATAAATCTTTCACTCGTTTGTTATATTATTCAAAGCCGACCAGAAACTGAAGCATCCAAAGTAAATAATAAATTAGGTGCCTTCATAATAGTAGGTAATTTAATTATTGATTTAGGCGACAAAATATTTGTAATTATTTCTAGTAAGTATCTAAGTGATTAGCAAGGCATAATAATACCAATGACGGAGGGGCATTGTTCCACAGGCAGTAGGATGTGAGCCATCAGCACACCAGGCCTACCTGTTCACTTGAATTACAATAATTGATGTTTCCTCCTATTATCAAAAAAACACACATCCTCAAGGTCGTTTCTATTACGTAACTTAAGTTTTAGCATATTTAATAGCTATAATTGAATACTGTACTTTATATCTGCATAGGTACGTACGTATCTGTCAATAATGTGAATTGTGAAATCGCAGATATTATCTATTTACATTGTACAGAACTTGTGGGTGTCCTGCAAGGGAAAATATTTGGTCCTTTTTTATTTTTGCTATATGATAATAATTTTTGTAATACCTACTTTAGTTTGAGTAGAGAAACTCTACCGATAAATATTTTCTTTAATTCGCTTAGTAATTATTTAAGCGCGTATAATTATAATATTTCCTGATGGATTGAGCGATTGTAATAAACATGAACTATGAAAATTAACCTAAAATATCAACTTCATAATGATTTGCGTGAAATGGTAACGAAATTGTATCCAATAAATACAACGTAACTAATTTACAGTCAAAAGTGTGAACGGGTCAAAGATTATTACCTACTTTATCTACCCTCTTTGTTTTCGTTTCACAATTTATTGACGAGGTTGTTATTGCGTTTCCAGTTTTGAAAAATCTGTAACGTTTTGGTCAGTTATTTAGCTTGCAGATTCGGTAAATGAAGTTAGCAAATCTATTTTCGAAAATGAATAAAAAAACCTTATTTTGATTAGTGTCGAATACCCAATTGCGAAACAACTTTTGTTGTTGATTTTATTAAATCGTTGATGTTTAAGTATTTTATTACTTGTGGATACTGATGCTGCTATTAATTATTATCGTCACTTTGTTACAATTGGGACTTCCTATGAGTACCTACTGTTCGTAAAAACGGGAGGGGAAAATTGTTCACATGTAACGCCAAGATAATGTGAACGTGTGTCCATCAATTGATAAATAATTATTATGAAAGTCAGTCACAACAATATTAAGGGATGGTCAGGTGAAATCAGGAGTGGTGCGCTGGTCGGTGGTCGGTGGTGAGCGGTGGCGGTGAGTCGGCGGAACCACGCTTGACGGGTTGCGACCCCGTCTGCGAGCCGCCCGCGTCGCGCCGAGAGTGTCGCCTGCAGGCCGTAGCGCCACTAGCGCTGCCGGGAGGCACAACAACGCAAACTTGAAATAGGCAGTTAATTAATATACTTACGATTACGACACACAATTATTTAAAATAATAGCTGATGCTCGCGACTTCATTCGCCTGGATTTAAGAGAGTGGAGTTACTTTTGCAATTATAATAATATTAGGAGTATGGACACATACAAAGGTATGTTTTGCCACATACAAAGGTATGTTACCCACACCCATATCCATATGGCTAAACACTCGATATCTCACTGAATTTGTGAGATAACTGCCTCGTAGGTTAAGCTTAATGTCTAGCTTGTTCAGCTGTGGATTGAGAGAGTTGGACAAAAAACGAATTAAGTAGGTAATAGGTTTTTCGTGAAAAAATCATAAGGAGCCCGGAGTTGGAAAGTTGGCGGTGTAACTTAACACCCCTTGCCTCGGAGAGCACGTAAAGCTGTCGTTCTTTCGCCTCATTTCCGTCGTTTCGCATAGCCATTCCATTGCACCATGAGAGTGCACCTGTGTTTGTGCACACACTTGTACTCAAATTCTACTCCCAAGACAATCTAAACAACATTCAAAAATCGTTTCCGGTCCCAACTGCAAGACAATACAATAAAATGTTCTTCTATATTATAAAAAAACAAAAAAAAACAGCTAACGTAAGTTAAAATAATTTAAAGGTTGCGCCATACGGAAATATAGCTTGCCTCAAACTATCTCTAGATTGTCCATCACATGTCTATTTTCTTGTTGTGTTATCCGATCACCATTTGCCATAACTTCCGATCTAGTTGGCGTAATGAGACCTAAACCTTATAATTTTGTACTTTGATTAACAAATTAGATATCTCTCACGTTACATAAACATTAATTCCTCCTACTTGAAAGTACATTTACTATTCTTACGGCCTGTTTCACCACCTTCTGATAAATGTTGGATAGCCTAAACGTAAGTTTTGTCACTTTCTTATTTATGTCAAGTGATAAAGACAAAAGTTGTAGATAGCTATCTAATACATATCAGAAGGTGGTGAAACAGGCACTTAAACTATTAAAATACTTAATGCCAGTGAAAACTTATTACGGCTGCGAGATATGGTCGCTAAAGTATGGGTAACTTAAGAAAGCTCAGTGTCACTCAGCGGGCGATATGGAGAGAGCTGCTATGCTCGAAGTTTCTCTACGTGATCGTGAAATGAAGAAATGTGTAGAAGAACAAAAGTCATTGACATAGCCCTACGGATTGCAAAACTGAAGTAGCATTGGACGGGGCAAATTGTTCGAAGAACCGATAGACTGTGGGGTCCCAAGGAAAGCGCAGTCGGATGATATCAGATGAGTCGCAGGCAGCTGCTGGTTACAAAGTACATCAGACCGCGGCGCGGCGTGTAGAACTCCATACAAGACATCTATGTGAACGTCCATCGGTTGGTGACGATCAAGCTACTTTATGTCCGCAACTTCATTTGCGTGAACACGGTGATTCCCACAGATAAATCCAAGACTTAGATTGGGACCTACCTAATGAACCATTTGGGATATCACATTAACTTAAAGACGATGGATTTATCCTGTATCGTTGCACCAGAGAGAAGCTTGTATTTATGTTTTTGGTAAAACGTTTTCTTGATCGAAACAGTTACCGGCAGGTGCGTCGAGCGGCGAGACAAGTGGGGCAGCGGACGATGGTATCGCAATAAATCCCCTCGCAACTTCCGCCTGATTTACTATTCAAAATGGCGGTCACTCTGCGGGGCGAAACCGCTGACCGTACACCTTTATATTGCCCGTTTACATTGTATTGACACCTCGCAATAAAAATACGACCTTTTTAGTCCCAAAATTTAGTATTTAGGATAGGAGATTTAAGAATTCCAAGAAGAGGGCGGCTCCTTTTGGAGCCTCCTTTATACTCCCACAAAATATCACCAAATAATACGTAGGTACATTAAGGTTATAATTAAGTTGTTATTATCTATGAATAATCGTAATTAATATGAATAGGGTCAACTTCGCCGCCCGCGCTCGCAGCAATAGCGCTCTCCATACGTTCTCGGGGTGAGTAAGCACCCAGAACCTAGGTTCTTGGAAAGCACCCCAAAGCACTGATGTAGTGATTATTAGAAAAAGTATATTTGCAAGAGAGTAAGCACTGAAATTGTAAATTGTAACAAAACTGTAAGTTATAAATTGAGGTTAAGAGTGTTTTTTATCAACAAAAAACTTCTCTACAATAAATGTAGCGTTTTTCAATATGTATGTGACAATGAAATTTTGTAGCAAACCAATTTAGACCTTCAATAGGAATTCACTGAACCGAGAGCACTTGAAGAAATACTAAATATCTACGTAGGTACCTGGAGGCAATAATTAGCCTTCATGAACTTTTACATCTTTACATTTACATCTTTAAGACCACATTTAGATCTCAAAAACACATTCTTATTTAAGAATCGAGATAATGCTTTGAAATTACACTTAGATGAGAATATTGCATTTTAGTACCATTACGTAGTCGTTTGAAGACTTGCAAATTGCACGCTAGGCGCCTCCAGAGGTCATAGGTCACGGGAAAGCGACGAAAGTTGACCAATTATGTCCACGACTTTAAAATAACCATAATTTTAACTTTCCCATTTGCTTCAGGCCCGTAAAATTCTTTCGTTCGGGTAGGTATATCGGAAGCTGTAAATATAGCTTTCACGTTGTACCAAGTTGGTAGATTTTAATTAAAGTAGGTGTCTGACTGCAATTACCTATTATGCTTCCGAAGGGTTCAAAATTTTATTCAATTTAAAATACAAAATTGTCAAAGTTCTATTGACCTTTACCTACACAACTTACAGTATTGTCTAAGTCTGATGCTTCCAAATATGTCTTTAAATACTTCAATGTCACGTAAATTTTTATAATCTAAGAAATATTGTTATACGAGTATATTAAAAGCTGGTGTTATACATTCAATTTTCTATTAATTAGTTAAATGACAATTGCAAATAGTCAGGTACAGGCTACAGCCATCACGCAACTCGCACTTTACGCTCTGCATCAAACGGTTCAATTAATCACACCTACTCGTAGTTTTTGTTCCAATTATTATGATTTTTTACGCTCTAGATCCGCAACACACGCATAATGACTATTTTTAATTGTCACACGCTGATGGATTGTCAATGATAAACTGCATACAAATTTTAGCTACGTTGCACCTAGCTAGTGTACCTACTTACACCAACTTTTGTTTTAGATTGTTAGAAAACTTCACCACCATGCCACACGGCGCGCTGCCACAATAGGTGTTATACCAATACAATTATTATTGTCGAAATTGGCACACGATCCGACGAAAGTAAGCACTTCTGGTGCGATGCTAGCTCAAGATGCGGCTCGAGGCTCCCGCAAAACACAAACTTGATAATTAATCAGCAGATAGTTTGGTGGGATGAGATTGATTCTAATGGTGAACGAGACGCCAACAACCACAATGAAATAAACTCTGGTTATCATTGACACACAGTCGGCCCTTTGCGTCTATTCTCGCGAATTCGCACTTGCTACATCTGAAATATTGAGTGTCCATTGGCAAGAAATTTTCTTTGATTGACTCTTGCAATTTATTGTATGAGTCAATCACGTTGGACTAGAAAAAACTTGCAGAAATTGACTTGAAGCGAGTCGTGTTTTGGAGCGTACAAACATTCTATGTCTAGCCGATGTTAATTTCATTGGCAAAATCATACATTCTGAGAATTACAGTCTTCGATAAAACAGCGCTTACATACAACTGCTTACACGATCTGTAATCTTGATTAAAATATTTATCGACTATAAAAGTTCTTAGTTAACTGAATAATATTACAAAACTATTATATTTGGTTGGAATCATTTTAACTATGTAAATTCATTATCTTATCTAATACCTAAATCATCGTATTCGTTTGGTTTGTATGATATTCAGATACAACTGCAGCCATTGTGTTAAAACTGAAAATTCTATTGTTGATTATGATTAGGTTGTTTAACAACTTGCTAATGTGTTAATAGCATTGTGTGTTGAATATTCTCATCATTTAATGTATAATCCGATGCTTTGACCGACCTCAATTTTGACTTCCTTTGGTATCAATTTTTTTCTTCCGTTGTTAGGAGTTATTTTCAAAGTGTCAATCTAAATTATCAACATCTTAATCGTCTGTCGATCGTAGCTGAACGACGGACCACGATCGACCACTCATCCATGCATGCTAGATTGCATGCATGCATGATTTTTACCAAGAAGTAACAGATCAACACCAACAACCAATGACCTATAATATATCTCGTGGAACATGATGATGATGATGATGATGATTGGTCCAGTTGGTGGTGCCAAGCTGTGTATCCTTCTCTACTGAGAGGAGTGTACTATGCTGGAGAGACAGCAGTAGGATATCAATGCGACGATAACGATAATGACTCCTCCATTCAATATTCCAATACAATATGTGTAGAGCTATTAAGTGTTCGAATATGACCTGCTTTCAGTTCCATTATATTTATGCACGGCTATTGAAGTCCATTCACTAATCCATTAACTAAATTCGTATCGTGACTCGGATTAATATCAGTTCCGATTTCATTATTCTTGCTCTACATTTTTTTTTAGTTTAAGTTTTATTTTAGTTGTTATTTCTCACGAACACAATTTATCATCACTTCTGGTACCTATTGATGAAGTTATTTCACTTTTAACTATAGATTTGATCTCATTATATTTTGGATATGCACCAAGCAACTTTGACAACAATGAATTCGATAATCACAATCCCCAACATAAAAATTTATCTTTACAACAACAGTTGCAACTAGTATGGCGCGTGGGTGCGCGGCCCGCAAGCGGACCGCGAGGATTCGAGTAGTTTTTGTTTGAGCACGTCCCACCTATCTTCAATACCCTCGCCGTGCTCTTCATCCGTCTCCAAAATCTTCGATCATCAGCTCTTTCCGTATTTTTCCATCAATAATTTTTTTTTGTGTAGAAAAATAAATTCCGCCATCTTGTTTTTTTCTGTTCATCAAGTAGACTTTTAGGTCTTGATCATCTTTTTCCCAGAAACCACTCTTCCATCTTTTATGCTTGGTGAGATAGACTCTGACGAAATTTGTATAGCCGCCATCTTGAATCCGCCATTTTGTTTTTTTTTTTCAGCTCAGTGCCAATTGGATGAGGTTTTGAGTAATTTTTGTTTGAGCACCTCCCATCTATCTAACATACCCTGCCCGGGCTCCTCATCCATCTTCCAAACCCTCAATCATCATGTCTTTCCATATTTTTCTTTGAGAGTTCTCCAAAGAATCGCATCAAAGCCTTGCATAGTTTACAACTTGTAGTCTCTTCAATATTCGCCATACATTTTCTATGGAAAAATAAATTCCGCCATTTTGATTTTTTTTTTCAATTCATCAAGTAGACCTTTGGATCCTCATCATCTTTTGCGAAGAAACCACTCTTCCATCTTTTATACCCTCCGAGATGGAGACCGATGAAATTTGTATGGCGGCCATCTTTTTTTCGCCATTTTGAATTTTTTTTCAGCTAACTGCCAATTGGATGACGTTTCGAGTGACATTTGTTCGAGCACCCCCCACCTATCTTCAATACCTTAAGCGTGCTGCTCACCTGTCTCCGAAATCCTCAATCATCAGCTCTCTCCATATTTTTGTTCCGAATGAATTTTTGTCCTCTATACGAAACCATTAGTGAAAAAAAAATTTTTCATACAAAATTTTACAGGAGGGGTGATCAATCAGTGAGTCAGTCAATGAATCAGCACGAGCAGCTATATATATATTAATGATCACAATTTTGGTCCTAGGGGGCTGTCACGTGTAAAATTCTAATTCATTGTGTTGATGTTTTCAGCTATTCAAGATAGTCGATGTTACTTGATGAACGGTGGTGCTGTGGAGAGCTTTTTCATAAGTGAAGATACACCAGTAGGCAGTATTATAGGTGAGTTGACACTGACATAATATTTATGAAATTTTTGTATTAGATAGAATTCTTTTTGACTGACTTCAAAAATAGGAGAAGGGTCTCAATTCGTCGGAATCTTTTTTTATGTATGTTCCCCGATTTGAACAAGGGGCTGATTTCTGAGAAATCCTTCTTTTGTTTAAAAGGTATTTTGAAATTTGAAAATTGTGAAAAATTTAAATTCACGCGGTCGAAGCCGCGGGCAAAAGCTAGTTATAAATAAAGAAGACCTTTCAAGTCTTTCAAAATCGTTTGCTACTCGAAGGTTTGGTTCTAGAAAACTTGTCTTTAATTTAAAGGCACATTAAGCGTGAATGGGGACCCGAGTGAGGTCGGCGGGGACATCTCGCTCCGCATCCAGGAGAAGAACCCGGCAGTAGAGCTGGCGGCGGGCTCCAAGAACGTGACACTGCGACGAGCGCTCGATCGGGAGGAGAAACTCGGGCCCTCCAGCGTGTATGTCAACGTGCGATGTGACAGGCGACACACCGCTGACCCGGTTAGTAGAAATGTTTTCATACTAGTTCAGCGAACTTTTGTTGCGGAAACAGGGAGAAAAATTATTATTTTAAGGACAATCATGGTTTAAGTAGGCAAATTAGCGACTAAAACCATTGTAATCAATTAACCTAATGATTATCAGCATGTTATGAGTAGGTATATTTTTATTTATTTTAAGTTATTTCACATTTTCAATTTTTGAAATCGGTGCAGTAGTCGGTCGGTCCAGTTGAGATTAGCGCGTTCAAACAAACTCTTCCGCTTTATAATATTAGTATAGAAGTATATATTGTATGTGTTTCGGGCAGAGTTTCGTGATCCCGGTGTCGGTGCGCGTGTGGGACGTGAACGACAATGCGCCGGCTTGGCGCGGCGCCCCGTACCGCGCGCGCGTGTCGGAGCTGGCGGCGCCGGGCACGCGCGTGCTGGCCGCGCCCGCGCACGACCCCGACCAGCCCGGCCCGCACGCCACCGTGCGCTACTCCGTGCTGCCCGGACCCGCCTCTGTACGTTAGCTCTTTAGGCTGATTTCATAGCCGTACGGAAGACTCGTACGGCTACGTAGCGCCCGCAGTGCTCTGAAACGAGTGTTCAGTACGCTACGGATACATTTGCCGATACAGCCTGTACAACGCTAGCGTTGTACGGGCTCTACGCGTAGCGAATCCCGTACGGAATAATCCACGTCGCTGTGAAACGATGTTCTAGCGCCTCGCGTGTCTCCTTTCCGTTAATACAAGGTTAAGCAAAGAAGAATTAATACATAATATGTAATACTTTTCAGTCTCTACGAAATTAATAATTGTAAGACTATGATTCTCAAAATTAACACAGATTCCAAAATATAGTTACATGAATTTTGCTAAGTAATCTTTCAATCCAGAATTCATTCTTTTACATTTTTTTTCATACTCTCCTTTTCAGGAATTCGTTGGATTTCAAAGCGAGCTGGACAGCACAGTAGTAATCAAACGCGCGCTAGACTATGAAACATTACGTAATTTCACGGTGCGGCTGCGGGCGCAGGACGGTGGCTCCCCTCCGCAATACAACGACACCACGCTGACTGTTGAAGTGCTTGACGCCGACGATCAAAACCCGCAGTTCACGCACGAACATTACACCGCTATTGTACCGGACAATGCTCAAGATGTACGTAACACAATCATCCACAATAGAAAACTGTTTTGTACAATAGTTATTCCTTTAACGTCTAACATAGAGACGTTTTTTAGGTCAAAGAGGTCAAGTAAAATATATGCATAGCGATACTGGTATTAAATTTGCTGAAATTTTTAGAGATGGATAAAATATAGATTGAATTCTATAAACTTAGTCCAGTTGGATCATAAAATTCCAGGGCACAGTCCTAGAGATATCCCCGGGGCCGATTTCCGCGTCAGACCGCGACTTGGGTATAAACGCGCCGGTGTACTACAGCGCGAGCGGCGACGGCGCGGAGCTGCTGCGCCTGCACCGCGACAGCGGCGCGCTGGCCGCCACCGAGCGCCTGCTGACACACCCGCTGCCCATCACTGTGGTGCTAAAGGTAAATAATCAGTTAGTTCGCACACTGACCTTTATAAATGCACACATGGGACAAGAATCAGATAAAGATAATTTGTAGGGAGTCAAAATGACGCCCTCCCAAGATTCGGCCCATATGACTGCGAGACTAGTGTGCTCTGAGGAGGCAGTGAGTTGACATCTACAATACATATACAAGTGCAGAAGTAGCCTGACTATTGACTGAAACAAACTGATTATCACCATTTCGGTGCTGATTGTTTAGAAGAGTGAGGCTGATAGGTATAGATACCCGGAACTAATGTGAATGCGATCAACTGTGCTGGGTAGTGTATGTCAATTAATTTCTGTGTATCAAAGTGTCTTTAGTTCCCAGAACTTTCCGTACGTTACAAGAATTAGTTCAGTACTTGTATCAATAGAAATCAGTGTGTATTTGGTCACAGGCCACACAAGTTGACAACGCGGATCGCTACGCGCTCGCCACGGTGACGGTGCGCCGCGCGGCCGCCGCGCCGGTCGCGCGCGCGTCGGCCGCCATCACGACGGGCGCGGCGGACGCGGGCGTGCGCTTCGCGCGGCGCGGGTACGCCGTGTCCGTGCCGGAGGACGCGCCTCCCGGCACTGTGTTGGCTGCATTGCACACGAGATCACTACACGACGTAAGTGTTCGCTATCCATTATAATGTTAACTTAACTTTATAAATTTAAAATTTAAAAACCCCCGACGTTCGCCATTTTGTGACGGCGGCCATCTTAGATTTGTAATAGTGGTATTCTACTAGTCAAGCCCTTTCATTTGATAGCCATATTGAGGGAGTTGTGAAAAAATATATTATCCACCATTTTGTGGTCGCGGCCATCTTGGACCGATTTTCATCAAATATAGCTAACAACACTCCTGACAAATTCACCTTTCAAACAAAAAACCGCATTCAAATCGGTTCATCCGTTTGAGTGCTACGGGGGAACAGACAAACACACACACACACACACATACACACACACAGACACACACAGACACGTCAAACTTATAACACCCCGTCGTTTTTGCGTCGGGGGTTAATAACACAATACTAGACTCATGTGGATGTACGTCGGAGTATGCTTGACTAGTTTGGACTCCATTCGGTCACTCAGGCATGATTACGTGACACAGAAAAGTTCATACTACAGGCAGCTCGGGCCTATGGACAAGCCGGGAACCTACCCCAGATACGCCGAACTAATGTATTTTAATTTGCGGTTTCCACAGGGCACAAGATGGGCTAAAATGATCAGTTTATCTACCTAGTCGGTGATAACCAACTGGAGAGTAAACATACGAATTTTAGGTGTTAATGAAATGCAACTTCGTACGAAAAATCTGATAATGATTCCAGGCGCCGCTGCAGTTCTACGTGTCGGAGCGCAGTTTCCTGGAGAAGTTCGCGATCAACAGCGCGGGCGAGGTGCTGCTGCGCAAGCCGCTGGACTACGAGACCGCGGACCAGTACCACTACCAGGTCATGGTGACGGACGGGAACACGGTGAGCGAGCTGCTGTACTGTTAACGGACAATTATCAGGGATGAGATGGATTCTGCCAGTATACCTTGATAGAATGAGCTTGGTTGCCACCTTATACGTCTTCGTTATCAACCGATAGACGTCCGCTATTGGACATAGGTTTCCCTATATGGGCTTCCATACTCGCGGCCTCAAGCTTTTTGTGGTATTGCGATGTTGCCATTTTGCTATTTCAGCACCTCGGAACTCCAACGAGTGTTGGATCTTCGCACTATGTGCCGCGTCCATTGCCACTTCAGCTTCCCCACCGTTAAGTTTTGTTGGTAACTCTGGGTCTTCCACGGAACTCCTCATTTTCGATTTGATCACGTAGTAAAGCTCCGAGAATAGCTCTTACCATCACCTACTGAGCGATGTTGAGCTATCGTAACAGACACATAATTATGGTCTATGTTCAAATTTATATCAAGTTTTCACTGATAATACGCACTGTTCGAAGTTTTCATCTCCAGACATCAAGGGATCTTGGAGCGACGACATCTCGAAGCTTCCCGAACCCTGTCCAGCTGAGTTGGATTCGACGGTTGACCTCAGTATAATATGTCTGTAGCAGAAAATTCAATTGGATCAATAGACAGAACATTTGGTATTCCAGAACGACACGGCGTGGATCAACATAACGGTGCAGAACGTGAACGAGTGGGAGCCGCGCTTCCGCCACGCGCACTACGAGTTCCTGCTGGACGAGCTGCCGGCCCCCGGCGCCGGGCCGGCGCGCGTCGGCGCGCTGCACGCCTTCGACGGCGACAAGGAGGACCGCGTGGCGCTGCATCTCACCGGCCCCGACGCCAAGTAAGAACTACGAGCTCCTGCCGGACGAGCTGCCGGCCCCCGGCGCCGGGCCGGCGCGCGTCGGCGCGCTGCACGCCTTCGACGGCGACAAGGAGGACCGCGTGGCGCTGCATCTCACCGGCCCCGACGCCAAGTAAGAACTACGAGCTCCTGCCGGACGAGCTGCCGGCCCCCGGCGCCGGGCCGGCGCGCGTCGGCGCGCTGCACGCCTTCGACGGCGACAAGGAGGACCGCGTGGCGCTGCATCTCACCGGCCCCGACGCCAAGTAAGAACTACGAGCTCCTGCCGGACGAGCTGCCGGCCCCCGGCGCCGGGCCGGCGCGCGTCGGCGCGCTGCACGCCTTCGACGGCGACAAGGAGGACCGCGTGGCGCTGCATCTCACCGGCCCCGACGCCAAGTAAGAACTACGAGCTCCTGCCGGACGAGCTGCCGGCCCCCGGCGCCGGGCCGGCGCGCGTCGGCGCGCTGCACGCCTTCGACGGCGACAAGGAGGACCGCGTGGCGCTGCATCTCACCGGCCCCGACGCCAAGTAAGAACTACGAGCTCCTGCCGGACGAGCTGCCGGCCCCCGGCGCCGGGCCGGCGCGCGTCGGCGCGCTGCACGCCTTCGACGGCGACAAGGAGGACCGCGTGGCGCTGCATCTCACCGGCCCCGACGCCAAGTAAGAACTACGAGCTCCTGCCGGACGAGCTGCCGGCCCCCGGCGCCGGGCCGGCGCGCGTCGGCGCGCTGCACGCCTTCGACGGCGACAAGGAGGACCGCGTGGCGCTGCATCTCACCGGCCCCGACGCCAAGTAAGAACTACGAGCTCCTGCCGGACGAGCTGCCGGCCCCCGGCGCCGGGCCGGCGCGCGTCGGCGCGCTGCACGCCTTCGACGGCGACAAGGAGGACCGCGTGGCGCTGCATCTCACCGGCCCCGACGCCAAGTAAGAACTACGAGCTCCTGCCGGACGAGCTGCCGGCCCCCGGCGCCGGGCCGGCGCGCGTCGGCGCGCTGCACGCCTTCGACGGCGACAAGGAGGACCGCGTGGCGCTGCATCTCACCGGCCCCGACGCCAAGTAAGAACTACGAGCTCCTGCCGGACGAGCTGCCGGCCCCCGGCGCCGGGCCGGCGCGCGTCGGCGCGCTGCACGCCTTCGACGGCGACAAGGAGGACCGCGTGGCGCTGCATCTCACCGGCCCCGACGCCAAGTAAGAACTACGAGCTCCTGCCGGACGAGCTGCCGGCCCCCGGCGCCGGGCCGGCGCGCGTCGGCGCGCTGCACGCCTTCGACGGCGACAAGGAGGACCGCGTGGCGCTGCATCTCACCGGCCCCGACGCCAAGTAAGAACTACGAGCTCCTGCCGGACGAGCTGCCGGCCCCCGGCGCCGGGCCGGCGCGCGTCGGCGCGCTGCACGCCTTCGACGGCGACAAGGAGGACCGCGTGGCGCTGCATCTCACCGGCCCCGACGCCAAGTAAGAACTACGAGCTCCTGCCGGACGAGCTGCCGGCCCCCGGCGCCGGGCCGGCGCGCGTCGGCGCGCTGCACGCCTTCGACGGCGACAAGGAGGACCGCGTGGCGCTGCATCTCACCGGCCCCGACGCCAAGTAAGAACTACGAGCTCCTGCCGGACGAGCTGCCGGCCCCCGGCGCCGGGCCGGCGCGCGTCGGCGCGCTGCACGCCTTCGACGGCGACAAGGAGGACCGCGTGGCGCTGCATCTCACCGGCCCCGACGCCAAGTAAGAACTACGAGCTCCTGCCGGACGAGCTGCCGGCCCCCGGCGCCGGGCCGGCGCGCGTCGGCGCGCTGCACGCCTTCGACGGCGACAAGGAGGACCGCGTGGCGCTGCATCTCACCGGCCCCGACGCCAAGTAAGAACTACGAGCTCCTGCCGGACGAGCTGCCGGCCCCCGGCGCCGGGCCGGCGCGCGTCGGCGCGCTGCACGCCTTCGACGGCGACAAGGAGGACCG
This sequence comes from Melanargia galathea, assembly GCA_920104075.1. Classification (NCBI taxonomy): domain Eukaryota; kingdom Metazoa; phylum Arthropoda; class Insecta; order Lepidoptera; family Nymphalidae; genus Melanargia; species Melanargia galathea. The sequence goes on along the minus strand of OV049863.1, from coordinate 25,418,121 downwards.
CGTGGCGCTGCATCTCACCGGCCCCGACGCCAAGTAAGAACTACGAGCTCCTGCCGGACGAGCTGCCGGCCCCCGGCGCCGGGCCGGCGCGCGTCGGCGCGCTGCACGCCTTCGACGGCGACAAGGAGGACCGCGTGGCGCTGCATCTCACCGGCCCCGACGCCAAGTAAGAACTACGAGCTCCTGCCGGACGAGCTGCCGGCCCCCGGCGCCGGGCCGGCGCGCGTCGGCGCGCTGCACGCCTTCGACGGCGACAAGGAGGACCGCGTGGCGCTGCATCTCACCGGCCCCGACGCCAAGTAAGAACTACGAGCTCCTGCCGGACGAGCTGCCGGCCCCCGGCGCCGGGCCGGCGCGCGTCGGCGCGCTGCACGCCTTCGACGGCGACAAGGAGGACCGCGTGGCGCTGCATCTCACCGGCCCCGACGCCAAGTAAGAACTACGAGCTCCTGCCGGACGAGCTGCCGGCCCCCGGCGCCGGGCCGGCGCGCGTCGGCGCGCTGCACGCCTTCGACGGCGACAAGGAGGACCGCGTGGCGCTGCATCTCACCGGCCCCGACGCCAAGTAAGAACTACGAGCTCCTGCCGGACGAGCTGCCGGCCCCCGGCGCCGGGCCGGCGCGCGTCGGCGCGCTGCACGCCTTCGACGGCGACAAGGAGGACCGCGTGGCGCTGCATCTCACCGGCCCCGACGCCAAGTAAGAACTACGAGCTCCTGCCGGACGAGCTGCCGGCCCCCGGCGCCGGGCCGGCGCGCGTCGGCGCGCTGCACGCCTTCGACGGCGACAAGGAGGACCGCGTGGCGCTGCATCTCACCGGCCCCGACGCCAAGTAAGAACTACGAGCTCCTGCCGGACGAGCTGCCGGCCCCCGGCGCCGGGCCGGCGCGCGTCGGCGCGCTGCACGCCTTCGACGGCGACAAGGAGGACCGCGTGGCGCTGCATCTCACCGGCCCCGACGCCAAGTAAGAACTACGAGCTCCTGCCGGACGAGCTGCCGGCCCCCGGCGCCGGGCCGGCGCGCGTCGGCGCGCTGCACGCCTTCGACGGCGACAAGGAGGACCGCGTGGCGCTGCATCTCACCGGCCCCGACGCCAAGTAAGAACTACGAGCTCCTGCCGGACGAGCTGCCGGCCCCCGGCGCCGGGCCGGCGCGCGTCGGCGCGCTGCACGCCTTCGACGGCGACAAGGAGGACCGCGTGGCGCTGCATCTCACCGGCCCCGACGCCAAGTAAGAACTACGAGCTCCTGCCGGACGAGCTGCCGGCCCCCGGCGCCGGGCCGGCGCGCGTCGGCGCGCTGCACGCCTTCGACGGCGACAAGGAGGACCGCGTGGCGCTGCATCTCACCGGCCCCGACGCCAAGTAAGAACTACGAGCTCCTGCCGGACGAGCTGCCGGCCCCCGGCGCCGGGCCGGCGCGCGTCGGCGCGCTGCACGCCTTCGACGGCGACAAGGAGGACCGCGTGGCGCTGCATCTCACCGGCCCCGACGCCAAGTAAGAACTACGAGCTCCTGCCGGACGAGCTGCCGGCCCCCGGCGCCGGGCCGGCGCGCGTCGGCGCGCTGCACGCCTTCGACGGCGACAAGGAGGACCGCGTGGCGCTGCATCTCACCGGCCCCGACGCCAAGTAAGAACTACGAGCTCCTGCCGGACGAGCTGCCGGCCCCCGGCGCCGGGCCGGCGCGCGTCGGCGCGCTGCACGCCTTCGACGGCGACAAGGAGGACCGCGTGGCGCTGCATCTCACCGGCCCCGACGCCAAGTAAGAACTACGAGCTCCTGCCGGACGAGCTGCCGGCCCCCGGCGCCGGGCCGGCGCGCGTCGGCGCGCTGCACGCCTTCGACGGCGACAAGGAGGACCGCGTGGCGCTGCATCTCACCGGCCCCGACGCCAAGTAAGAACTACGAGCTCCTGCCGGACGAGCTGCCGGCCCCCGGCGCCGGGCCGGCGCGCGTCGGCGCGCTGCACGCCTTCGACGGCGACAAGGAGGACCGCGTGGCGCTGCATCTCACCGGCCCCGACGCCAAGTAAGAACTACGAGCTCCTGCCGGACGAGCTGCCGGCCCCCGGCGCCGGGCCGGCGCGCGTCGGCGCGCTGCACGCCTTCGACGGCGACAAGGAGGACCGCGTGGCGCTGCATCTCACCGGCCCCGACGCCAAGTAATACTACAATAGATAACTAATCCACAATTTTTCTATAGCTCCACCAACCTATGTTATGTAGGCTGAAACATTTGAGATACGCTCTTGGCTTGTTTGCCGGAACGTCTTCTTTATTATCTGATCCTTGTCCCTTCTTTGGGCCTTTCCCCATTCTGGGACTGGACGTTACACCACAGGTGACCATAGTCCACAACCGAGATCGGCAGGCAAGAGCCTAGTCCCTGTTTGCTCCGAGCTGGTCCGCGTCTAATGACATTGGTATAACGCGATAATCGGCTACGGGAGTCTGTTGTAGTTTTCTGCCGATGAGTAATAATATGAGATAGTAAATGGTAATAATCGTGCAGGACAGATGTCTTTGAATGAGAAGATTGAGTATCGTGCACACAAGTGAAAAATTGCAGGAGTTATAAAAACCGATTCAGCAGGAGATTTCCTTCCGACTACACAAAACGGCCAATACAATATTGGGAAAGCAACAATTTATGATTTTCATTTTCTGTGAATGGGTTTCTATTACCGCTGAATGGTTTGTTGTTGCAGGATGCTGTATGTGAACGAATTCGGGGAGGTGTTTCTGCGCTCCGAAGCCCTGCAAGAGCTCAACTCCTCCGTGTTACACGTCGTGGCCACCGCTGTGGATTCCGGATCTCCGCCGCGACAGGTTCATTATTTACTTATTTCACCAGCTCAGTGGCCAAAAGAGGATCGTTGCCTCTCACTTAAGAAGCTACCATTCATGCGGCATATTGAACGGCTCTTCCGAAAGCTTGAAGGTCTTTACTTGTTTCGTCCATCCAGCGATACCTGGGGCATGTAATAGGGAGTTTCTCTACTGAGTGACCCAAGTACGTTTTCTCTAATATCACGATGGATACTTGGGTTACTCAGTCCTATCCTATGTCCTAACCTCTTAAGGTGTTCAAGCCAGTGGAGTTGCATCGATTTAGTCTCTTTAATTAAATTGTTTGATAGTTCCTGAGTGGTTTAAGACTGGCAACAACATCAGATGAGTTGGGACTCGGAGCACAACGATGAAATTTATTATACAATTTAGATAGTAAATAAGTTAGCAGTTTCAGGCTGCATCGACATTTATCTACCACCAGCAGTGGAATGTACTTCATGTATCTATGCATAGATAAAGGCTCTGCCTACCTAATATTGCAAATGGGTTTGGTTTTGTATATGACATGCCTACTATTTACTGTGCACGGAACATCAGTGAATCGGCTAATTTATCTATACTAATAAATAAAATTGAAGTGTCTGTCTGTAATTTCGAAATAACTACCACATATTAAGCTCATATGGTTATTTGAACGATACCATAACCGAATTACACGTTTTTAAAATTTTTGTCTGTCTGTCTGTCTGTTTGAACGGGCTAATCTTCGGAACGGCTCAACCGATTTTGACGGGACTTTCACAGACAAGTAGAGGATTAACCAAGGAGTAACATAGGCTACTTTTTAAATCGACTTTCAAAAAAGGAGTTGTGTTGAAATCGGTAAGTATGATTATGTTAAAACGCCCTGATAGTAGGTATTTTCGCTGCGCGCGACGCGGACGGCCGACGACTCCCCGCGCCGCGCCGCGCGCCCGTGCGCCCTGCGCCCGCCGTACGCGGTACCGCGGTACGCCGCCGCGCGGCGGGCGGCGGGTGGAACAGAAATCTACTAATCCCTCAGGATTTGTGAAAAACCGAAATTCACGCGGGCGAAGCCGTGGGCAAAAGCTAGTCACCTAATAAAAATAACGTTAAAATGGTTATCACCGGCAGACGTCGGTGCCGGTGTCGGTGCGCGTCCCGCAGCGCGCGGCGGCGGCGGCGGCGCGCTCTCCGCTGTTCGCGGCGTTCGCGTGCGCGCTGGCGCTGCTCGCGCTGCTGCTCATGGCGCTGCTCATCTACCTGTGCCGGCTCAAGTGAGTGCTACATACCTTCGTACCGATCACGTGATGACGCGACGTGGCAGACGTCGGTGCCGGTGTCGGTGCGCGTCCCGCAGCGCGCGGCGGCGGCGGCGGCGCGCTCTCCGCTGTTCGCGGCGTTCGCGTGCGCGCTGGCGCTGCTCGCGCTGCTGCTCATGGCGCTGCTCATCTACCTGTGCCGGCTCAAGTGAGTGCTACATACCTTCGTACCGATCACGTGATGACGCGACGTGGCAGACGTCGGTGCCGGTGTCGGTGCGCGTCCCGCAGCGCGCGGCGGCGGCGGCGGCGCGCTCTCCGCTGTTCGCGGCGTTCGCGTGCGCGCTGGCGCTGCTCGCGCTGCTGCTCATGGCGCTGCTCATCTACCTGTGCCGGCTCAAGTGAGTGCTATATACCTTCGTACCGATCACGTGATGACGCGACGTGGCAGACGTCAGATTTAAGTGAATGCAAAATATTCGTTAATTCGCCAGACGTCGACGCCAAGTGAAGGACAAGAGCGCGACAGTCGCGGCGGCGCCCGAGAAGAGCGCGATGGTCGCGTCGGGCGCGAGTGCGACCGGCGCGACGCTGACCGGCAGCGGCTCGCTGCAGAGCGTGTCGGCGGGCGCCAGCAGCATCCTGGCCGCCTCCACCACCAGCCTCGACCGCCACAACGACAAACCGTTGAGTGAGTTTCAATGAATGAATGAAATGAATGACAATGAATTATTTTAAATAAATTTACTCATGTTGAAAATCTTCATTTTCTGACTACGTGTAAAAGATGTGCACAAAATCTTAATGCATATTTACTTAGATACCTGTATGTTTTATACTTACTCAAATGTCAATACGACGCGACAGTCGCAATCTTCAAATTGTATTCTTGTAGTTTTGATTCATAAGGAATTTTGTGTTTTTGAACTCAGATAAAGCTGGGTCACCACCAAAGAAGAATCGCTAACTTTTATGTTGTCAACACCAGACTTGTTGGTGACAAAAGTTGGCAATATTTCTTTGGTGGAGATCCCGCTTAATGTATAAAAGTATAGCCCTTAAATGCATAGAGAGAAAACTACTGTTGTCACATACAGATGGTAGTACAGCGCGACAGTCGCAGCGGTTCCCGGCGCGAGGCAAGGTGTCCCCCGCGAGCGCGGGCGTCGCGACCGCCGCGCCCGCCGGGCCGGGGGCGGGTGCTCTGAGCGACCACCTACAAGGCGCGGCGGGCCGCTCCGGGGTGGCGTGGCCCAGCGCCACCATCCCCGCACGAGTCAAGCATCTCAGCTGGGACGACGCCACGCCGCAGGTAACACACATACAGACGGTGGTTCAGCGCGACAGTCGCAGCGGTTCCCGGCACGAGGCGATGTGTCCAGCGCGACTGCTACGAATGCTGCGACTGCTTTAAAAAAAATTCAAATGATAATTTCTGGCGTTACTATCATTCATAACCTGCCCACTAAAGCGCAGCGGAGATGTAGGCGGACCCACAGAATAATACTCCTAGATTATTGAGAGTTGACAAAACGTGTTAAAATTTACACTTGTGTGAATAGAAATTCGCAGAATCCACGACGATAATATGGCGTATGTGTAGGTGTTCATTTATTTAGTTTTATTTATCTTTAAATTGATCATGCGATGCGATATGCCGCAACACATCTAAAAAAAAAGAACATATTATAAAAAAAACATGGTTGCCATTTTGTTTTATGGCACGTGTACTTCCAGGAGGGCGAGGAGCGGCGCGAGCTGGCCGAGGCCACCAACGCCGCGGTGTCCGACCACATGAACCTCACCGTCTACTTCTGATCACATTCACACAATGTCATCAATCTCTCATCTGTCGTCTTCAACGAAGTGAAGTGAGAAGTGATACAAGTACGTACAACTTCACACTGGACTCCGCGGAGTCCACACTGGTGGACGTCTGCGTTAGTGTGATTCTGATTGAGCGAGCGAAGCGAGCCGTCTTTCTGTCAGTCTGAATATAACTTCAGAATGAACGAATAATTATGTACTTCAAATTCACAAATAGTAATGTATATAAATCGTTGACCCAAAGCCGGAAACTATAAAATGATATTATGATTTGGGGGTTAGGGGGTGTTCATAGAAGCAAACTTTTGAATAGTTTAAACAAAATTTACATAGACTTAATGGAGTATCGTTCAAAAGAACTTTTTACTAGACACGATCAACTCAAAGCCGACGCTACGGTTGTCGGGCGGACAGCGCACCACGTTCCTCATTCAGAACTCGCACGGATTTTTTACCTGCTTATTAAACAAAAAACTTTTTATAATAAGGTATTCAATAAGTAAATAATAAGGTCTAATAAATTATACCTTGTTAGCATTATTATAAGTTTTATATCGTAGAGATATTTAGACCATTTTGTACGAATCTTTAAAACATATATTCTATAGACTATAGAGGACCAAAGGTTAATTTACCAAAAATGATTCTTATTAGAATTGAATGTAAATTTTTAAATGTGATTTCCAATTATCGACTTAAATGTCCCTTTTCATATAATCCCATTTCTGAACAAATTAATAATTTTGAAAAACATCCTGCTTTTTTTTTTTGTTTTATATTTTGATCTTTTCGTGATGGTCCAGCAGCCGCCGCCTATTTTTTACGTACGATTTTTATGTGATTTATGTACCTAGTATTTATATAATGAAATGGCCACATAGTCCTACTTTAGTGGTACGTTTTCCCACCCAGCGAATCGAAATGTTTTAACACCTGCGTACTACAGTAGCTACCTCTATCGAGAATTTTTACAGTTGAACTTACAGTAAAAACTTGGGCGTCAAGTCAAAACGAACCTACTCACGAAGATTCAGCCTGTTATTAATGACTAAAAAAAAAATAGGCGGCGGCTGCTGGACCAAAATAGCTTTATCGTGGTTTTATGACTTTATAAACAACGGCAAGAGTGTTTTAAGCGCGATTCAGAATATGCATAAAGTATATAGTATATAGCGTAGTGTGAACTGCGCTTTACAACAAGACTAAAAGTTTACGCGGTCCTAAAAGTTGTGATTTTGATGTTATATTTTTAGCGTTAATTTAATTGTACTTACTTAATTTGTAAAATTTGTTATTGATTGTATATTTATAAATTATTTAATGTATGTTAAGCGATACCACGTCGATGTCGCCAGAAAATACCTATTGTTATTAAAGTTCTGTTGACTATAACGTGTTTCATTAATCAATATACTTAGGATATAGGTTTTAAAAAACTTTAAGGAACTCTTTTTTTTTCGGGATAAAAAGTTGCCTAGATGTCAATTTTTGGGACGCAAGCTACCTTTGAACCAAACATACAAATCGGTTAAACGGATGGGCCTTTAAGAATCCCGTGGAACTCTTTAATATTTTGGGGTAAAAAATAGCCTATACAGTCCGTCACCGGGATGTAAGCTACCTCTGTATCAAATTTCATCAAAATCGGTTAAAATGTTGCGCCGTGAAAAGCTAGGAGACAGACACACTTTCGCATTGATAATATTAGTATGGATAATAATAATACACTTATAACTACCTACTTAATATCATAATACCTACTTAATATCATAAAGGTGCGTCCAGACTTGAACATTTCACCGAACCGAACAGCGAACATTTCGGCGAACTTGTTACGCTCAATGTGGACGGCGCGCTTGGAGCGCTTGAGATGGGTTACTGCGAAAGTTTCGCCGAACTGTTACGCAGTAACCCATCTCAAGCGCTCCAAGCGCGCCGTCCACATTGAGCGTAACAAGTTCGCCGAAATGTTCGCTGTTCGGTTCGGTGAAATGTTCAAGTCTGGACGCACCTTTATGTGTTATGAATGGACCACTTTCTCCGGTCGAGGCGCGAAGTTTGGAGATGAAAGTGATTGTTATGCAACATGTGCAATTTTTAACAATTAATTATAACTTTATATTTTACGAATATTGAATCCACAACCCTATCTAGTGAAAGAAGTGTTCTATCAATTGAGCCAAGATGCTCCTGATGACTGGCTCATTGGTGTAGTGGTTAGGTTATTGGGCTGTAGATCATTGAGATAGTTACTTATTGGTTTCGAGACGGGTACATTTTTTTTATTACATGTGATTTGCTAAGCTGTGATAGCCTAGTGGTTAGGACGACCGACTTCTAATCGGAGGTCGTGGGTTCGATTCCGGGCACGCACCTCTAACTTTTCGGAGTTATGTGCGTTTTAAGTATTGAAATATCACTTGCTTTAACGGTGAAGGAAAACATCGTGAGGAAACCTGCACGCCTGAGAGTTCTCCATAACGTTCTCAAAGGTGTGTGAAGTCTGCCAATCCGCTTGGCCAGCGTGGTAGACTATGGCCAAAACCCTTCTCACTCTGAGAGGAGACCCCCCAAGTAACACATGACAGCCGCATAGTGACTTGATTATAGAATTTGTGACTACTTAAGGCTGTTTTAGTTTCCTGCATAAGGGCTGTGTAGTTAGCTACTCAGACCTTGTAATTCTAATTTGGGCCCCAAATTAACCAGCTCTGAGCATTACAGTGGCTGGGTAACGGCAGTATAATCATTGAAACAGCTGAACAGGGCCTGTACAGTAGCTCATACAGCTATACAACAGCCATTGCAGCATAACATTCAGCTACTTAAATTCTCTTCAACAGCTTTTAGATGTTTTGACGCTTTGTAATAGCTTTTATTAAGATATAAATAACCAAAAAAATATTTTTTTATTTATTTTGTGTATTATGTGACAGCTACATATTTATTGTTTGTTTAGAATGTGTAGGCAGACATATTTAATGTAAGATATAATATTTTTTATAGTTTTCTCGTTGGTTTTCAGTATCATATTGTAAGTAAATTGAGTTGGGAGTACCATTTTACTGTAAATGTGTATATGCAATTACATCAAATATTTCATGCGCCATCAAAATACTATCGCGTTAATGAAAATATTTCACAAGATTAATTTTATAAGTATTAATTTATCACTCAAATGATTGCTTTCTAACTCATTGTATTCTATTTAGGAAATAAGTGGAAAATATATATGTATTTTGAATTAAAAGCTATCAAGTATCCTGAAATCTTTATGATAAATCATTTGGATATTTAATAACAAATCTTTTATGTACTGCTAAAATGGTGTCCATTTGTTATCCAGCACAAATTCTCCATAAATGCATTTGAAAAGCTATTTGATGTGCAGTGGTGTAACCAAAGTCTATTATAACGCTGAAAGCTGTAAAATAGCTGCTAGCTATACTTTATGCATTGTGATTAGAAAGGAGTACAACTACTCCAATTTACAACTGAGGGTGTTTAATGACACTTTTAAACAGCTATTAACAAGCTCGTTGAAGTAGAATTAGAATTGAATTAGTGTACACCAATTTAAAGCCAGTGGATACTTCAATGCAGCCCGCAGCATTACAAGAGAGGTGAATTTTCCGTATTAACCAGTCGTTAACAAGCTTTGGACTTCTAAATCAGCTAGTAGTATCACATGCAGCCAATAGCTGGACAAGATTTTAGTTAAATTCTTTTAGTTTAATTTTTCGCCATTATAAAGACATTAGTCAGCTATGCTGTTTAATAGTGTATAATATTTCTTCAGTACAGCCTAAAGACTCATTCTATCCTTTAGTACATCTGCATAAAAGCAATAGACTGTAATGTAGCTTGTTTATAACGTAATTCATCGCTAATGTGCTACTTGGGCCGTGCTCTGTAGCGAGCCGGTAATGGGTTGATCATGTTGATGTGATTTGCTTGCGTTTGACGACAATCATGCTTGATGGGGAGCAATGATGAGTTAAGCTAAGGTAAGTTGGAGCACGCTTTAAAAGAGCGTTCTTATAGATTCTCAAGTCGTATGAGGCAGGAAACACTGACGTTGGAAGGGCATTCCAAGTTCTACACCCTAGCCACTCGTTGCAAAAATGTTGAAGGAAATGAAAGTTATCGATTGGGTTTTTCTGTCAAAAAATATTTGTAGGTAGCAGCCCGGATTTGGTAAGTTGGCGGTGTTACACTCCCGTGCCTCGGGGAGCACGTAAAGCCGTCCGTCCTGCGCCTGATCTTTCCAGTCGTGTGCATTAGCGTCCCATCGGACTGAGAGTGCCTCTAGAAAGTAGGTTTTCAGTTGGAGATGCCCCAGCGAAGTGAAGATATTTCATCATTAGCAACCCATTTCCGGCCCACTACAGAGCGCGGGCCTCAGGGTTTAAGCCGTATAGTCCACCACGCTGGCCAAGTGCGGATTGGTAGACTTCACACGCCTTTGAGAACTTTCAGGCACGCAGGTTTCCTCACCAAGTTTTTCACGATGAAGCAAGTGATATTTACTTAATTGCTTAAAACGCCCATAACCCGTAAAGGGACATATGTGCCGGGGATCGAACTCGCTCCACCGAAAGGGAGGCCCAAATCTAAACCACTAGGGTATCACCGCTTATTATTTAACAGACACATTTACCTACTGTTTTATGAAGACATAGTGGGAACATAGTATTTTGCAGCAGCAGACAGTAGTCACAGAATACTTTTTGTATTATGACAGTCTTGGTAGAGCGGTGGCCACAAGCGCGCGTGTGGTGATCGAGTGGTAAAAGTTGTGCCTCGAGAGAGTTGTGCAGCGGTGCGCATACAGTCGGCGCTAATATGCAGCTAATAAACGTAAGTAATGTTTTAAGTTACTAAATTTTACAGAACAAAAGTAGGTACTATTTGTAGCCAATTGGATTATCTGGTTCTCTTTGCTCTCTTGAGGGAGCTTCGGAATGTTTCTGGGATGCAAGGAAATATCTCTGTATTAAATATCAATATCGGTTGATCGGTTGTGCCGTGAAAATGTACCTGTTTAATTTAAATGTCCAAATTAATATCTTAAATTACACTACATCTGTAGTCTCTATGAAGTAGGTATACTCTAATTGTCCATGAAAATCTTGTCAAAATCAGTTCAGCCGTTCCAAATAAGTAAGTATTACCCAGTTCAAACCACAAGTCTAACAGACGGACAAGTAAAATTTTAAAAATGTTTGATAGTCCAATTATTACTTTTATTATTTAAATATTAAGAGCTTCTAATAGTTAAATAGGTATACGAGTTAGTTATTTAGAAATCACAGACAGATATTATATTAATTTTATTATTTGTTAACCTACTATATCCATGATTTTGTACGTACTAGCCCGCGATTTCGTCTGCGTAGAGTTGGCTTTTCCGTTAATTAATTAACTTCATTTCGATTAGAACTGCAGATTCTATGAAATACAGGCTAGATTACATTTTAAGAATTGTACCTACTAAATAAATGAATGTACGAGTAGGTATAAGGTATGTACGATATAATTGAGGAGGTTTAATTCAGTATGCATATTGCATATATACATATAGAGTAGGTACCTGCCCAGTTACATAATGTTAAATGTATGAATTTACCTACCTACACTTGGATTTCCCATTTATAATTCAGTGCACATATTACTTACATACTTATCTGAGTGATTAACATAATAACCTACCCTCATAATAGAATTAGATTAGGTCATGAAAATTGTTTACTAATAAATACCCAAGTCTAAGCTATGATCTACCTAGAGGCTAGATCTAAAACCTAGCCTACGCAAATTACCTACCTACGAGATCTAATTCAACTTGGCGAAATATTCTTGACTTTTTCAAAAGCCTTAGTTTGTAATAGAAAAATTTACGTCATTTATCTTATAAGTAAAAAAATCACGCAGTAGATCAACCGACGCCATTCTTCCGAGAAAAACCGGCAGGAAAGTTGATACTTACCCACTGATTGCTTCTGCGCTACCGAGGCTTATGTGAAATGTTACGAAAGCCAACGATATCCTGTTGAAGACCAGTCATAGTCTGTAAGGAAATTCCCTCGCAGTCGCGACCTGTAGGCGGATATCGAGAAATCGCGCTTGTTTACGTCCCAGCCGGGCGCCCACTTTCTCCACTGTTGCGCAACCGCCACACGCGACAGCCGTGACCTCGCGACCCGGTACCGGTCACATCAACAGACAGACGTGTGACCAATCCCTAACGATCTCTACTAGACAAAGTTTCGAGAATTGTATAGGTTCGGGTATTAGCTCTGGTGCAGCGGTGCGAATGCTCGTGACCCGTGCCTCGGGTTCGAATCCCAGTCTAGTCATTATTGAACAAAGATACTGTTGATGTTTCTTTAAATAAATCATATTTCAAAGGATTTAATATTCTAGTATGTAGGTAAGTACGCACGCACACTAAAGACGCTGTACGAGCTAAAAATACAAAGTGTATTCATATCATGAAAACACCGGTGTTTAATCTAATAAATTACGTAATTAAAAAAACTAAAAACCCGACTGCGTAAAACAAACTAGTTCTGGTAACTGAAAAGCAAAAAACAAGCTTTGTACTTTATAAACTAGAATTTGATAAGATCATAAACATAATTAATGTTAGAAAATGTATGGCAGGCGGGGGCATTACTTAGCCAACTACTCAGGACTATTAGTTCGCCCCCGCATGCCATACATTTTCTAACATTAATTATGTTTATGATCTTATCAAATTCTAGTTTATAAAGTACAAAGCTTGTTTTTTGCTTTTCAGTTACCAGAACTAGTTTGTTTTACGCAGTCGGGTTTTTAGTTTTTTTAATTACGTAATTTATTTCTTGGTTTTTAGTGCAAAACTATGAAAAATTTTTAGATGCATATTTTTACAAGAGACAGGCCTGTGTCACTCCGCGTGTAGGTAATAGCGGGTTTAAGACCACTATTAGCGCCATCTGTTGAACACTAGAAACTTTAATAAGGTCCTTCATAATATTATTGTATTATAAATATATAATTGTATACATTTTTGTATTTGCCTTTTAAATCCCTTCATTTTGATACCCCACTCGAGGGTCTTGAGGAAAAAATTTTTTTTCAGCTCGCACATTAAAGCGCATAAAGTCCGCCATTTTAATTTTTTTTTTAATTTAGGTACCCTATAACACTCGCGTCATGAAGACAAATCTAATGACGTATCATTTATCAAAATCCGTTGAGCCGTTTATTAGTTACACGCGGACATAGGAATGGACATACATACACACAGGTGAAACACATAACCCAGTCGGGTAACAAGCTATAATTTAAAAATTAAAAAAACCCGACTGCCATGCTAAAAAACGAACTAAAAAATTAATAAACTACCACCGTACCACTTACAGTGTAGTTGTTATTTATTTTGTTTTTCATGATTTGTCACTCCAAATTGATTTAAAACATATAGATTGTATACATTTTCGTACTCGCCTTTTAAAGCCCTTTATTTTGATACCCCACTCGAGGGTCTTGAAGAAAAAATTTTTTTTCAGCCCGCACATTAAAGTGCATAACATACGCCATTTTGATTTTTTATGAATTTTATGTACCCAGTAACATTTGCGCCGTCAAGACAAATCTAATGACGTATAATTTATCAAAATAGGTTGAGCCGTTAAGTAGTTACGAACTGACATAGGAAACGGTCATTTTCTACGAGTGGTAACTCCAAATTGTTTCCAAATATATAAATTTATACATTTTCGTATTTGCCTTTTGAATCCCTTTATTTTGATACCCCACTCGAGGGTCTTGAAGAAAAAAATTTTTTTCAGCTCGCACATTAAAGCGCATAAAGTCCGCCATTTTGATTTTTTTTTAAATTTAGGTACCCTATAACACTCGCGTCATTGAGACAAATCTAATGACGTATCATTTATCAAAATCCGTTGAGCCGTTGATTAGTTACAAGCGGACATAGGAATGGACATACATACACACAGGTGAAACACATATACCCAGTCGGGTAAAAAAAGGTTCCTATCTCATTCTCATGGCCAAAATAACTGACTTATTTTCGGTAGAATCGTTCCACGCCGGTGGTAGAGTCACTAACAGCACTTGAAGACGATTCAAAAGCACCCGCATAAAAGACTTTCTTGAATGAAGGGTTTACTGATAGGTACTAGGTACTTATCTATCTCTAGACTGCTGTTTATAGTATTACAAATAGGTTCATACAGATAGTATAGCTTATTAAAAGTGAAAACAGCAATAAACGAAGCACTTATTCAGCGGTTATGACAACCGATGTTACGTGACACAGATTCGCAATCAAAATCCGCGTGTTGTTACTCCGTGTTACACGCCGGACGTGCCGCGACCGCGAGTGATTCATGTTACCTATGCCCTGCTGTTATGAAACCAAGTCGTGAATGGACCGATGTAGTCCAAGCACATGCAGTTAGCACACTATTAGCACGCTGCGCTGTTATATACCTACTCGTGCGTTGACGTATTGTAAAATGTTTATATTATGATAGTTTTCAATTGCGTAACTCCACGAATAATATGGCCTGCACTGACTACTAAGTATTTGATATAGGTTTCGGTAATAGTTACCTACCTAAAACTAATAAATATTTGCGCTCTTATAAATTTCCAGATGTCAGTGCTACTGCTCGCAGTAGCCCTGCTGGTGGGCAGTGTGAACTCTTCAAACTCCACAATATCCGCTGAAGAGGACGTGTGCGAGTCTCCTTCGGCCGGCCTGTGGAGTACCGCGCTAGAGGACTGGGCGACATCCACACTTATTCAGTCTGATAGACATGGTATTGTATATCCCGTTTAAGTTATCTTGTAGTAAGTTGTAGGTACTAAAGGCGTACTTACTTGATAGGAAGAAATGATCATAGGGGCCAATTGCACGTCACAGTCAGGCGCTTTTAAGTCAGGTAGGTATATAACGTTTTTAAGGCATTGAACACCAAATAAAGCAAAAAGCAAAGTACCTAGGTTGCTGGTCCACAAGTCAAATATTGACTATAGTCTCTATTAAAGAGGATTAAACGTCAAATTTTGCTTCTAAGTATTAACTAACCGATAATGTTCCAGGTCGAGTGATGGCACTACCGTCGACGAAGGGCTATTACGTAGCGGAACGCTTCGACAGCCCGTACCTGTCGCCTCCACCCCCTTCCCCTCCACAACCCATACCCACTCAGGGACACATGCAACCACCCTCTTCACCAGGCTATATTTCACAATCATCAGGCTACGTGCCCCAGTCACAGAATCACCCTCCCTCATCACCAGGGTACATACAACAATCACCAGGCCACGTACCGCAGTCGGGTCACATGTCTCACGGACCCTTGCACAATGTGCCTCCTCACGGAATGCACGTGCCTCAGGGATATAAGGAGTGGGAAGGAACTCCTCAAACGGGAGGAGGGAAGATTGTGAACCGCCCTACGAAGCCTTACAAGGACAAGTTTAAACCGAGTTATGTAAGTAAATACTTACATTGAAAACGCAAATCATGCAAAATTTTATAATTTCCAAATAAAAACATAGCGAAGTCCGCTCACTACATACTCACTCATTTTTGAAGACAATTACTACATAATACGCAGGTCGCCCTATTGAGAGCGTTACGAAGCGGTTTCGCATCGCTTCGCAACGCTCGTGTTGCTAGACAATGAGAACTTCCTTCGCTCTGTCATTCGCAGTATGAAAAGACGCGGTAGCGGCGTGAGCTAAGCGGAACGAACTTCGCTTCGCTCTCAATGGGGCCTGCGCTTAAGTTGTTTGCCAAACAATAAAGCGTTAATTTACACTGATTTTAATTTCTCCAGCCTCCTCCGACGCAGCAAGAGCACCGACCCAGCAGCCCCAACTCCATCGACCGCGCGGACGAGCCGCCCCGCAAGCAGGTCACGGAGACCGACCTGTACCTGCTCAGCGCCATCGAGAAGCTGGTGTACAGGGTGGACCTGATGGAGAAACGCCTGAGGAAGATGGAAGAGGGTGTCCACTATCTGTTGGCTGGGGCTGAGTCCAAACCAGGTGATTATAGTTAGATTGTTACTTGCGTTTTTGTTTTCATCTTCGCATCTCCTCGGTAGCTCCATATCCAATACAATACAATCCATTTCCACTCCTTAACGCTTGCGTTTCTTGTATCTAAATACTTAGAGGCTTGTATTTGAATTGTCCATCTCATGGCCGATCTGCCAAAACTAACTTGGGCGGCATAAAATATTGTCAATCAATATTTTGACAGGCTTAAACGACACCTCGCCTGAAAGTTCACCAGAAGAACTATCAAATAAAACCAAAACCTTCTCATTTCAGACCCTTGCCCCAAGAACTACACCCGCGTGGGCAGCACATGCTACGAGTGGTCGGAGGTTGCACTGGACTGGAAGGGCGCGTCGCTGGCGTGCCGCAAGGCGCGCGCCGCGCTGCTCGAGCTCACCGACGACGCACAGCGCAAGACCCTGTACTCCAAGCTGCTGTCTGACAAACAGCTTAGAGGTATGGAGGCAAGGAAGCCAAACTTGTAGCTACTTACAATACCAACGATTTGGAAAGCAAATTATGCTGGGAAGAAACGGAAAAAACTCAGCAATATTGCTCTTTTCATCATCTTCGTTGTCATCAACCGATAGACGTCTGCTCGACATAGATCTTTTGTAGGGACTTCTACACGCCGCGGTCTTGTGCTTTAGCGGCATCCTGCGACTCTTCTGATATCATCGGTCCACTTAGAAGGGAGGTCTGCCAACGCTAAGCTTTCCGGAGCGAAGTCGCCACTCTCGCACCCGAGCATAGTTCTTTCCATCGTTTTCCAAGTGATTGAGCTTTCTTGAGATTCTTTTTATACGTATTCCAATTTCTAGGTAACGACTTCTGGACAGGCGGTCTGAACCCCGGGCTCCTGTGGATCTGGTCGCACTCGGCCAAGCCCGTGGAGCCCACCAGCACCAACTCCAGCAGCATCGCGGGCGACGGGCGCTGCCTGGCGCTGGTGTCGGACCCCACTCGCAACACCTACGTGTACCGCGGGCAGGACTGCGCGGCGCCGCACCGGTACATCTGTCAGAAGGAGGACAGCAACGAGAAACTCGGGAACGAGATCGAGAGGGCGGCCAGGAAACTCAAACACGACAGCGGGAGGAAATCCAAATTGCTTTGGGACGGTGATCAGTAGATAGATTTTCAGGACGAGTATGCAAGATAAGGATATACCAGTTTAAGCCTCAATAGCGCAACGGTCGTCGGGCGCGGATCGGGAACCGTAGGGACGACGGTTTAAACCCCACCCGTTACACTATTATCGTACCCACTCCTAGGACGAGTTTTCACTTTATTGGAGGGGAAAGGGGCATATTATAATTGGGACATTACAAACGTGCGAACCAAGTCATAAATCATTTTTATCACGCTTCTCGCTATCACTTACAGGCCTTATGGCACTGGGAACCGTATTCTTTGGTATCGTATGTAACATGTATAAAGGATTTGTCGATAGTCGATAACAGGTTATGAAGAGCGAGGGAGGGCCCTCACAACACTATGATTTTAATTCGTAATGCTTTATGACTCAGTTACCACATTTGTAATGTCCCAACAGCTATTTTCATGTTCATCATGGCTAATATTCTTTTACGAATATTATTCAAAATAAATTCATATAACGTTTTAAAACTTCTGTGTGAAAAAGTACATACCGGCTTTTACTTTATAAGACTGATCTGTAAATATATCTGAATATGTTATTATTTATTTTATTTATTTATTATTTATCAAAATGATACGATAACCAAATAAAAAGTCTCGAATTTCTCGTAAATCCTTATATTCTAGAATATTTACAATGTTGGTTTCACGTTGACTCGAATCTCAACAAAATAACTTAATTTATAAATAAATATTTATAAACAATCAGAGCCCTGCACTATTTATTTACAGTACACAGTCCTTTTCACCTTGCTTCACAATTTTCAAATTACAGTTTCTCTATAGTTCAATATTAACTTTTGCCTCAGCAAAACTAGTTCACTAGTTCACGTTTACGTGCCATCAATGTCACTAACGTGGTTAAGAAAGCCATGTGAATTGAATGTAAACGCAAACTTTAGTGAACGAGTTTTGTTCACTCAAACCCCAATGGATCAGTGAAGTTTTCACGTGAATGTTAATAATTGTGCGTAAACCTGACATTTTATTTTGTATGGGACGGGAAAAGGACTGCAAGACATCCGTCTTTCTTCCGTCCATACTAAAGGACATAATTTACGAAATTACTTTAACACGAAAACTTACACAAACAAGACTTTCTGGACACAATTTTTCAGTAAGATTTTGAATTATTATATTTACAAATGATATATAGTATTTCTGTAGAACAGGTAAGTACAGAAAATTGTGAATAAGATTTGACAAATCGCAATAAACTAAAACTACAAGCAACAGAAATGCCGTATCGACCAGTCTATCCTGCTGTTGCAGTCTATCAAGTCGATACTTAAACGTTGTTTGGAAATTAGCTAATAAAAGAATAAAGAGAAGAGAGTAAAACAACAATAATTAAAAATGTATTATTTATGGCAAAAATTCAACCGACTCCAACTGCATCAAATAGAAATAATTTTATCAATGCTCGTGACAGACTCATCAACATTTTCTTAAATTATTAATTAATTAAAGGTTCTAAAATAATATAATATCCATTTGAAAATAAGTTTTGATGCGAGATATTTATAATGTGATTTTTGAATTTGCATGCTTAAAGATTATCTATACTAATATAATAAAGCGGAAGAGTTTGTTTGTTTGAACGCGCTAATCTCAGGAACTACTGGACCGATTTCAAAAATTCTTTCACCGTTGGATATGTAAGTGATCCTTGAGTGCTATAGGCTATAAGTACCACGGGCGAAGCCGGGGCGGGCCGATAGTTCATGACAGATGTAACAATTTTAAAGTACTAAAAGTTAGTGTTAGTGGCCCTTATAAAAGTAGACGCCATTTCCACCTAATTTAAAAATGTACACTACGTTATCTGCAGCCTCTGAGTTTCATCGACAATTGACCGCAATTGAAGTCGGTTAAAAATCAGTTTAGTTTTCTGTATTGAGATAAATATGTGCACAAACCAATATACTCTTGGTTAACATAAACTCTGCAATTGTTTAACTGAATTATTTGTATTGTTATTTTTGTAATAAGACTAGTGATTTGTAACTGGCAACATTTGTAAAGCGAATAAATCATTATAATAACCACTTATTTATACTGTGTTGTAACTTGTATTACAACTTTATAGGTAGTTTTAAATCGTGTACAATATATGCAATTGAAATTGGACGATAATTGTACAACTGACGGTAAATGGAAATTATAAATCTCAATACATGTATTCACATAAGGCTCGGACACGCAGAACGCGAGACATAACGCGTTTTATTTCCCAAGCGGTTCCTACACGTTGTAATACAAGAATGTTGAATAGAAGCAGGCGTTACTTTGCGGAATTCCATGATATACAATGAATATAAAATTACTTTGCTATAATCCGCTAACAGTGACAAATAACTTTGTCACTGTTAGCGGATTATAGCAAAGTAATTTTATATTCATTGTAATACAAGAAATCTTTAAGGCGTTCATACTAAATGTAGACATTTACACGCCGCAGATTTGTGCCGCTTGTATCCAGCACCTTGAAACCCCAAAGTCTGTCGGTTTTTCGAACTACGTGCCCCGTCAATTACCCTTAACTTCGCAATGGTTTGAGCTATGTCGGTGACTGTCTCTATGTCTCACCGATTATTTCTGAGCTTTCGTATGAGGTTCATAGTTAGTCACAGAGCCGTATGCTATTCCTCACGCACTGCTGGAAGACTTTAAATCTTCAGGCATTGCTTCATACAGTTCCGTGTATTACACGCGCGCCTTCAGCGTGATTTTTTTCCGCTTTGTATTTGTCCAAGCCCTAACTTTTTTTCAGTAACAAAAAGTCGGTAGTTTCTTGGACTTAGATTAGACAAGCAATAAGATTTCTAATTTAAATTATTAAAAAGTAAATAAACATTCCGAAAGTTAAACAAAATTGTAATTATGGCAACTTGCTCAGCAAGCAACAATTTTGTTAAATTAATATAATTATTATGTTTATTATTTTATTTTAATGCAGCGTTTTCTTAATTATTTTTGACTCGTTAAGATTTGTTGCGTTTTTAAATTATAATAACATGACGTGATGCAGAAACTGAGATCGCTATGTTGTTACATAGTGACCTTATTAGATCTATTACGAAAAGTAGTCCTATTATTATTATTATTATTATTATGCACATTTAATGAATTCTTATCACATAAAACATTATATTTTTTACTTTTTTTAAACAGCTGCAAAATCGAGTTCCAAATAATGATCAACAAACAATACAGGTGTTGTTTTGATTTATAAAACAGACGCGTGTTTAGTTGATCTTATACCAATTTCAACCATATGTATAAGTGAATAAAGCCGAGTTTTAGTTGTTGTAATAAAAGACGCTGCACGCCGCTCGTATGCGAAAATTGAACACTTTCTGGGGAGATGCGACAATAGTCACCATTTGAAACTAACATCCCCTCGATTATGTAAAAATTGCTGTACAATATTTACACTTGCTAATTGTTATAATACGCGCGCGTTCAGAATGGGATGCGACCTTTTTGAACTGAGGCACGCGCTGTCCGTTCGACAGCAGTAGCGTGGGCAAACTGGCGTATAATAAGTAAGTAAGTTTTAGTGATTTGTGTAAATTGAGTTTTCTGCAGTGCACCTTGCAGAGACCTATGTCCAACAGTGGACTTCCTCTCTATCCGTTGAGAAGTTGTAGCCGAAACTAAGAGTGAAATTTTATAAATAAAATATGTAAAAGTGAACTTTGTCGTGGAACAAAGTCGCATCTACGAAAATGCTCCGTTACAGATGTGACTTTGTTCTACGAAAGTGTTGAAAATAAAATGACTTTTTTAACAATTACAAAAAAATACTCCGCAGAGTTAGTATGAATGATCGTACAAACAAATAAATGTTAAATATTCAGAAGTTCCTTGCTGACCCTATTTCGCTTTACAACTGTTATTTTCACTACAACAAGGTTCCATCCCTTTCTGAACGCGCGCGAACATTACGCGACCGCTTCTAGAGCACATCGCGGTATTATTCCAAGCAAACCCCTACTATTACATTAATTCTCATTTCATTACGCGAGTATGAAATGGAATGAAAAATGTAATGGAAGGTGTCACGACTCGCAGCGATGAGGAGTCCGACGTAAAAGTATTTGACGTGTTGTACTCGCTATCAGTTAGTTGAAGTGGAACTTGAACTGGAAGGGCGAGCCATGCTGGAAGTGGTGGAAGGGGTTCCCTTGGAAGCCCCCCCCTCGGTTCGACTCGGGGTCGAGGGGGTCGGTGCCCGAGTCGAACTGGGCGCGCTTCTCTGGGTCCGTTAGTACCTGTACATAAAATCAAAGTTAACAGTATAGCCTTCCAAATGGTAACATTTTCATTAAATAGTAATTTACTAAGTCGCTCGTAGCAAATTATAAGTCGTTGATTCCATAGTTTTGCTTGCGAGTATAAAAGATGAACTACGTCTAGAAGATGAACGACTTCTAGAAGTTAAATGAATTCTAGAAAATCAACTACTTCTAGAAGATGAACAACTTCGAGAAGTTAAATGACATCTAGAAAATGAACTACTTCTAGAAGATGAACGACTTCGAGAAGTTAAATGACATCTAGAAAATGAACAACTTCCGGAAAATGAACGACTCCTATAAGATGAACGACTTCTGCTTCTGCGACGAAAAAAAGCTTGGATTTAACTCGTTCCAGCAATGCGCGAGACGGCATTTCAATCATGTACAATAATAATAATAATTGTTATAATGTTATTTTTAAAAAAAGAGCAACCGCCGAGTTTCTTGCAGGTTCTTCTCGGCTGGAACTGCATTCCGAACCTGTGGTAGATTCAGTTGATTCAAAAGTTCTTGTAAAAGTTTATTTGAATAAAAAAACTTTTCTATTCTATTCTATTCTATTCTGAAAGATGAACTACTTCTAGAAGATGAACGACTTTTAGAATATGACGACTTTTAGAAGATGAATGATTTTTAGAAGATGAACGACTTCTAAAAAAATGAACGAATTTTAGAAAATGAACGACTTCTAGAAGATTAACGGCTTCTATAAAATGAACGACTTCTGGAAGATGAACTGGACGAAGTTCAGCAAAAAGGATTCAACTCACACGACTTGTCATAGCAAAGTTAATCTTAATTCAGCAATATTTAGGTATATATTTGTAGGACAAGTTTTGTGGGTTGAATCCTTTTTGCTGAACTACGTCCAACTACTTCTAGAAGATGAACGACTTGTAGGTGTAAGTGGTGTGGTGTATGGTACTGACCTCTTTGGCGGCGGCGACGTCGATGAACCTCTTCTCGGCGATCTTCTTCTCGTCGCCTTGGAAGTTGTCGGGATGCCACTTCTGCGCCGCCTTGCGGTACGCCTTGATAATCTCCTGCTTGTTGGCCGTCCTGCAACACCGCCACCACCCAGTTAACTGGATGTGTCCACTGCTGGGCACAGGCCTCCTCTCTCGTAGGAAAGAGGGACTACAGCTAGCTTTTTTTTCCCACCTAATGTTAAGTGATTACCGCCGCCCATGAAAATTTGCAGCACCTGAGCAATCACTTATGCGTTGCCGGCTTCTGAGAAATTTTCAATAACCCCATATCAAAGGTATGCGGAAACTTAGACCCGCCACGCTGCTCCGATGCAGGTTGGCGGGCTTTAAAGACTATTTTATTTTATTTTATTTTTTTTATTTTTTTTTATTTACAAGGAAAACTTACAGCTAATTGTAAAAAAAGTAGATAGATAAAAACAGTAGAAAAATTATAGCTAGTAACAAGTTTTCACAAATAGAATTTACATAAGAAAGAGGGAAAATTAAAAACTCACATGGGTAAACAAAATAGACAACAGAAGTAAGGGGAAAAAAGGTAAACATCAATATTTAAACGAAGGTTGGCAACAAATTAATTAACTGAAGGTGCATGGGCGTTAAAAAAATTGTTGGCAAGAGTTTTACGGATAGTGGTAGCAGTGTTGCAAAATGGATCTATATTATTATTATTAGCGTATATTTTATTAAAAGAAAAGGCGGATCGTAACATAAAAGAATTTTTTCGAAATTCGGTATGCATATGCGGTATTTGGAAGGTTGACAAAATTCTAGGATGCGTATTAGTGGGAACTTTAAATAATATCTTTTCAAGAAGCGGCGCACAATCTATTTTGCTTTGTGCTATATTGATGAGGTACGAAATGTCGCTAATTTCTCTCCTTATGGCCAGTGGCAGTAAGTGCAGCCTGGCACATTGATCCTCGTAACTTGTATTAGAATTTAGATTAAATTTATATTCAAGGAATCTAATGAATTTTTTCTGGATTCTTTCAATACGCTGAATGTACGTTTGGTACCGAGGATTCCAGATTTGTGATGCGTATTCGAGGTTGCTCCTTACTAGGGCACAATATAGGACTTTTATTGTTTTTAATTTGGTGAATTCTTTGGATGATCGCATTAGGAAGCCCAACATTTTTGATGCTTTGCTCACAATTTGTTCAACGTGTTTGTCATAAAGGAGTTTATGGTCGATTATAATTCCTAGATCTCGTATATTATATACGCGATCTAGCTCGTGATTCTTAATTTTATATGTGGATTTATATACGTTGAGCTTACGAGTAAAGGATATGGTAAAGCACTTAGAAACATTGAGATCTAATCTATTGGCATTACAGTAAAGATCAAGCCTAAGTAGATCATCCTGAAGTAGACTTTGGTCCGTATAGTTATTTACTACTCTAAAAATTTTCATATCATCAGCAAAGAACAGAACCTTGGAATTACGGAAACAGGTGTCAATATCCTGAAAAAAATAATGAAGAGCAAAGGTCCTAGTAAGGAGCCCTGTGGCACGCCCGAGGGAATACATATATTGTCACATGATAGTTATAATAACCGGGACTGACTGCTCAACGTGCTCTCCGGGGCACGCGGGCGAAACACCGCAGACTGCCGACTCCGAGCTGACAATTATTGCCTTAGTGGATAGATGTGTGTATTAAAGTGTGGTATGTATCTACTCATGTACGTTCGGAATTACTTTTCGTGTCCATTTTGTGAACGAACTTGAAACAAATTACGCAACTTGAAATTGATTAGATTTTCAGCAAAATCGGTTCAACCATTTTTTTTCCAAAGTTCGGACGAAACAACTGCGAAGTTAGTCGTGTGAATCTCGAAGGTCGCATTCAGATCATTATTTTATGATCAGATCAATTATTTGTCTGTTTGTATGTGTATTGTGTACCTCTTGACTCCCAGTATCTTGTAGTAGTCCCGCTGCTCGGACTGCTTCTGCAGCTTCTGCGCGCGGCTCAGCCCCTCCTTGGCGCGCTGCGAGCCCTCGTCCAGCTCCAGCGCCTCCTTGTACGTGCGGATCGCTGGAATTACAAAGTAGCATTTTCGTAGGTGCGACTTTATTCCTCAACAACATAGTCGCATCTGTAAAGTATAATTTTCGTAGATGCGACTTTATTCCATGACAACAAAGTCGCATCTGTAAAGCCGTTATCGCGTTGGGGATTTTTGAAATTTCTTTACTAAAGTCGGTTAGTAAAAATGATGATATTTAGAGGCAGTGCGCGTACCGTCATCATACATCTCGAGGCCGAGCAGCGCGTCGGCGCGGTCGCACAGCACGCCGGCCTCGCGCTGCAGCTCCGGCGCCTGTGCGCACTGCGACAACGCCTCCGCGTACTGCTCCTCCTGTACCAGTACGTACCGTCGTCATACATCTCGAGGCCGAGCAGCGCGTCGGCGCGGTCGCACAGCACGCCGGCCTCGCGCTGCAGCTCCAGCGCCTGTGCGCACTGCGACAGCGCCTCCGCGTACTGCTCCTCCTGTACCAGTACGTACCGTCGTCATACATCTCGAGGCCGAGCAGCGCGTCGGCGCGGTCGCACAGCACGCCGGCCTCGCGCTGCAGCTCCAGCGCCTGTGCGCACTGCGACAACGCCTCCGCGTACTGCTCCTCCTGTACCAGTACGTACCGTCGTCATACATCTCGAGGCCGAGCAGCGCGTCGGCGCGGTCGCACAGCACGCCGGCCTCGCGCTGCAGCTCCAGCGCCTGTGCGCACTGCGACAGCGCCTCCGCGTACTGCTCCTCCTGTACCAGTACGTACCGTCGTCATACATCTCGAGGCCGAGCAGCGCGTCGGCGCGGTCGCACAGCACGCCGGCCTCGCGCTGCAGCTCCAGCGCCTGTGCGCACTGCGACAGCGCCTCCGCGTACTGCTCCTCCTGTACCAGTACGTACCGTCGTCATACATCTCGAGGCCGAGCAGCGCGTCGGCGCGGTCGCACAGCACGCCGGCCTCGCGCTGCAGCTCCAGCGCCTGTGCGCACTGTGACAGCGCCTCCGCGTACTGCTCCTCCTGTACCAGTACGTACCGTCGTCATACATCTCGAGGCCGAGCAGCGCGTCGGCGCGGTCGCACAGCACGCCGGCCTCGCGCTGCAGCTCCAGCGCCTGTGCGCACTGCGACAGCGCCTCCGCGTACTGCTCCTCCTGTACCAGTACGTACCGTCGTCATACATCTCGAGGCCGAGCAGCGCGTCGGCGCGGTCGCACAGCACGCCGGCCTCGCGCTGCAGCTCCAGCGCCTGTGCGCACTGCGACAACGCCTCCGCGTACTGCTCCTCCTGTACCAGTACGTACCGTCGTCATACATCTCGAGGCCGAGCAGCGCGTCGGCGCGGTCGCACAGCACGCCGGCCTCGCGCTGCAGCTCCAGCGCCTGTGCGCACTGCGACAGCGCCTCCGCGTACTGCTCCTCCTGTACCAGTACGTACCGTCGTCATACATCTCGAGGCCGAGCAGCGCGTCGGCGCGGTCGCACAGCACGCCGGCCTCGCGCTGCAGCTCCAGCGCCTGTGCGCACTGCGACAGCGCCTCCGCGTACTGCTCCTCCTGTACCAGTACGTACCGTCGTCATACATCTCGAGGCCGAGCAGCGCGTCGGCGCGGTCGCACAGCACGCCGGCCTCGCGCTGCAGCTCCAGCGCCTGTGCGCACTGCGACAGCGCCTCCGCGTACTGCTCCTCCTGTACCAGTACGTACCGTCGTCATACATCTCGAGGCCGAGCAGCGCGTCGGCGCGGTCGCACAGCACGCCGGCCTCGCGCTGCAGCTCCAGCGCCTGTGCGCACTGCGACAACGCCTCCGCGTACTGCTCCTCCTGTACCAGTACGTACCGTCGTCATACATCTCGAGGCCGAGCAGCGCGTCGGCGCGGTCGCACAGCACGCCGGCCTCGCGCTGCAGCTCCAGCGCCTGTGCGCACTGCGACAGCGCCTCCGCGTACTGCTCCTCCTGTACCAGTACGTACCGTCGTCATACATCTCGAGGCCGAGCAGCGCGTCGGCGCGGTCGCACAGCACGCCGGCCTCGCGCTGCAGCTCCAGCGCCTGTGCGCACTGCGACAGCGCCTCCGCGTACTGCTCCTCCTGTACCAGTACGTACCGTCGTCATACATCTCGAGGCCGAGCAGCGCGTCGGCGCGGTCGCACAGCACGCCGGCCTCGCGCTGCAGCTCCGGCGCCTGTGCGCACTGCGACAACGCCTCCGCGTACTGCTCCTCCTGTACCAGTACGTACCGTCGTCATACATCTCGAGGCCGAGCAGCGCGTCGGCGCGGTCGCACAGCACGCCGGCCTCGCGCTGCAGCTCCAGCGCCTGTGCGCACTGCGACAGCGCCTCCGCGTACTGCTCCTCCTGTACCAGTACGTACCGTCGTCATACATCTCGAGGCCGAGCAGCGCGTCGGCGCGGTCGCACAGCACGCCGGCCTCGCGCTGCAGCTCCAGCGCCTGTGCGCACTGCGACAACGCCTCCGCGTACTGCTCCTCCTGTACCAGTACGTACCGTCGTCATACATCTCGAGGCCGAGCAGCGCGTCGGCGCGGTCGCACAGCACGCCGGCCTCGCGCTGCAGCTCCAGCGCCTGTGCGCACTGCGACAGCGCCTCCGCGTACTGCTCCTCCTGTACCAGTACGTACCGTCGTCATACATCTCGAGGCCGAGCAGCGCGTCGGCGCGGTCGCACAGCACGCCGGCCTCGCGCTGCAGCTCCAGCGCCTGTGCGCACTGCGACAGCGCCTCCGCGTACTGCTCCTCCTGTACCAGTACGTACCGTCGTCATACATCTCGAGGCCGAGCAGCGCGTCGGCGCGGTCGCACAGCACGCCGGCCTCGCGCTGCAGCTCCAGCGCCTGTGCGCACTGCGACAGCGCCTCCGCGTACTGCTCCTCCTGTACCAGTACGTACCGTCGTCATACATCTCGAGGCCGAGCAGCGCGTCGGCGCGGTCGCACAGCACGCCGGCCTCGCGCTGCAGCTCCAGCGCCTGTGCGCACTGCGACAGCGCCTCCGCGTACTGCTCCTCCTGTACCAGTACGTACCGTCGTCATACATCTCGAGGCCGAGCAGCGCGTCGGCGCGGTCGCACAGCACGCCGGCCTCGCGCTGCAGCTCCAGCGCCTGTGCGCACTGCGACAGCGCCTCCGCGTACTGCTCCTCCTGTACCAGTACGTACCGTCGTCATACATCTCGAGGCCGAGCAGCGCGTCGGCGCGGTCGCACAGCACGCCGGCCTCGCGCTGCAGCTCCGGCGCCTGTGCGCACTGCGACAACGCCTCCGCGTACTGCTCCTCCTGTACCAGTACGTACCGTCGTCATACATCTCGAGGCCGAGCAGCGCGTCGGCGCGGTCGCACAGCACGCCGGCCTCGCGCTGCAGCTCCAGCGCCTGTGCGCACTGCGACAGCGCCTCCGCGTACTGCTCCTCCTGTACCAGTACGTACCGTCGTCATACATCTCGAGGCCGAGCAGCGCGTCGGCGCGGTCGCACAGCACGCCGGCCTCGCGCTGCAGCTCCAGCGCCTGTGCGCACTGCGACAACGCCTCCGCGTACTGCTCCTCCTGTACCAGTACGTACCGTCGTCATACATCTCGAGGCCGAGCAGCGCGTCGGCGCGGTCGCACAGCACGCCGGCCTCGCGCTGCAGCTCCAGCGCCTGTGCGCACTGCGACAGCGCCTCCGCGTACTGCTCCTCCTGTACCAGTACGTACCGTCGTCATACATCTCGAGGCCGAGCAGCGCGTCGGCGCGGTCGCACAGCACGCCGGCCTCGCGCTGCAGCTCCAGCGCCTGTGCGCACTGCGACAGCGCCTCCGCGTACTGCTCCTCCTGTACCAGTACGTACCGTCGTCATACATCTCGAGGCCGAGCAGCGCGTCGGCGCGGTCGCACAGCACGCCGGCCTCGCGCTGCAGCTCCAGCGCCTGTGCGCACTGCGACAGCGCCTCCGCGTACTGCTCCTCCTGTACCAGTACGTACCGTCGTCATACATCTCGAGGCCGAGCAGCGCGTCGGCGCGGTCGCACAGCACGCCGGCCTCGCGCTGCAGCTCCAGCGCCTGTGCGCACTGCGACAGCGCCTCCGCGTACTGCTCCTCCTGTACCAGTACGTACCGTCGTCATACATCTCGAGGCCGAGCAGCGCGTCGGCGCGGTCGCACAGCACGCCGGCCTCGCGCTGCAGCTCCAGCGCCTGTGCGCACTGCGACAACGCCTCCGCGTACTGCTCCTCCTGTACCAGTACGTACCGTCGTCATACATCTCGAGGCCGAGCAGCGCGTCGGCGCGGTCGCACAGCACGCCGGCCTCGCGCTGCAGCTCCAGCGCCTGTGCGCACTGCGACAACGCCTCCGCGTACTGCTCCTCCTGTACCAGTACGTACCGTCGTCATACATCTCGAGGCCGAGCAGCGCGTCGGCGCGGTCGCACAGCACGCCGGCCTCGCGCTGCAGCTCCAGCGCCTGTGCGCACTGCGACAGCGCCTCCGCGTACTGCTCCTCCTGTACCAGTACGTACCGTCGTCATACATCTCGAGGCCGAGCAGCGCGTCGGCGCGGTCGCACAGCACGCCGGCCTCGCGCTGCAGCTCCAGCGCCTGTGCGCACTGCGACAGCGCCTCCGCGTACTGCTCCTCCTGTACCAGTACGTACCGTCGTCATACATCTCGAGGCCGAGCAGCGCGTCGGCGCGGTCGCACAGCACGCCGGCCTCGCGCTGCAGCTCCAGCGCCTGTGCGCACTGCGACAGCGCCTCCGCGTACTGCTCCTCCTGTACCAGTACGTACCGTCGTCATACATCTCGAGGCCGAGCAGCGCGTCGGCGCGGTCGCACAGCACGCCGGCCTCGCGCTGCAGCTCCAGCGCCTGTGCGCACTGCGACAGCGCCTCCGCGTACTGCTCCTCCTGTACCAGTACGTACCGTCGTCATACATCTCGAGGCCGAGCAGCGCGTCGGCGCGGTCGCACAGCACGCCGGCCTCGCGCTGCAGCTCCAGCGCCTGTGCGCACTGCGACAGCGCCTCCGCGTACTGCTCCTCCTGTACCAGTACGTACCGTCGTCATACATCTCGAGGCCGAGCAGCGCGTCGGCGCGGTCGCACAGCACGCCGGCCTCGCGCTGCAGCTCCAGCGCCTGTGCGCACTGCGACAGCGCCTCCGCGTACTGCTCCTCCTGTACCAGTACGTACCGTCGTCATACATCTCGAGGCCGAGCAGCGCGTCGGCGCGGTCGCACAGCACGCCGGCCTCGCGCTGCAGCTCCAGCGCCTGTGCGCACTGCGACAGCGCCTCCGCGTACTGCTCCTCCTGTACCAGTACGTACCGTCGTCATACATCTCGAGGCCGAGCAGCGCGTCGGCGCGGTCGCACAGCACGCCGGCCTCGCGCTGCAGCTCCAGCGCCTGTGCGCACTGCGACAGCGCCTCCGCGTACTGCTCCTCCTGTACCAGTACGTACCGTCGTCATACATCTCGAGGCCGAGCAGCGCGTCGGCGCGGTCGCACAGCACGCCGGCCTCGCGCTGCAGCTCCAGCGCCTGTGCGCACTGCGACAGCGCCTCCGCGTACTGCTCCTCCTGTACCAGTACGTACCGTCGTCATACATCTCGAGGCCGAGCAGCGCGTCGGCGCGGTCGCACAGCACGCCGGCCTCGCGCTGCAGCTCCAGCGCCTGTGCGCACTGCGACAGCGCCTCCGCGTACTGCTCCTCCTGTACCAGTACGTACCGTCGTCATACATCTCGAGGCCGAGCAGCGCGTCGGCGCGGTCGCACAGCACGCCGGCCTCGCGCTGCAGCTCCAGCGCCTGTGCGCACTGCGACAGCGCCTCCGCGTACTGCTCCTCCTGTACCAGTACGTACCGTCGTCATACATCTCGAGGCCGAGCAGCGCGTCGGCGCGGTCGCACAGCACGCCGGCCTCGCGCTGCAGCTCCAGCGCCTGTGCGCACTGCGACAGCGCCTCCGCGTACTGCTCCTCCTGTACCAGTACGTACCGTCGTCATACATCTCGAGGCCGAGCAGCGCGTCGGCGCGGTCGCACAGCACGCCGGCCTCGCGCTGCAGCTCCAGCGCCTGTGCGCACTGCGACAGCGCCTCCGCGTACTGCTCCTCCTGTACACGTACATAAATAAACACAAATAAATACAAAAAAGTGTCTGTGCGCAATCCACACACGGCAGAAGTGAAACTTATATTCAAATTTTTCGAATGCTCCAAAATGTTATGTGAATACAGTCGACTCTCGATCATTGGATACTCAAGGAAGAAAAATTTCACCTTAACGTTTACCTTAGCGTTGTATTGTTATGTTAGCATTGTATTATATCACCTTAGCATTGTATTGCACGAAAAAGGTCGTTTTCCATCGTTCACCAGAACCACAGCTATTCAAGGGGACTCAATATTATTGAACAAAAATTAAATTCAATTGAACAAAATATTGAACAAAAATTATATCACCATTATGTTGTGTTACCTCAGCGTTGTATAGCGTTACCTTAGCGTTGCAGCTGCACAGCCACTTCCTGGCCTCGAACACGACGAGCGTGACCTCGTCCTCGATCCTGAGCACCTTTTCGGCGCTGTCGATGCAGCCGACGTAGTCGCGCGCCGCGCTCTTCTGCTCGCACTCCAGCAACAGCTTGTCCACCTTCTTCAGCTTCTTGTACAGAGGGAAGCACTGCTTGTGCTCCGGATCCAGTTTCAGACACTCGCGGATCTCCTGTTGGTGGAAAGAAAAGTTCGAATCAAACTAATAATTAAACTATTTAAAAAAAAAGTCTATCTTTAGACCCTCCCTGGCACACTGGTCTTATAAGTGGGAGGTCCCAGGTTCGATTCGAATTTTACAGAAACAGTCTTGGGATACTCATAACTTTTTTTAATTTTTTCCTCCTCCTGGATCAAATACAACTTTAAGAAAATCTGAATCCAACTCGAATTTGACTATACTCCGACTTTAAATTCAGTGCAGTAAACTGACGTTTCAAAATGTCATTCCGTAAAATAATGTTGTTAACCTAATCTCAATAGTCATGTGATAGGTTCATTACATTTATAATTATAATCATAAAATCGTTTAATTGTACATAATAACATCTTAAAATAATTGTATTTAGTAGAAACAATCTACCTCTAACAGGCATTCAATATTTAAACTTTTACAGACTACAATTTCATAAAGTTTAAAAATTACATAATTAGGAAGTTATTACACGTTAACTAACAGTAACTACTATATCCTCTTAGAAATAAATCTTATACAGTAGTGAATAAAAATAAAATAAAATAATTGATGTTGTGATGATGTGAATCATTCACATCATTCACTTTCACCCCATCCCTATTTTTTTTCGTCAAAAATTAGCAACCCATCAAGCGTCAGTTTACTGCATCGAATTAAAAGTCCGACTATAGTTATTGTTTCTATTGCGTAGTGCAACCTTGAGCGCGTCGCTAACGTGCCCCAGCTGGTAGAGCAGCGTGGCCAGCCGGTGGTAGCCGTCCGTGGAGTCCTGCTGCAGGCGGTTCACCGACCGGATGTCCGACACCGCCGAGAACAGATCGTTCTGTGGACAATGACCAATATTGTATTGTATTTATACACTATAAATATTGTATTGTATTTTAATCACTCGGGTTGTAATTGTAATTTGTAACGCTGCACACTCACCAGCGCGACGTAGCACTCGGGTTGTGATTGTAACGCTGCACACTCACCAGCGCGACGTAGCACCCGGGTTGTGATTGTAACGCTGCACACTCACCAGCGCGACGTAGCACCCGGGTTGTGATTGTAACGCTGCACACTCACCAGCGCGACGTAGCACACGGGTTGTGATTGTAACGCTGCACACTCACCAGCGCGACGTAGCACCCGGGTTGTGATTGTAACGCTGTACACTCACCAGCGCGACGTAGCACTCGGGTTGTGATTGTAACGCTGCACACTCACCAGCGCGACGTAGCACTCGGGTTGTGATTGTAACGCTGCACACTCACCAGCGCGACGTAGCACCCGGGTTGTGATTGTAACGCTGCACACTCACCAGCGCGACGTAGCACTCGGGTTGTGATTGTAACGCTGCACACTCACCAGCGCGACGTACCACTCGGGTTGTGATTGTAACGCTGCACACTCACCAGCGCGACATAGCACTCGGGTTGTGATTGTAACGCTGCACACTCACCAGCGCGACGTAGCACTCGGGTTGTGATTGTAACGCTGCACACTCACCAGCGCGACGTAGCACCCGGGTTGTGATTGTAACGCTGCACACTCACCAGCGCGACGTAGCACTCGGGTTGTGATTGTAACGCTGCACACTCACCAGCGCGACGTAGCACCCGGGTTGTGATGGTAACGCTGCACACTCACCAGCGCGACGTAGCACTCGGGTTGTGATTGTAACGCTGTACACTCACCAGCGCGATGTAGCACTCGGCTCGGAGCTGGCGCAGCTGCGCGGACCAGGGCGACACCTCGAGCAGGCGCGTGGCGAGGTCGGCGGCGGCGCGGTAGTCGCGCCCGCGGTAGTACGCCTCCGCCAGCCGCAACTCCTCCGCCAGCTCGTCCACGCGGTGGTACATGGTCGCAGCTTCCTCATTGTATGGCTCGTTGTATGTCTGACAACAAACAAATTAGGAATCCCTATGTGGTTGAGTCCAGTCTACTCGCAAGAAACCCTTTCGGTTAACGGTCTGATACAAACCACTAGGG
Organism: Melanargia galathea; assembly: GCA_920104075.1. Classification (NCBI taxonomy): domain Eukaryota; kingdom Metazoa; phylum Arthropoda; class Insecta; order Lepidoptera; family Nymphalidae; genus Melanargia; species Melanargia galathea. The sequence goes on along the minus strand of OV049863.1, from coordinate 25,384,936 downwards.
TATGACATGCCCTTCCGGCGTCTGTGATTCCCGTCAACAAAGCGAGTCATCTAGTGTAGTGTATTTAGAAAACGTGACACTCTTGGTTGCTATGAAATGTGTCACATAAAAATAGAATTTCTTTTAAAAAAGTCGACATCAAACGCTGGTACAAAGCATTTAAAAATAATTTTTATTTGTGTTGAATTATGATGAAGTTGGGCCAGCATTGCACATCCATTTCATTGGTGCTGTTAGATACGCTCTTAGAAAGCATATAACACTTATTGAAACTGTCAAAGTTTTACATTAAAGTGAGGTACTCACGACTTGTAGATAGTCTTCTTTGGCCTCCCAGTATTGTGCTAGTTTGAGGTAGACATTGGCACGATGGAGCCGCGCTGCTGTGAAATCTGCCTTCATCTCTAAAACCTGTGACAATCATTATAATATTATCAACTAGGTGAAGCCTGATTCAGATTTATTAGAAGGAGGAACCATTTATATTCCAGGGATAAAATAGAAAAGTTTTTTATTCAAATAAACTTTTACAAGTACTTTTGAATCGTCAATTTGAATCTACCACAGGTTCGGAATGCAGTTCCAGCCGAGAAGAACCTGTAAGAAACTCGGCGGTTGCTCTTTTAAACTTGTGTAAAGGCAAGTCTAAGATTGCTTGTGGAATTTTGTTATAGAACATTACGCCCATTTCCACAAAAGACTTTCGGACCTTTAAAGTAGCCTGGATCACTCTTTATAAACATATGGTCCTCTAATTGCCTGCGACTGTCCCAACAAGATTGGTAGTCTGAAGATTAGCCTCTACAAACAAACAGACAGACAATAATTTGAAAAAAGTGTGTTTAGGCTACTGTACCATTAAAATAATCATAGGAGCTTACATCATGTTGTTCCTAAAAATACCTACCAAAATACCAAACAATACTTTTACTATTTTGCTCAGATAATATACTTTACTGTAATAATTTAATAATACATATAAATTTTGCGCTAAATTCAAGAAAATATGAAATTTAAAGGCTTTTTCAAATTTAATTATTAAACTCAATCACCTTAGTGAAGTCTTGCAGCGCAAATTTAGCTTTTCCGAGGGCATAGTACACTGTGCCTCTTTTGAAGTATGTGAGGTAGTTGTGTGGATCCCCCTCTGAAAACCAGAATATTATCTGTCAGATTTAAATATTATAATTACAGTAAATAATTTCAAGATTTAAAGTAAATGATTATAGTTTTGAGATATGTATGGCTAAGTCTTGACAAATATCTTGAAATCTTGAATTAAGTCTTGACAAATGTCTTCAATAAAAGCTGTGATAGCCTAGTGGTTAGGACGACCGACTTCTAATCGGAGATCACGGGTTCGATCCCGGGCTCTTCTGAGGGTTCGACCTCTAACTTTTCGGAGTTATGTTCGTTTTAAGTATTTAAAATATCACTTGCTTTAACGGTGAAGGAAAACATCGTGAGGAAACCTGCATGCCTGAGAGTTCTCCATAAAGTTCTCAAAGGTGTGTGAAGTCTGCCAATCCGCTTGGCCAGCGTGGTAGACTATGGCCAAAACCCTTCTCACTCTGAGAGGAGACCCGTGCTCTGTAGTGAGCCGGTAATGGGTTGATCATGATGATGAAGTCTTTACAGCGCATAGCTTAGTTTGCTTGCAATATGTAAGTATAATTGATATGTCAGTAACTGAATGATTTACGGATATTAGTCCTTAAACCCGAAGAGTTAAAATACCTTACTGTCAGTAGACACCCTAATAGAGCACACACCCCTTTTCAGACAGCCAATTTTAGTGGATGGTTGAAGTTTGGCTTGCATGCATTTGTTTGGACGTTCCACGAGGCATTTTTATCAAGATTATTTCTAATAAGACTAGCCGCTTTCGCTGATACATGTATATCAGATCCTGTTGAATTTTTTTTTATTCAACCAAAAGTTAGCCCTTGACTGCAATCTCACCTGATGGTAAGTGATGATGCAGTCTAAGATGGAAGCGGGTTTACTTGGAAGAGGTATGCATACCCCTGATTGGTTTCTACGAGGCAGCATACCGGAACGCTGAATCGCTTTGCGGCACAGCTTTTGCTGGTAGGGTGGTAATTAGCCACGGCTGAAGCGTCCCACCAGACCAGGCCAGAGACAATTTAGAAATTATCAAATTCTAAATTGCCCCTGCCGGGAATCGAACTCGAGGCCTCCCACTTATAAAACCACAGCGCTCATCACTGTGCCAGGGAGGTCCTTAAATATTAAATTAAGTGGCAGTGGAAGCTTACCAACAGCTGCGTGATAGTGTGTGAGCGCGTCGGAGAGCTGCCCGCGCGCCAGGAAGTCGCGTCCCAGCTCCAGGTGCTTGTTGACCTCCGCCTGAGACGCGCACGCTGAAACTATCACCAAAACATTTTTATTGTATGATAAGCTTACGCTTGACGATAATCATGCCTGAAAAGCAATGAGGTCTAAGTTGGAACGCGCTTGCCTAGAAAATGCCTATTCACTTTTGCCTTTCAGGTACTCAAGTCGAACGAGGCGGGAAAAACGGACGTCGGAAGGGCGTTCCACACCCTAGCGGTTCGTATCGATGCGTTGACCGAAAGAAATTGTCTTGCAAGCTGCTCAACCAAACCATTTTGACATGCATTTTATTTTAGGAAATTGTATGACTGTACCAATATTAAATTAATTACTAGTTATTTAAAAACCCCTTGGCACGGCACAATACCTTTATTCACCTACAAACAAAACAGAGACGTTAATAAACCAAAAATAAATACAATAATATAACCTTCAACTTACATTCTAATAAAACTTCTAATACTAATAACACTAGACATGGTGTCACTTTGTTCCAGTTAATATTTGATACACAGTCCATTGTAGTAATTAAAAATAGTATTAATTCAAACCTAATTATGAATTAAAAGCAATACAGTTTCAAGTTAAACTAATTATTTGACAGGGCCACAACAGACCACAATCCATCTTTACTTCGTCTCTTTTCGTGGTTTGTTCTGATTGGTCCAAATCAGACACTTTTCAATGTTATCAACAGATAACCTTATTAGACAGAGTAATAAACTTGTTTATATTTGTTTATTATGCTAGGTACCTATATTATACTCTGTCGCCTCTGTCAATAATTAATGTTTTCTCTATGCCTCTGTCTATGTTGCCAGTTGCCAAAATAAATAAAAAAAGTATTTATATACTGACTAGACAAGATTGGAATGGATTGGATCTTGTGTTATTCTGTCTTCGGATCGCCAATAATTCAGTGACCCAGAAGCATTAATAATTAACCAGTTTCTATGGTAACCAAATAACTTTTTTAAATAAGCAGTTCTAGATGGAACATGATTATTATTTTTATTTTATGAAACTAATCTGAAATAAAACCGGTCAAGCGCGAGACAGACTCGCGCACCGAGGGTTCCGTACTCCAGAAGTATAAGTACAATCTTTTTTTCATCAGTTTGTCTTATAAGGTAAGTGCTAATTAAGCTAGGCCTCTAAATTGTATGAGCACTCATACAACTCAGAGGTCTATCTTAATTGTCTCAACTATGTATGTATGGGGACACCCTTTAATTTCAAACTTTTTTTAGTTTTTGGAATTTTTCCTTCATTTGTGCTGTAAGACTTGTGCTTTTTGCCAAATTTCGTAATTCTAGGTCAACTGGAACTACCATTTAGGTTTTCGACCCAAAAACTATAGGGTACTTCCGGTTGACCTAGATTTGTAAATTTTGGTCAAAAGCAAGGTCTTACAGATTAATAAGTTAGAAAAAATTCCGAAAAATAAAAAAGTTGAAAATTAAGGTAAATTTTGGTACTTACAAGTTTTCGTGAAAATCTAAATTTGACCATATCTTTTTCTTGTGTGGACTCAGGACCTTAATTTTTATACACCTAAGCGTTTGGCCGCCCCGTACATCTTTGCCGGTAAGTTAATAACTAGTAACTAGCAAGTCTTTTCAACTCTAAAAAGTTTACGTAAATAGCTAAAGTTTATAAGACGTATTAGCATTTAGCCTCAGACTGAAATATATAATATGTATTTTCATGATCATTTCAGAAATAAAAAAGAAAGTCACTCTGTCAGATTCGGATCGGGTCCAATTCAAGTACGACTCGTATTAAAAAGTGGCAACACAGATTCTTTCTTTCATTTCAACAAGAAAAATAGTGTCCGGTTAGTTTCTAAAATTGGATTTTTTTTAATAAAACGTTTATAGTAAACTGAAAATACAAGTGAATCTATTTCTGCGATTACTATTTGGCTAATTTCGTTGAATGTAGAGTGGTGGATGGGTGACGAGAACGGAGATAACTTGGGATTAGTTTTAAGTTGACTGTCAACATAACCTTTTGACAATACTTGATTTATAATTCGGCTAAAGTGATTTATCATTGGATTTTAAGGCATGAGTGACGCTGCGCCTTCAACTGCGCCCAAGGCGAAGGCGCCTAAGAGCAAAGCTCCTAAGGAGAAGGCTGCTAAGGTGGCCCCCGCAGCACCTGCGGAGCCCCCGAAGGCTGTTCGCAAGGTCTCCTCGAAGGCCCGACACGGCAGATTGTACGCCAAGGCAGTCTTCACAGGATACAGACGTGGTCTGCGCAACCAGCATGAAAACACAGCACTTTTGAAGGTACTTATTTTGTTTTGAGGTTATGTTTTGTAGAAATATATTTTGTTTTATTTTATATACATAAATAGTTACCCAAATCTAAAGTGTAAAGTTATTATGATAGAAATGTGTATACCCAATACACTGTACAAATTTTTATTATTATGGGCCTAACACCACAATTTATGCAAGTGTTTATTTTAGAACCTGACATAGTTGAAAATAATTGTTTGTAGTAATAGGAAAACATGGGCAATCCTATTGTATGACTTGCTTGATGATTTGATTTTAAATCTAGTTCATATTTTTTAATAGTTTCTATGCCCTGACAGATATGCTGATGTGATTTCTGTGCCTAAGATGTTGACAGTAGAATGGGAGTTAATGTCTTAGTTCACCTACAGAGTGACAATTGCAATCATCTCAGGGGGGTTATTCTGTTTAGTTTGTTATACATTGCTGCTTAACTGTGTAAAATTATGAAAACACTTTATATTTCCCACAGTAAAGCAGCAATGTATATCAAACTAATTCATTGGCAACTATTTTCAGTTGCTAACTAAGTTACAGAATAACCCAGCAGATAGGCTTACACTCTTGATATTAGCTAAAATGTACTGTACTACTATTATTGCATTTGTAGCAAACTTATAGTCAATATTTTTGTGATATCCGCAGATATCTAAATGATGCTTAAGACATTTGAAACCTGAACAAATTGTGTTGACAAAATATCCACTGATTAACCAGCTTTTTTCACTTTTCCCTTCACAAACAATACAAAAATACTCAATTAAATATTCACTTCCAGGTTGAAGGTGCACGTAACCGTTTAGATGCAGTGTTCTACTCGGGTAAGAAGTGTGTGTTCGTGTATAAAGCTAAGAAGAGGACGCCCATCCCCGGCGGGCCCAGGGGCAAGAAGACCAAGCTGCGAGCTATCTGGGGCAAGGTGACCCGTCCCCATGGCAACACCGGCAGCGTGCGAGCCAGGTTCAAGTCCAACCTGCCCGCACAGGCTATGGGACACAGGATACGAGTGGTAACGAATATTTTATATTAATACTAGCTTTTGCCCACAGCTTCGCCTATGTGAATTTCGGTTTTTCATAAATCTTGAGGGAATCGTGGATTTCCAGTTCCCGTTCCTGCTCCCTTTTCCAACCTTTATACTTACTTTCAAGGAAGTTTGCTATAGTAGTCTACCCAAAGCTGTAGCTGTAAATTACTGTTTTTTTTTTCAAAATCCCACGGGAACTGAGTTTTCCAGGATAAAAAGTAGCCTATGTGTTAAGTCAGGGCATAATCTACATAATATGTTCATGCAAAATTTCAGCCAAATTGGTTTAGTTGCAGTGTTGAGTAACAAACATACACACATACATACACACAAACTTTCGCCTTTATAATATTAGTGGGATTAACTCAGTTTATGTTCTTTTTTAAAAAAATACAATTTGGTTTTGCATTTTTTTTTTCATTTGAGGTGTTGCAATCATATTTGAAAATTTTTTCACTACTTTACATTTTCATGAAAAACTACTGGGCCGAATTTGATACAGTTTTTTTGCATGACACTTTACAGAGCAGGTTCTTAGATATGGTTTACGGTAATAATCCACTAGGGTGTGCTGCAGTTTGTGGTGGGTTTTTAAAACTTAATTTTATGTGTTGTTATCATATAGCTTTTATTAACAATATACGTTTTTCTCTTTCCAGATGCTGTATCCATCCAGGATCTAAAAACCTTTGTATATAAGTCTAAAATAAAATAAAACCCAAAAGCAATGTGTTTTATTTTTAGATTTCATATATTTCATTTCGGGTTGACACCCTGCCGACGGTTTGCAGGGAGCCGCTGGATACAAGTGGCGCAAGACCGAGTGTGTGAAAGTCCCTGCAAAAATGATCAATGTTCAGAAGATGATTGTCTATCGGTTGAAAATAACTACGAAGATACTAAATAAGGGATGGAGGTTATAAAATGAAAATATTGAGTTATGCTTGTCTACATAATAGGTAGCTTATGTTCCACTCTCATTGACCCTTAACAGTGAGTTCACCTGGTGGTAAGTGACGATGCAGTCTTAGATGGAAGCGGACCTACCTGGGGGGTTATTCTGTAACTTAGTTACCAAATGAAAATAGTTTCCAACGAATAAGTTCGATATACATTGCTGCTTTACTGTGTGAGTTCATGAAAACACTTTATATTTCCCACAGTAAAGCAGCAATGTATATCGAACTAATTCGTTAGCAACTATTTTCAGTTGGCAACCAAGTTACAGAATAACCCACCTGGAAGGGTACTACACGTCATGATCGGGAACTCAGAATTTTTTCTCTGCTCTTTTTTGCCAGTGGTAAACAGATGGCAGCACAAACGTCCTCATATTCTTAGAAGTCGTAACTTTGGAACGATTCCCAAAATGGCTGATATGGGTTTACAGGACAAAGAACTACTCTCCTGATGCCAACTTAGCGCAGGCAGACCGACATATTTGTCATCAGGCAGGGGCGTTTTATCCTTTGACCTTAGAATCGATCATTTCGGAAAAAGTTCTGATTTCTTAGATTATGGTGGTAGGTAGTTCGGTGGTATTTGGTAAGCCACGATCGAAAGCATCTACTAGACTAGACCAGGGAATTAATTATTCAATTGACCTGTCGGGAATCGAACACGGCCTTGAACTTATCTACAGAGGTACGACCACTACGTCACGGGGACGTCGCGTCGCGTCGGTACAAACAATGAAACTCCCGAGTTTCACGTCGGCGCGGCGCGGCTTCGCACGGGTAGTCATTACCCGCTACTATCTCAATTTTCACCATACATTGTTTTGTTATACCTGAAAAGGATTAGACAGCGTTTTCGATGAAAGCTCTCAGGTGGCTTGACTTTTCCGACATTTTCAACTAATATTATCATATTGCAACTACTTTACACAAAACCTTAATAAATTGTACTTAGGTGTACATACCATACCTTCCGCATGAACCACTCTGTCTACCTGTTTGTGAAAACCGCATGACAATCCGTTCAGTACTTAGTTTTTGAGTTTAACGCGAAAAGATATTAGGTAGGTACTTATGCGGTTGGAAATTTTTAAAATAATAATATAGCTACGTAAGTAGTGATATTTATGTCCGTACCTATCAATAAATATCAATATAAATGTGTATTCTCTTAAGAAAGGTCAAGCCTACCATCGGTAGGTACGGAAAGTAGATTTTACTGCCGATAAGAAACTGCAGTCTGATAATAATCTTTTTCAAAAGGCAACAACTGCTAGGTAGGTAGGTACTTATCTATCTCAATGTAATAACTAATAAGCGTTCCGAATGGGATGTGCCGTTTGGGTTTGAGGCACGAGCTGTCCGCCCGACAGCCGTAGCGTCGGTAAACTCGGGTCATAGCAGCTCCCTTGTTTTCCGAAGCTAGGCATACACACGACACAAATACGTCTTGTGTAAATGTTTTTGTGTTGTGTGTAGAGCAAATCACGCTCAGGAGACGCACCTTTATACTTAGTTGCATTTCCGCTAAAACAGCAACAGATATTATTGATTGTAGCGCTACAAGTGGGTTACCGTGTCGTGGTGTCACGCCGTCATATTCTGCCGCGCCGCCGCCGCGCCGTCATTGTTCCGATAAATACCCAATAGGTGTCTATTTATTCTCATCCAACTTTACGGCAGATTTAAAGATATTAGCTGATAAATTCAGTCGGTAGGTACGTACCTAAGTACATTTTATTTTATTTTTTACTTTTATTCAGCTACAAGTTTGACTGTGGTCTCACCTGACGCTAAGTTACGATGCAGTCTAAGGTGGAAGCGAGCTCTGATCGGTTTCTACTGGTCATCGTACCGGTACGCTAAATCACTTGGCGGCACGGCTTAGCCGGCAGGGTGATAACTAGCTACGGCGCCTGAAGCCTCCCACCAGACTAGACTAGGGACTATTTAGAAATAGCTGAGTTTGTTGTGGGCTCTTCTCAGACCAGGGGGGTTATTCTGTAACTTAGTTAGCAACTGAAAATAGTTGCCAACGAATTAGTTCGATATACATTGCTGCTTTACTGTGTGAAATTATGAAAACACTTTATATTCCCCACAGTAAAGCAGCAATGTATATCAAACTAATTCGTTGGCAACTATTTTCAGTTGCTAACTAAGTTACAGAATAACCCAGCAGGGCGCGTTTGGAACCCTCGTAGCTTTAGTTTTAAGTTTCCGTAAGTAAATTATCACCATTGCCTGTTCCCAAATTGACGTAGACCTTGGTTAAAGTAGTTTTACGTTACATTTACCTCCACCAAAAAAAAAAAAATGTAGGTTACATAGATTTCCCCGTTCCGCCCCAGGAACGGAGGTAGCCATAAAGCTTTTCCACCACGTCAAAAAAAAAAATTTTTTTTTGTTGATTAATAAATAATCATACTTGAATTAAGTAAAATTAACTGATTATACCTTTTAACCCTTACGTTAAATGTATAGCGTTTATCTAAACTTAACAAATCCCGACTGTAGGCACCCATTTTCCTTTTTTACGGCAAAAAGTGTACAGTGTACCTACTTTGAATAAAAGAATTTTGAATTTGAAATTATAAAATCGCAAATTGCGACTGCCAGGAATCGAACCCGGGTCGACCTCCCGGCTCCCACCTGCCTATAAAATCACAGCGCTCACTACTGCGCCAGAGAAGTCGTCAAATTATGTTGTCAACCAGTCCACAGCTGTTGGATTTACGTCTCTTGTAGGGATTTTCACACGCGCGGTCTTCTGCCGCTTATATCCGTCTGTCCTGTTTACCTAGTGGGGGTCTGCCAACACTGCGCTTTCCGGTTCGGTGGTCCCCATTCTAGCACGTTCGGACCTCAACGGACAACGTCTATCGGTTCTTTGAACTACATAATATGTGTACTGCCAATTGTCACTTAGGCCGTGTCCCCATCAGACGAACAGTGAGCGGCTAACTGTTTGCTTCCAGTTAGCCTTCCCATAGTTTTTAAATGGAATGTCCAAACAGCGCGTAATGTACGCAGTTTACGGCGTTTCGCTTACCAACTTATTCAGTGAGCGGCGGATTCGCCTCCAAATGCCTCCCAAGTCTATTCAGACAACCAGAGTTACCCAGCGCACAGTCAACCGCTCGCTGTTCGCCTGATGGGGGCACGGCCCTAAGCTTCGAAGAGCGTTGAGCTGTCGGTGACTTTGGTTTTTTTAAATATTTCCGCATTTCTGATTTAATCACGATTAAAACTCGGGCATATAGTTAGTAACATCGCAAGCTATCGAACGAAGATCTTTATTGTTCGGAATTTATATTAGTGTCTACTGTCAATGGTTTCCACTATACCTGCGTCAATATCCCGTGTCCATTGTCACAATATCGGGTCGGCACGGCGCCGTGACACGAATACCCACTTATTGCGTATCGACCCGTTGTTGGTACGTACGGCATAATATCACTGTTATTCGTATACCATACCTTTGTGCATATTCCCGGGGAAACAGCCGATAGGGGTGCCAACTGCCAACTTTGAACTTTCTGCTATTTTGTAGGTTGGTAATTTGTATAGGTAATATAAAGTGAAAGAAGGTTTAGTTTTGAAATGGGAAGAGTGAATGAATATCGATTTATTGATTTGATAGGGAATTAGGGGAATTATGTCATGTAAGTATAGCTTATAAATCCTAGGTAGAGTAGGAGAGTCGAAGCTTCTCGAAAGCTGCCCAGCCGAGTTGGACAGACTGATAGCCACCACCACAACCACTACAGCCTTTTTACGTCCCACTGCTGGGCAGAGGCCTCCTCTCTCATGGGAAAGAGGGATTTAGAGCTTAGACCCACCACGCTGCTCCAATGCGGGTTGGCGGGCTTTAACGACTATTGTCACATGATAATGACAATAACCGGGACCGACTGCTTAACGTGCTCTCTGAGGCACGGGGGTGAGACAGCGCCAACTACTAACTCCGGGCTGGTACCTAACTACCTACAGAGAATTTCTTGACAGAAAAACCCAATACGTACTTACCTAACAATTATTTGCCAAGTGCCGACCCGGGGATCAAACCTGGGACCTCTTGATCTGCAGTCGAATATCTAACCACTAGACTAACAATGTGACATTAACATGGCTCCGTTTTGCTCTTTGGTTATAGAACCCTAAAAACGCAAGCGAAATTCTTAGCTGCAATGTAACTAGGTACCTACCTATATCTAATATTGAAATATTAGGGACGCTTTAAATATGGTAAAGCATGGACCAATTAATGTCGAACACAAAGAATTTCACAGAAATTCCGGCGAAAAATTTCGCTGGCATTTTTCCCTTACATTTTATCTTTGGCCTTAGCGATGCGAACGCGGCGGAGAATAAGCCTTTGTGAGTAGGTAGGTACGAAGTAATGTTCGCAAAAGTTTTAATGAAAGTAGTTTCCAACTGAGTGGCGACCCTGCCTGCATCAGACTGTTTCATACTTGACTTTGATTGCCTTTCTAGATGCTCGAAGATGTGAATTGCAGTCTAGTCTAGTCTTACATTGTCCGGAAGAGATTAGTTATATTGCAGAAGGGTGCCAATAGACAGCTCCTATGGTTACCCCTAGTACCTATGCACCGAGTCTACATATTACTGGGGTTTGTAGGTACTTAGGCTCGCACGAAACGCATTCAGTCAACGTTCCTAATACGAACCGCTAGCTGAAGTACGGTCTATATGGAACGTCCTTCCAGCGTCCGTGTTTCCCGCCTCGTTCCACGTTAGTACCTTCAAAACAAGAGTAGGTAATAGCCATTTTCTAGGCACGCGTTTCGCGTTCCAACTTGGACTTCATCATTGCTTTCTATCAGGCATGATTTTCGTCATAATTAAAAAAAAATCTAGGGTGAGTAACTACCTACCTACCATGGGGATGAACCTTTCATAAATAAGAGAGTATAACGAGCGATATAACAATTAATGAAGTAGCTGCTGAGTGGTGTTTCCATGTAGAGTCCAGTAGGTAGTCACGCCGCGCCGCGACCCGTGCCGCTCCATTTATTGCTTTCGCATGCACTACGGGACGGGTAAACCGTAAAAGCGGTATTATATCTACCTAATAGGTGTAGGTATGTATGTGTGTCGGCGTCCGATCGTAGAATTACCCAAATTACCGAACTCCTGTTTCATGAAAGGGTGGTAGGTATTTCGTGGAATATTAAAGTTGTGTATGGTCTTCATGATGTGCCTGCCCTTGGCCCGATCAATGATAGTTTGTCGATATGGGGCCAACTAAACGCACGGCTGAGTCACGATGTCATGGGCAAGCTTATATTTTTGACTATATCATGAAGTAGCTGTTTACATTCTTCTTACCCGGGTGGGTCGCGGGGAAGATTATCTTTTAGCTGGCAGTGCGCCGGCTAAGGCCCATCATCTTGGAAAGAAGCCTCACCGGCTGGTATCATGACCAAGCGCTCCCCTAGTTAGTTAGGCTCCACCACCCGTGGAGCTGGTATCGAGTCTGGTGGATCTCGGGCCGTTTTCATCGCTGGTGGTGATGGGGATCGCAGGAGCTCTCGAAGTAGTGAACGCCCGGTCGAGGTCGGTTGGCTATCGCACGCCTTATCCGTCCATTGTTTGTGCTCGGACTCGCACTTTTTAGAGATTACTGAAATCTCAGTATTCTACAGTTTAAACTTTAAATGATACCCGGACAATATGAAGAAAACACTCTCTGTAAGTAGGACCTACCTATAGTGAAGTGTGAGAGTTATTTTTATCGAAAGCCACGTGAATGGTCCCCGTGACTTGGAGAAGGCGCGAGGGGACACAATATACCTCCTATCTACCTATGTTTAATTACAATGTTATTAACTTATTACAATGTTATTGTTACTAAATTATGGTGTAGGTAGGTAGGTAGGTACCTACTTATTTCTAAAGTTTATTAACCATTAACTAATTTATTAGCCGCTGTATTCTTAATAATAGATATTATAAACCTTAAAATATTACTTATTGTTAGTTAATTCTCACTTAAAGTAAACATTAAACAAGTATAAATTAAAAATTTAAAAAACCCCCGACATTCGCTATTTTGTGGCGGCGGCCATCTTGGATTTACAATAGTGCTATTCTACTAGTCAAGCCCTTTCATTTGATACGCATATTAAGGGAGTTGTGAAAAAATATGTAATGTGCCATTTTGTAGCGGCGGCCATCTTGGACCGGTTTTCATCAAACATAGCTAATAACACTCTCGACTAATTCACCTTTCAAACAAAAAAAAACCGCATTCAAATCGGTCCACCCGTTTGAGCGCCACAGGGGAACAGACAGACACACACCACACACACACAGACACGTCAAACTTATAACACCCCGTCGTTTTTGCGTCGGGGGTTAAAAAACATTGTTAATCTTACCTACTAGGTAACTAGGTTACACTTTTTAATGGGCATCTGATAAGTGGACACCTATTAAAAAGTTCATAATGGTCGATATGAAGTAGGTAGTAGGTACCTATGAAAACAATACATGACCATCAAGGTAACTAGAACGAACTAGTACCTACCTACCTACTTAGATATAAGTATGGGATGTAAGTTGGTCTATAGCTACTTACCTATGACAGTTATATTCATAGCAGATGCCAGATAGGCGGGTAATTTATTCGTTGGCTCGTATCAGCATCACTTGCTACAAATAATCGGTTTCTAGCTAAGTGCAGGCACGTACTTAGGTATAGTACTATCATAATATTACACGCTTGTTCACAAGCGATTAGCACTTATATATCAATTGCACGATCCTACATTAATTATACATTATTACTGCAGCTTATTCTAAGAAATATCGCGGAAAATGTGTCCCAAAATGTTATGTAATACGCCGTTACGTCCCAAGTAATGATCATGAAATATGTCGGTTTTGTCGGTTTTTCGCGTCGGAGGTTTTATACTAATATCGTCGCAAGACACAAGATCCTGTTCTGTAGCGATTCTTACAAGGGATCGCCACAAATCTTGTGTCGCTAGTATCCAGCTGCTGCCTGCAACTCGTTGATGTCGTTTGTCTGTCTAGTGCTAGGTCGCCATTCTATCACTTTGGGACCCCAATGCGTCTATCGGTTCTTCGAACTATATATGCCCCGGCCCCGCCATTCCAATTCGCTATGTAAGTTACTCTGGTTCCTCTGCAGATGTTCCTTTTCTTCTCTTTTTTTTTATTCCACTACAAGTTAGCCCTTGACTGCAACTTCACCTGATGGTAAGTGATGATGCAGTCTAAGATGGAAACGAGCTAACATGGAAGAGGTATGCATACGTCTTCTGATCGGTATACACAGCATCGCTTGGCGGCACGGCTCTGCCGGTAAAGTGGCAACTAGCCACCGCTGAAGCCTCCCACCAGGCCATACCGGAGATAATTTAGAAATTATAAAATACCAAATTGCCACTGCCGGGAATCGAACCCGGATCCTCCCACTTATGAGACCACAGCGCTCACCACTGCGCCAGGGAGGTCGTCAAAACAATGTAGGTCCAAGGGGAATTCTTATTTCATTTTTACCCTGTAGCTATTGGGTTTGCTGAATAGCCTTTTACTTGCATGAAATCAAGTCCACATTACCGACCTTGGGCCCTTCAATGCCCTAGAGTAGCCGAAGGGAATTCAGAGCGAAGGCCGCGCCACATACTTTAATGAGCGGCGCGACACGGTTATCTCAGACGATCTGATAACCTTCAATTTCACTAACCATGTTAGCAATTAGCCTACATAATTCGCCAGTTTTTGTTAATTACAGTTTCTCTTTCACCTTGCCCTTAATTCGAGGAAAGCTGCCCTTGGAATGGAAATTGTCCGGAATAAGATTCATGGTGCGTATGGTATCGCGCTTCGTGGCGTGCTGTCCGATGTCGGTTTTATTAACCCCCGACGCAAAAACGACGGGGTGTTATAAGTTTGACGTGTCTGTGTGTGTGTGTGTGTGTCTGTCTGTCTGTTCCCCCGTAGCGCTCAAACGGGTGAACCGATTTGAATGCGGTTTTTTTGTTTGAAAGGTGAGTTAGTTGGGAGTGTTAGCTATGTTTGATGAAAATCGGTCCAAGACGGCCGCTGCCACAAAATGGCGGATTACATATTTTTTCACAACTCCCTTAATATGGGTATCAAATGAAACGGCTTGACTAGTAGAATAGCACTATGCAAATTCAAGATGGCCGCCTCCACAAAATCAAATCAAATCAAATCAAATCAAATAAACTTTATTCAAAATTGGTACACTGTACACTTTTTGAACGTCAATTTAGGTACAGGCAATGGTGATAATTATTTACGGAAACTTAAAACTAAAACTACGAGGGTTCCAAACGCGCCCTGGTCTGAGAAGAGCCCACAACAAACTCAGCCGGGTTTATTTTTTTTTTTATTATCACCATCTTACAATATGGTATAATAGCCATAAAAATGATTTGAACTGTTGGCTTTTAGAGCAATCTATGTCCATGGATTTTTGTCATTAAAAAAATCTTTTAAGCTATAGTAAGACTTTTCAATTAATTTGCGTTTAAAAAAACCTTTGAACTTATTGAGAGACATATCCAAAATGTTCTCTGGCAACATATTATAAAAAAGTACAGAATTACCAACAAATGATTTTCCAACTTTTCGCAGCCTAGTAGTGGGCAACACAAGTTTATCTTTATTTCTAAGATTAATGTTATGACAGTCACTTTTTTTCTCGATCGATATTTTTGTGTACATATATTAAATTTTCAAGAATATATTGGTTATAAACTGTCATAATTTTAACTTCCTTAAACTTATTTCTCAGTGACTCTCTGGGTCCCATATTATATATGGCACGAACAGCCCTCTTCTGCAGCACGAAAATGGAATTAATATCAGCAGCATTACCCCATAAAAGTATGCCATATGACATAATGCTGTGAAAGTAACTAAAATAAACTAACCTCGCAGTTTCAATATCAGTTAGTTGGCGAATTTTTTTAACCGCATATGCAGCAGAACTAAGTCTGTTCGATAAGTTATTTACATGAGGGCCCCATTGGAGTTTAGCATCTAACGTTATCCCCAGGAAAACAGCCGTATCCACTAGATCTAATTCCTCATTATTAAGCTGTACAGTGGTTTCAACTTGTTTAACATTAGGTAAAGTGAATTTAACACACTTAGTTTTTTTCCCATTAAGTAATAAGTTATTTGCTTCAAACCACTGTACCACTTTTGTGAGAGAATTGTTTACTTCGTCAGGTATTCTTTGGTATCTATCAATTTTAAACAAAAGTGATGTATCATCAGCAAACAATACTATCCCGTGACTATCCTTAGCGAGATAAGGAAGGTCATTAATATAAATAAGGAATAGAAAGGGCCCAAGAATAGAACCCTGTGGAACTCCTATTTTTACAGCTGATCCGGTAGACCGCTTTCCGTTCACATCTACTTTTTGTGTTCTATCATTAAGGTAAGAATTCATTAAATCCAAAGCTGCACCTTTAATTCCTAATAATTTAAAATAATTTAATAATTTAAAATGGTGAATGTCGGGGGTTTTTTTAATTTTTAATTTATTACACTCCTCATCAAATTAACTTACGTTCCTGCTATCCCTACTGTAGTCTGTAGGCCAACTATAATATTACTATTATTTGCAAACTAGATGATGCCCACGGCTTCGCCCGTGTGGATTTAGGTTTTTAAAAATCCCGTGGGAACTTTTGATTTTCCAGAACAAAAAGTAGCATATCTGTCGAAACCCGTCCCCAAAACGGAAAAATCCCGTGGGATCCCCACGATTTCGGAACACAATTCCTTACAGCATCAGGGTTGAGGAGTTGGATATGTACCTACTCGAGTTCATTCAACGATAAAGTCTTTAATTGGTACCCCCGATATCAATTTAAATAACCAAAAGTTTCTAAAACCCATTAGTTTTGGGGATTAGGTCCCCTACAGCATCAGGATTGAGGAGTTGGAATCCAATTTTTTTATAGAACAGGGTCGCAATGTTTCTCTATCGATTAAAAAAAAAAATTACGCAAATCGGTTCATAAATCTCGGAGATATCGGTGTACATAGGTAGAAAAACACAACTCCTCCTTTTTTGAAAGTCGGTTAAAAAAGTAGCCTATGTTACTCCCTGGTTAATTCTCTACTTGTATGTGAAGGTCCCGTCAAAATCGGTTCAGCCGTTCCGAAGATTAGCCCGTTCAAACAGACAGACAGACAGACAGACAGACAGACAGACAGACAGACAGACAAAAATTTTAAAAACGTGTGATTCGGTTATGGTAGCGTTCAAATAACCATATGAGCTTAATATGAGGTAGTTATTTCGATATTACAGACAGACACTTCAATTTTATTTATTACTAGATGATGCCCACGGCTTCGCCCGTGTGGATTTAGGTTTTTAAAATCCCGTGGGATCCCCACGATTTCGGAATACAATTCCTTACAGCATCAGGGTCGAGGAGTTGGATATGTACCTACTCGAGTTCATTCAACGATAAAGTCTTTAATTGGTACCTCCAATATCAATTTAAATAACCGAAAGTTTCTAAAACCCATTAGTTTTGGGGATTAGGTCCCCTACAGCATCAGGATTGAGGAGTTGGAATCCTAATTTTTTATAGAACAGGGTCGCAATGTTTCTCTATCGATTAAAAAAAAAATTACGCAAATCGGTTCAGAAATCTCGGAGATATCGGTGTACATAGGTAGAAAAACACAACTCCTCCTTTTTTGAAAGTCGGTTAAAAAAGTAGCCTATGTTACTCCCTGGTTAATTCTCTACTTGTATGTGAAAGTCCCGTCAAAATCGGTTCAGCCGTTCCGAAGATTAGCCCGTTCAAACAGACAGACAGACAGACAGACAGACAGACAGACAGACAAAAATTTTAAAAACATGTGATTCGGTTATGGTAGCGTTCAAATAACCATATGAGCTTAATATGAGGTAGTTATTTCGATATTACAGACAGACACTTCAATTTTATTTATTAGTATAGATATAGATGGGGGGCGGACCACAGTCCGAAAGGTACAGGCTTCAAATCTTACCCATATCTTACCCATTGGTCTACAAAGCACAGTGCACACTTTTTAATTGAAAGGAGATTCAGATTTTATTGTGAACTAGGATGGGATCATTAAACACCGATATACTTGTTATTTCCAAAGAGCTCGTAACCAGAAATTCTCAGTAGCAGCCCAGAGCTGAGATTGGGAATTTGGGCGACGCGACGCACCTCCGTGCCTCGGAGAGCACGCTAAGTCTGTCCTGCAGTTGATCTCTCTCCGATCGTGTCACATTGCCGTCCCATTGGACTATGAGAGTGAGGGAATAGAGAGATCACCTGTTTGCGCACACACTTTAATATCTCCTGCGTCTAATTTCCATTGATTTTGTCCGCCGTAGAAATTCTCATAAATATCGCGAGGAACTTATTTATATCCATTTACATGGTAAGAACTATATAGATTACTAGAGAATGCCCGCGGCTTCGCCCGCGTGAGTTTTGGTTTTTCACAAATCCCGAGGGAATCGTGGATTTCCGGTTCCCGTTCCCGCTCCCTTTTCCAACCTTTATACCTACTTTCAAGAAAGTTTGCTATAGTAATCTACCTATAGCTGTAGCTATAGATTTCGGTTTTTTCAAAATCTCGTGGGAACTGTGGATTTTTCCAGGATAAAAAGTATAAGTAAGTAGATTTTTCCAAGTAAGCCTATGTTTTAAGTCAGAGCATAATCTATCTCCATTCAAAATTTCAGCCAAATCGGTTCAGTAGTTGCGGCGTGATTGAGTAACAAACATCCAAACATCCAAACATCCACACTTTCACATTTATAATATTAGTAGGATACAAAGGCACAGTTTTGAGTGACAAGATATGTACATATCGTTTGTCCTGTAATCTGTATGTTGGACTGTCACTCGCGAATAATATCATCAACATGACTGGAAACTGGAACCCACATCTCGTCACATCCTCAAACCGTGCCTACCTAAATACTTACCAAGTCTACGAACAATAAAGTCGAAACAAGAGGATGTAGAGTGGCGAAGAGTTTTGGCGACTTATGAGGACTATTTTGCTTCATATTATTAACCGACTTCAAAAAAGGGGTATTCGTATGTATGTATGTATGTATTTTCGTGATTATTTCAAAAACTAAATATTAATGAACCTATTTTGATGTTTTTTTCACTAATATACTTTCAGGAAGGTTTTGGTATATAACATAACAAGTTATCATTCTTATGTACTAAGTTACACGCTTAAATGTACCTATATGTCACTATGTAATATTTTTGATGGGTTACCTAAGTACACCGATTTCTCTGAGATTGCTGGACCGAAGTCGGTGTAATTTTTTTCTAAAATATAGCTTAGTGTTAGTTATACTTAGTGTCGTGAAGTGATGTGGCGCTATTTGCTGTGTCAGTAGTGTTGAAACTCATGTGTCGTGTCGTGTTGCTTGAGACGCGTTTTCGGGTCATTAAGTTGGTATGGATTGCTCTAAGATAGGTACTTATCTCCAGTGCAGTGTTAACAAAAAACTCTACTGATATTATGTTCAAATTAGTTTCGTGCAAATAATGTGTATTCATGTTAGTAAATGATAGGATTTTCCGGTCGTTTCAGTCATTAGGTAAATCTAAACAACAACATACCTGCCTCGTATAGCACAAACCAATTAGTTACCATAGCTTTATGTACGTGAAAGGTTAAGGCCTTATTAATATATTTCAGTTTAATTAAGTTATTATCTACTTATGCTATTTACTTTACAGAGTATATACCTATATTGTGTTTCCCATGTGTTTCCTAAGAAAAAAATTACTAATATATTATTTACCTGTGAAAATGAAATTAGTAGGTACTTATGCAGGTGCGATTGCTATCGCAACCCTCAATCAAATATCATGACGTATAGATGCTAAAGCATCTACTAGTCGGTTGAGTCTCTACAGGAATCATATGGTAGCTTTAAAGAATCGGTATTTATAAGTAAAAATAATTCAAGATGGCGATTCAGCCGCGGCGCCATTGAATGCATGAAATGTCTCAATTTCCAACAATAATCTGACTCACTGCTGATGGTGTCTCTACTCTACGGCCGTAACGAATGTGTCCTATGCGTAGCGTAGATGCCTCTACATCTAAATGCGTAGGAACTCAACTAGGTCTAACTGACTGAATAAGGTCGAACTCATCACCCACTTATGTCACTTAAGTCATAAGTGCACCGGATATTGTATATTTTTCCACTGCGTACCTGCCTTTTTTTAAAAGACACTGAAATTGCTAGAAACAGCTTATATGTTTTTGTACGATGTCTATTTAGCATCAATATTATACCTACAATGAACACAACGAAGTTACACATAAAAAGAGGTTTTTCCAGCTAATTTGTCCCATAGAACAAAATTGTTTTGTTGTGAAGACACTTAAAACTTACTTATTTTCAATTTTCAGCAGTATTATTTACTTATGTCGTTAGTTTACGTAATGATTCTTAAATTACAACAGGTACCTACCTACCTATTCCTACCTAGTCACAATAAAATTTTCCGTGGTATGTTACTTAGGTATATAGAATAGAATTTTTTGGAGTTAAATAAGAATGATGTTCAACCAGAAAAATATTTGTTTGCCTCGATCAATACAAGCACGCATACACAAGAAGATATAAATTAAAAATTTAAAAACCCCCGACATTCGCCATTTTGTGGTGGCGGCCATCTTGGATTTGTATAGTGCTATTCTACTAGTCAAGCCCTTTTATTTGATACCCATATTAAGGGAGTTGTGAAAAAATATGTAATCCGCCGTTTTGTAGCGGCGTTGTGTGCGGATTTTTTAAATTGCCATAAAATAAATCCCATTTAGAGAACTTTAACAAAGAACACGTTCGGAATCTGCGATTACTTAATATCGACAGCAAATCTTGATTCGAGTACCTACCTACTTAATGTATGCGAATTTATGTAAACTTATGATTGTAATCATAGCGATAGATGTTGCGTTGCATTACAACACCGGTGTCGTAGGCGTTGTGGCGTTGAACATGTTATATTACGCAGCCTAGTGCCGCTCGTTTACGTGACCTGTGACGTAAATGGCTTGTTCCCCATTTTTATCCTCCCACATTACCACTCTGCCTTTCCACATAATGATTTATATTATTAATTGGCAGTAGCATGAGATATATTAAGTAGACGCACGAAAATAATACAAAATTTTAATGAACGTGTGTTTGTCAACTCCTCCTAAACGGCTGGACCGATTTGGGTGAAATTTTGTGTGTATATTTCAATAAGTTCTGGATGGTTTAAAAACTCAATTGGATCCGGTAAGTGGCTGATGTCGGTATGCCACCGGGCAAGACGACGTCTGCCAGGTCCGCTAGTTATTTAGAAAATGTAACAATCATGTAATTCTGCTGGCGTTTCAAAAATAAAATAGGTAAATCCTACTTGCTGTAAGTAATTGGGTTTAAAGACTGTAATATTAGTAAGTAAAATACAGAATATCCGAGTGAATTTCCCAGGTCCGCTCGTAATGGGGATATACACGCGGCGTGTGGTCGCTCGTCACATCGCCACGTCGTTAGTCTCCACTGCAGCCGGAAGTTGATGTTTTGCTCATTTCGCCTCGCCTCCTGCTTCCTACATCTTCCCTTTGATGACTGCAAATGCTCTGCGTTACTCATTTGTATAGATAAATAAATGAATAATCCGTGGTCATTTGCAACTGAGTCAACGCTAACGTATACCTTCGACAGTGATTAAAACTTCAACGTTAAAAAAATAATGAGTTCTGGGATATCAAACTACTATATTATACTCAATATTATCTTAAATAGCTAAGATTGTGGTTAGCATTTAGCAAAGACTGTTGTTGGAAAGCGTTATATCATTGCTAACTTTAGGAAAATTTGAAATCCTCTGAATTGCTTCTTTTCCTCCTCTAGAGTGAAGCAATCCGCGTCGCATCGGGACGAGAAGGTTTCCTCTGCTAGAAACAGCGTAGGTACATTTTTGGTGCTTAAAGGCGTAACAGTAGTGTTATCTCTGACTGGTTAAATAGTTTATTACTGCCACACAAGCTGGTTTAATAGCACGGTCGATAACCTCAGGCAACTCCACGGGTGACACAAATGCATCATTGCAGAATGTTCACATTGTTACGGTCAGCATATTATTTTTTGCGCAAATCGATCAATTCCTTCCTCAGCATTGACATGGTTTGCGATGAAAATTCTTACTATGAATATCAACTGATGTTTGATGCCAGTAAATTTGGGACTTACCAATTGTATGCCATTAATGATCCGCGTGACGTCCTCATGATTTAATTTCACAGCCAGCTGCTGGTCCTGCCTCATACCTATTATAAAGGTATGCCGTAGATGCCGGGGCATCATCGGGGCTGGTTTGTTTCACACTGATGATGTCTTGAATGTCCTAAAGGCTGCACCCATCCTGCTGCTAGTGTTTTTAACCCCCGACGCAAAAACGACGGGGTGTTATAAGTTTGACGTGTCTCTGTGTGTGTGTGTGTGTGTGTCTGTCTGTTCCCCTGTAGCGCTCAAACGGGTGGACCGATTTGAATGCGGTTTTTTTTTGTTTGAAAGGTAAATTAGTCGAGAGTGTTGTTAGCTATGTTTGATGAAAATACATCCAAGATGGCCGCCGCTACAAAATGGCGGCTTACATATTTTTTCTGGGTATCAAATGAAAGGGCTTGACTAGTAGAATAGCACTATGCAAATCCAAGATGGCCGCCGCCACAAAATGGCGAATGTCGGGGGTTTTTTAAATTTTTAATTTACACTTGTATCTGACGTTTTTTGGTATTATGACTTCACTCAAAACGTCTTATAAGTCTTTAATCAACCACTTATATTCGGCCCAAGTATTTTAGAACGCAGTTTGATGCCACACCCTCATTGCACACAATTAATGTTTAACTCCTTGCCCAACACCTCGTTTATAGAGATCACGCATGGTTATGACACGACACTAACTACGACACTAATGCAGACATTTATTGATTGATTTTGTAATTTCTAGCAAAGCAAAATTTCTTGCTTTCTAGTCTTAAACGCAAATCCCTTTGTGTTCGTCAAAATACTGACATCCAAAAGCTACTTCTTCACCTGCTCGATCAGCCTCGCTCGGGGATGGCTATCTGGCCATGGCAATTGAGTGTAGCAATACGCAATCAGACGGTCCCACCGATTTAACCGGCTGGTAGGACCATGGTATACCACTATCATGTACCAGTGGTCCTACTGGGCTATGAGCCAATGATAGTATCGATATATTTCTGTATTTTTAGTCATAGACTATACAAATATGCTTCGATCGGCCTCAATCGGTGAAATTACTCCTCATCGGCTATCCTAGAGATACCGTTTGATATCGATATCGATGGGACGGTATCTTAAAACCTAGATCGCGCCCGATTGATTGACGCACGATTGCCCTTCTTGATTGAGATATATCGATATTGGACATGGCGATCAAGGGCAAGACCGTCTACACAAAGCGATCGTGACATGCTTCGCTCGCGCTCGCGTGGCGTAAATGCAGTTTAAACTGAGTTAGATTTTAACCCATGACGTGTGTGTGTGTGTGTGTCTGTTCCACCGTAGCGCTCCGAACCGATTTGAATGCGGTTTTTTTTTGTTTGAAAAGTGGTTAGTCGGGAGTATTTTTAGCTATGTTTGATGAAAATCGGTCGGGATTATGTTTGGGTATCTATAGCGCAAATTTTGGGTATCGAAAGCGGTGTCCATAAACCCTGAATAGTTTTAAACAACAAAATATGCGATACAATTTGAAATCCTTTTAACGCTGTGTGTGTATAGTTGGTAAGTACGAACGTTTAGGACGCGAGATCTTAGCTACTAGTCTTGACATAAATCCTCTTTGGCTGAAATCTGGTCATAGATCCACCGCCCATACGCCCACCCTGCTGCGGTTGGATACTAACACACAACTTGAAACTGCTTTTAGTTCTATCAACTGTTTGTGAGTAAATCTGAACTGAGTAGATAATATGTAGGTACATGGACTACCAAACTATATGTCTATTTGTGTGTAATGTATAATTGTAATATATAGGTACTTATATAATGTATTGTTATAATATGTAATGTATCCTACTAATATTATAAATGTGAAAGTGTGGATGTTTGGATGTTTAGATGTTTGTATGTTTGTATGTTTGGATGTTTGGATGTTTGTTACTCAATCACGCCGCAACTACTGAACCGATTTGGCTGAAATTTTGAATGGAGATAGCTTATGCCCTGACTTAAAACATAGGCTACTTTTTATCCCGGAAAAGTATTCCTGTGGGACTAAAATAGATATAATCTTCCAAAAACGCCATAGAGGGCGCTGACTGTTCTTAGGTAAATCACGTTCACATAACACATTATTGCAATAGTTTGCTGTGTTGCATGCATTGGCAACACATAGGCTACTTTTTATCCTGGAAAAAATGCACAGTTCCCATGGGATTTTGAAAAACCCGAAGTCTATATCTACAACTATAGGTAGATTATTATAGCGAACTTCCTTGATAGAAAGTATAAAGGTTGGAAAAGGGATCGGGAACGGGAACCGGGAATCAACGATTCCCTCGGGATTTGTTCAAAACCGAAATTTACGCGAGCGAAGCTGCGGGCAGAAGCTATCACACATAATAACAATACCAATCCTACTAATCCTACTATCCTACTAATCCTACTAATATTATAAATGTGAAAGTGTGGATGTTTGGATGTTTAGATGTTTGTATGTTTGTATGTTTGGATGTTTGGATGTTTGTTACTCAATCACGCCGCAACTACTGAACCGATTTGGCTGAAATTTTGAAAGGAGATAGCTTATGCCCTGACTTAAAACATAGGCTACTTTTTATCCCGGAAAAGTATTCCTGTGGGACTAAAATAGATATAATCTTCCAAAAACGCCATAGAGGGCGCTGACTGTTCTTAGGTAAATCACGTTCACATAACACATTATTGCAATAGTTTGCTGTGTTGCATGCATTGGCAACACATAGGCTACTTTTTATCCTGGAAAAAATGCACAGTTCCCATGGGATTTTGAAAAACCCGAAGTCTATATCTACAACTATAGGTAGATTATTATAGCGAACTTCCTTGATAGAAAGTATAAAGGTTGGAAAAGGGATCGGGAACGGGAACCGGGAATCAACGATTCCCTCGGGATTTGTTCAAAACCGAAATTTACGCGAGCGAAGCTGCGGGCAGAAGCTATCACACATAATCACAATACCAATCCTACTAATCCTACTATCCTACTAATCCTCCTACTATCCTACTAATATCATAAATGTGAAAGTGTGGATGTTTGGATGTTTAGATGTTTGGATGTTTGGATGTTTGGATGTTTGTTACTCAATCACGCCGCAATTACTAAACCGATTTGGCTGAAATTTTGAAAGGAGATAGATTATACCCTGACTTAAAACATAGGCTACTTTTTATCCCGGAAAAATCTACAGTTCCCACGGGATTTTGAAAAAAACCGAAATCTCTAGCTACAACTATAGGTAGATTACTATAGCAAACTTCCTTGAAAGTAGGTGTAAAGGTTAGAAAAGGGAGCGGGAATGGGAACCGGAAATCCACGACTCCCTCGGGATTTGTGAAAAACCAAAATTCTCGCAGGCGAAGCCGCGGGTATTCTCTAGTAATTTTATATTTATGTTAATTAAACATATTTCGCTAATTTTATCAAAGTAGGTAGGTATGCATGCATGCAACAAATCCATAGCATCACAAGATAGAAGGTAGAGGTATTTATTCAAAAACTTTTATAAAGTACCTACTTCATTCAAATAGTCTAATGCATCTATTATATAGGTAGTTCGGAAAGAACGTTTCTACTGATATAGAATACATACCTATTATTACATGTAGGTATATAATACTGAGAAGAATCAGCAAGAAAATTATCAAATCGAATTCTATTTGGAGTTAAATTCAATTTCAAATTAAGTGCTGAGTAAAGTTAAAGTATTATTAATTCAGTTTCAAATAAGCATAATTTAATTGACATGTTACTATGTATTTCATAATAATAATAATTTAACTTATGTTTTGTTCGACGAAGATCATAAAATGTTAGAGATTAGGTCATAATGTTCGTCTTAACTGTATTGCGCTAATGAAAAAGCATTGTTTGTTTGTGACATTCGCACATAGAATCCGCAACTCACGTGGTTATTATGTTTCAAGAGTTAAGTGCGAAAAATACTAAGTGCATACTAATGACATGTAAATGAGTTGTTTTTTCGGGTTATAATAGCCAAGCTGTATAGCCAACATGCCATTGTGAGTTCCGGTACAATGTTTCATAAAAAGCGCGACAGGTAAGTATAGTTTTTCTTCTTCTAGTAGTGCTGTGTCTAAGCCGAAGTTCGTAAGCATTAGGTACCCCTAATGCTTGCAAACCCCGGGTTAGAGACCGCCCAAAATCCAGATAAGTACCTCTGGATTACAGAGTTACAGGTATCGGGTACCAGTTTTCCCGTTTCCCGTACATTTTCGTAAATCCTCCAGTAAAGACATTCGTATTCTTCAGGTGGTCTTACATTGTAACAAGTATAAATTAAAAATTTAAAAAACCCCGACATTCGCTATTTTGTGGCGGTGGCGACTGTTACCCTGTAGCGCTCAAACGGGTAAACCGATTTGAATGCGGTTTTTTTTGTTTGAAAGGTGAATTAGTCGAAAGTGTTGTTAGCTATGTTTGATGAAAATCGATCCAATATGGCCGCCGCTACAAAATGGTGGATTACATATTTTTTCACAACTCCCTTAATATGGGTATCAAATGAAAGGGCTTGACTAGTAGAATAGCACTGTGGAAATCCAAGATGGCCGCCGCCACAAAATGACGAATGTCGGGGGTTTTTTTAATTTTTAATTTATACTTGTTCAGTTTAGCATATTTTCTTACAAACCATGCCTCATTATGTCATCTAATCACGTAATGTATCAAATAAGGTGGCTTCACACTGATTTTAAACGTATTAGGCACATTATGTGGAAACAAGACGAATTGATTGTGTCATACCAGAAAATGAGCCATTATTTAAATTCAACATAATAATATATGAAATAAATATACCCTTATATAATATCGGTTCGAAAATCTTGTACCTACGCCACGTGTAAGTTACGTGCAAAACTAAGTAATTCTATGACAATTTACCCAAAGGAAAAGTAAATAAATAAAATAAATAAAATAAATAATCATTTATTCGGGATATAGATAAATAAACGCCACAGAATAACAAGTATAAATTAAAAATTTAAGAAACCCCCAACATTCGCCATTTTGTGGCGGCGACCATCTTGGATTTGCAATAGTGCTATTCTACTAGTCAAACCCTTTCATTTGATACCCATATTAAGGAAGTTGTGAAAAAATATGTAATCCGCCATTTTGTAGCGGCGGCCATCTTGGACCGATTTTCATCAAACATACCTAACAACAGTTAACAACACTCTCGACTAATTCACCTTTCAAACAAAAAAAACCGCATTCAAATCGGTCCACCCGTTTGAGCGCCACAGGGGAACAGACAGACACACACACACGCACACACACACACACACACACACAGAGACACGTCAAACTTATAACACCCCGTCGTTTTTGCGTCGGGGGTTAAAAAGAGAAAAATTACAGGCAATCTGTCCTTGATAACTTAGTGGTTAACTTATACTCTGAAATTTTAATTCTTGACTCGACTAGACTAGACTATAAGTTAACAGACTAGACTATAACTACTACTAGACTAGAGTATAAGTTAACAGAATATACCTAATTAAGTGCTAACTGCACGTTTCAACCAAGAAACTCATTCTTGATTGAAACGTACATTAAAGTTAAAAATTAGAAATTCACATAATATGTACTTACAAAAGTAAGTGTTAAAGTTTGGAAGTGTCAACATTTGACGCAAAGTCCCGTGACAACTTTGATTGAATTCGGCGAATAGTTATTTCTTATGTGTGTAAGTGGAGGTATTGGCTGTACCTTGACATAGTCAGCAGGTCATAAGGTCAGACTTATTCAAGGGATGGAGTTGGGGCTGTGGTTGGGGTGGGCAGTGGGTAGGCAGCAGGCAGTATTGAATCGCGGTCAACTATTTCCGTGATAAGATATTTTCGCGCGAAAGGGAAACTATTGAAAGGCTACGCTATGATAACTCAATATTATTCTAATAGCTGCTGCTAGCTGATGCCTGCGGCTTCACCCGCGTGAATTTCGGTTTTTTCAAAATCCCGAGGGAATTGTGGATTTCCGATTCCCGTTCCCGCTCACTTTTCCGACCTTTATAATATATACTTACCTACTTTCAAGGAAGTTTGCTATAGTAATCTACCTGTACCTGTAGCTATAGATTTCGGTTTCTACAAAATCCCGTGGGAACTGTGGATTTTTCCAGGATAAAAAGTAGCCTATTTGTTAAGTCAGTGCATAATCTATCTCCATTGAAATTTCAGCCAAATCGGTTTAGCAGTTGCGGCGTTAAAGAGTAACAAACACACACACACACACACACACATAAACTTTCGCCTTTATAATATTAGCTGATGCCCGTGACATCATCCGCGCGGATTTGGTTATTTTTTAATCCCTTAGAAACTCTTTGATTTTCCGGGATAAAAAGTAGCCTATGTCCTTATTTCCAAGGTCTATTCTACCTTGATCTAGTATTGGTCTAGTCTATTGATTAAATTTCGTCAAAATCAGTGCAGTAGTTTAGGCGTGAAAGCGATAACTTAATTATCGCATTAATTATAATATTAGTTAGGACTAGCTTTTGCCCGCGGCTTCGCCCGCGTGAATTGCGGTTTTTCACAAATCCTGAGGGATAAGTAGATAATTTCTGGTCCACCCGCCCCCCGCCGCGCGGCGGCGTACCGCGTTACCGCGTACGGCGGGCGCAGGGCGCAGGGGCGTGCGGCGCGGCGCGGGGAGTTCCATGCAGCGCGAGCGTGCGTCGGCCGCCGCGAGCAGCGAAAATACCTATCAGGGCGTTTTTTACCGATTTCAACACAACTCCTTTTTTGAAAGTCGGTTAAAAAAGTAGCCTATGTTACTCCTTGGTTAATCCTCTACTTGTCTGTGAAAGTCCCGTCAAAATCGGTTCAGGCGTTTCGAAGATTAGCCCGTTCAAACAGACAGACAGACAGACAAAAATTTTAAAAACGTGTGATTCGGTTATGGTATCGTCCAAATAACCATATGAGCTTAATATGTGGTAGTTATTTCGAAATTACAGACAGACACTTCAATTTTATTTATTAACTAGCTTTTGCCCGCGGCTTCGCCCGCGTGAATTTCGGTTTTTCACAAATCCTGAGGGATAAGTAGATTTCTGATCCACCCGCCCCCCGCCGCGCGGCGGTGTACCGCGGTATCGCGTGTGGCGGGCGCAGGGCGCAGGGGCGCGGCGCGGCGCGCCGCGGCGCGGGGAGTTCCGTGCAGCGCGAGCGTCGCGTCGGCCGTAAAATACCTATCAGGGCGTTTTTTAACATAGGTACTTACCGATTTCAACACAACTCCTTTTTTGAAAGTTGGTTAAAAAAGTAGCCTATGTTACTCGGGTGGATTTCCCAACAGCAAAATTTGCACGGCATGGGTGAAATCGGTACTGTCCAACGTTAGTATAAAGATCTAATATTTTTTTTTAGGTAGAATAGGTATATACCTATGCGAGACAATAAATATTTATTGATTAGGACTGCAGTTTAGGAAATAAAAAATTTTTAAAGCCCCGAATTTATAATTTCGGTAGCTGTCCTCACAACCTTTTTCAATGTAATTTCCCTCATAAATCAAAAAGTATTGCTTATTTAGGTATATGGCTACTTTTATTTAAATTGTGAATAGTGACAGTATAGTTATAAAATAATTTTATGATAATATCTACTTAGTTTAATAACTGGTAAGTAAAAATGCTTGTGTCCCAGAAAGTCCTCTCATCTCGGTGTTTTTTTTTTAATCGATTGTAGTTTTGCATAGGATAACTCTAGCTCCCCCCTCGTGCGCTTAAAATGTAGTTAACAGTGTGGTCTATGTGCTTATCGTAGGAGGAAATGCGCCGCTTGCCTGCGTGTTCCCGCAAAAAAAGTAAGTAGTTCAATTCGGTGGCATGTGACAAACTTCTTATCATTTCCGTGTACAGGTATAACTTGTCTTGCAATTAGTTAATACATATAAAAAACTATTCAAGAGTGCGTAATGGCAATACGTTTATTTGTGTAATATTCATATCATCTTGTAATAAATAGTCTTCTTGTAATGCTAATTTTTGTCCGTATTTCTAATTTCGGTGTTATCATTTCGGTGGATTCGGTGGGCTAAATTGTCAACCGAAATGACAAAAATCTCACCGAAATGATAGAAATTCTCATTTCGGTTTTTTTAAATCTTAATCATCTCATTTCGGTGGATTGCTTTATCACTTCGGTGTTTAATTGTCTCATTTCGGTGGATTGTTTTATTATTTTGGTAGATTATTATTTGTTTCGATGAAAATTCAGGCCAGCAGGTAATTTTTTAACTAAACCACTTCAAAAAAAGAGTTTATGTATTTGACCCGTACGAATGTATGTATGTATGTATGGCCGCAATTATCTCAAAGACTAATGAACCGATTTTGATAATTTTTTCGCTATCGTAATTAACATACTTTCAGGGAGTTTTTAGTAACTATATTATACCTACGTTCATATAATTCATATGTAAAAATTGACATAAGTGTACACTTACTTATGTCATCAAAATATTGAACCTGTACACCGATTTTCCCCGTATTTGGTTCTACACTATTTTTTTTTACTCAATAGAGAAAGTTTATGAAATGGTCGCAAAAAGAATACATGAACTGTTGGTAGGTAGAAGGGAGGTGGTCAAAAACACTGGAAAATAAACGAAAACCAAACCAAAAAGGAAAATTCTAGTAGATAACGAGCTTAGCACCTATGTATATTAAAATATAGGTAAGTTTTGATTTTTTGTTCATCAGTTTTTTGTAAAATCATCATGATCAACCTATTACCGGCTCACTGGTCGGGTCTTTTCTCAGAGTGAGAAGGGTTTTGGCCATAGTCTACCACGATGGCCAAGCGGATTGGCAGACTTCACACACCTTTGAGAACGTTATGGAGAACTCTAAGGCATGCAGGTTTCCTTACGATTTTTTCCTTCCCATTGAGAACATTGACCAAAGATGAGAGAAAGGAAAAAAGAAGATTACTTATACGAACAGAAAAAAAACAACGAATTAAAAGCGATCGAGAAGAGTTTCTTAGAAAAGATAGAGAGAGATATGCAAGAAGAAAAGCTACAGGATTAATTTTATCGAGGAGTGCATTAAATTCTCACAAGCTCCGAAATCTACGCAAAAAAAAAATGCAGCCAGTTCGAAAGCATATTATTATAAGAAAAAAAAAATACAAAATTCAGACAACTCGACAAACACTCAGTGTGACACTCAATTGTCAATGATGATTTAGAATCTAATGGAACTTCAAATACACAGTCAAATAATGCATCTGCATTATCTATACGTTATCACATTCTTGGTTGGTCACAGACTTTCAAACTGTATACTTTATTAGTCACTGTATGCATCATAATATTGATTTTTTTTCTCTTCATTTAACGACAACTCTGAAATCTCAATAACTCCATAAAATTAGAAGCCCCTTAAGTATCGCAATATAGAGTTTACACTGTATTTAAGTAAGTGCGAAATTATTAGAATAGTAGAAATTAAAAGACTAATTATTGCTAAGCTAAGATTAAAATCGTTAATTAAAATATGTCTTTTCATTTAGTTTTATTCTATTCCTTTTATTGTAGGTAGGTGCATTTTTTGTGTGAAATCCAGAGGAATATCTAAAATTAAGTAGAACATACGTAACTAGGTTAACACATTGTCACTCATGATAGTATACAACCTTTCACAAGAGTGCATCTATTTAGTTAAAGTGTATAGTTGAGGCTGCTCAGTAGTATATTTAATATATTTTCAGTGAATTTTAATTTCGGTGGACAGTTTCTATCATTTCGGTGGCTACTTATATCATTTCGGTGGCTAGTTTTATCATTTCGGTGGCATTAAAATTTTAAACACGTATTCTCACGAGTTTATAAGACATATTTTGATGGCATCCAATAAGAGCATAAACAATAACAAGAAGAACAATAAACCATAGTTCAAAGTTGAAAAAACTTAATAATAAAAAAGTCCACCGAAATTCAAGAAAAAACGGCTTTGTTGAAATTGCCCCACTCCTTGTTTAATTCTCTACTTGTCTGTGAAAGTCCCGTCCAAATCGGTTCAGCCGTTCCGAAGATTAGCCCGTTCAAACAGACAGACAGACAGACAAAAATTTTAAAAACGTGTGATTCGGTTATGGTATCGTTCAAATAACCATATGAGCTTAATATGTGGTAGTTATTTCGAAATTACAGACAGACACTTCAATTTTATTTATTAGTAGTATAAAGTATAGATTATATTAATTGAATAGTGAGATGATGGAACAAAGCTCTTATATACCTACCTAATGCCTCAAATTCTTTTGAACCGACTTCCAAAAAGGAGGAGGTCTCAATTATTCGGCGTGTATTTTTTTTAATATAATATTTTTAATAGCCACCCTAGCCCTACGGTAATATTTTCTGTTTTATATGACGACGGTGTTTACAATTTTTCCAAATATAAAAACATAAGCCGCTCGTGACCTCATCTGCTGTAAAATGAGAGAAAAACAAGGGCATTTTATTATTAATGCACGTTCCTTTACTATCATCCTTTATCCTTTTTACGGCAGATTTTCCAAGAACATTATTATTCTAAAAAAGTTAATAATGTACTTTAGAATGATCAACTTTTTACGTAAAAATAGCGGCTTCATTGAGTTCAGAGATAACTTTTATTATAGAGAGAAATTTTGATTCTACACAGTGGTAAAATATTATGTAAATTGGTAGAAAAATAAAAAAAAGTTGAAAGATTTGTAAAATAGATAAAATACACACGGTTGAAGTCAAGAATAGCAGACGGCTAGAAAAACTACATTAGGGAAATTCAAATAATGAAATCGCATGTCGTTGACTCTGTAAAACTTGACTGAAATATCGTAATTTTTTTCAGCTTTGATAGGGTAAAATTTATTCTATCAAAGCCGATAAAAATTTCGGTAATTCCATTCGGTGCATTTAATGTAAGTGAAATCAGAAAGTTTCCAGCTGATTCTAAAAGTGTCGTTATATTTTACGGTCATTGCCTTCATTGAATTTAGACATGAATTTTATGTCTTACATTACGGTGCGATGTACCTATATGTATAGTCGAACACAGACTAGAGAAATGGATAGAGGGAACGCTGACATACAAAAGAATAGGTACCTAGCTAAAAGTAGAGTGTCGCGTGTGTTTCATGCAAATAGACTAATAGAGATCGACGAAGGGTCTTCTTAATTGGCCTTAAAATAAAGGTAAACTGGATTGCAGGCCTCCTTGCCCATTTTTCTCATAGGTAGCGCTTTGCTATGGTATCTAATTTGGCCCAAAAGGCCAAGATTGAAGTCATGTGATCTACGATCACGCTAACAGCGTATGTTGTACTTTAAACAAGATCCAAGTACAATTATCGGATAAGCAGGGTTCCCTGTCATACATAACATCAGCCAGGACAATCTTTATTTTGTTACGATTGATCGCTCATCACTGGCTTACTTTACAGCGGTGTTCGGGTGTTGAAGATGGTACACCACCTAAGTTGGTCAGAAATCAAATGAATTGAACGATAAATCCAAAAACTTGGATGAATTTTGCAAAATCTATTTAGTTGTTGTTGACATTTACCTATTGTTCAGTCAACAAAACTATCAACTGGATCAAAATGCACTCAACAAGTGAGTGTTAATTATGCAGTCTAGTTTTAATTCAGCTTCACTGCATTTGTTTATATGTACTTATTTGTAATGTAAAATTTAAAATGTAAGTCTGCTTACTGTCTATTGTTTTGCTTTAGTCTGTAAGTTTGAAAAGAAAGAGCAGCCTTATCCATGAATTCCATTTCTGTAACAAAGTGGATATCTTTAAAATAATATCGTTTTTGACAAAGACATAGGACTGCTATCAAATAGATATTTTTACGAGGGTCAATGCTCGCATACAATTTTTATGTTCGAAAATAGCTCTTCAGAGGATCTTTTTACTTAATACTTATTAAATTTTATCGACATATTTTTCGAATTAATTCGATAATGCATGTGCCCTGAACTTTGATCAATAATGTACCTATACTAGATATTACAAGTATGCAGTGGGTCGTCAAAAATTTCCGTGAAAAACTAATTCTCATTCACGGTTGGGAACCTATTTTCAGAGAGAACGCCTATGTGAACGCTTCTTTAAAAGTTGGGAAAATACAAATAAGTACAAACGAATGAGATTTAAGGAAGGAATAAATAATAGTTTAAAAAAACTAAAAAACACGCTTTTTATAGAAAACCAAACTAAAAAATAGAAAATAAATTTTAATAAATATAAATTAATAATAGTGTGCATATGAAAAAATGTATTTTATTAAAAAAAAACGTGGGGTGCATGGGTGTATAGAGGATTATCATTTCGATAATATCTTAAAATCACCCCACGCTTTTTTTAAATAAAATACATTTTTTCATATGCACACTATTATTAATTTATATTTATTAAAATTTATTTTCTATTTTTTAGTTTGGTTTTCTATAAAAAGCGTGTTTTTTAGTTTTTTTAAACTATTATTTATTTTCTACTTTTTAGTTTGGTTGATTTATAAAACACTAAAAAAATCATGTCACTTAAAATACAACAGATATTAATTATTAATAAATTATTTTATTTGTTTTTTATTGTAAATCGTACATTAGGATTGAAGTAAATAAGTACTAATTAATAATATTATTATTTTGTTTTAATATTGTTTTATCTTCGCATTCGTGCGTTTTGTGCTTAGATTTTAGTTGTGTGTGACATCTATTTTGTTTACCTTAGTTACAGTTAGTTACCGTGCGGTTAGTTATTTCAATGGGTTCCTGGATGGATTGAAAACACAATTACCGGGTAGGTAAAGGTAACCTACCGGGTCTCGGTAGGCGGCGCTGATGTCGGTATGTCACCGGGCAGGACGAAGTCTGCCGGGTCCACTAGTTCAATATAATAGTTAACTTATTCAAAGTTGGCAACGATGACAAAGGAGTATTATATCAAAATATCACGAGTAATATTCTCAAAACGCAAAAACTCTTCTAATACCTATAACGTGAAACAAAATTTGTAAACTACAGTCGACTTTCAATAATTTGAAACTCAAGGGACAAAGAAAAATATCACATTACCAAGAGTTCAAAATAAGAGTTAAGCCTTCAGTCTATCATTGTCCAATTAATTTTCGATAGTGGTGAGAGATGAGAAGTAGGTACCTAACCGTCACTTCTCACTCACTTTAACATTTGAAGAAAGACTGAAATATGAACTGCAAATGACTCTTGTCTCATTATCTCATTTATGTAAACAATCGATAGGTCTGTGCATGATAAACACTTCAAATTATAGAGAGTACGGAAGCCCGGACTTCAAATTATTGAATGTTGGCGGGTAAGATTTAACTTCAAATTACCTAGTGGACCAATTACCAAACCAAGTACTGATTTTATTCAATTTATCGAGTGTTTTTCAAGGGACTGGGAAAAAAGTTCAAATTATCAAAAGATTCAAATTAACGAGTGTCAAATTATCGAGAGTCGACTGTAGGTACATCTATCGTAATCTCACGCAAAATTAGCAAATATTACTATTACCACTCGAATTTCCAATAGCGGTAGGAAATATTAACCACTTTATTATAACGCACAGCCGGTAAGCTATGCGCAATACTTTCTTTAATGAGAGCGCAACTAACACCGGCTGTTGGATCACACCACCGCCGACTCTGCTGTTGCCAACGCCGTCGATCAACGACGAAAACTGGGTCGATATGTGTGCCCGCTCACCACATTGGAAACACACAACCGATTTGCTTTATTGAGAAGTCTTGATATTTCCTAACCAGAAACTGCTTCAAGTTGGTCTGCCTGCCTGCAAAGCCTGTTCTATAAGCGCACGACTCAAAGCCATTATGAGAAGCTCCTTGCAAATCTGGATCTGTGATGCACATATCCGCGGTCGTAACCCATGCGCGAGCGTCCACTTTGTTCTTATTCGGATTAAACTCAGGTAGCTGGATATCTTTGCTAGTAGACGGCGCTTTCATTGCCTCGACCAATGCCGCAGTTACGGTTTTGCTGTTCCATGAGTAAGCGCCATTTTGTATTGTCATAGCCGATTAATTGATTCACACCGATTTTCATATCGGTTGCGTCCCACTTCTGTAACGGAGGGCCGAAGGTGTCATCTCGTTACCGTGGGCGATCATTGATG
Organism: Melanargia galathea; assembly: GCA_920104075.1. Lineage (NCBI taxonomy): Eukaryota > Metazoa > Arthropoda > Insecta > Lepidoptera > Nymphalidae > Melanargia > Melanargia galathea. The sequence goes on along the minus strand of OV049863.1, from coordinate 25,348,730 downwards.
GTTGTATCAGCTCTTCGTCCATTGTAAATTACGGAAATAAGACTCGAGTTACGCTTGATAGATTTCATAGATTACAACGAATCACCGCATAATCACACTTAAATAAACACACGTAGTTCAGATATGAGCGGATTTCTTTCGAAACGTGTCGGATTTAGGTTGATTCAACGCCTGAGCGATATCTTTTGACAAGCTTTTTTTTCAAAAGTCCATGTCAATTCACCTCCGTGTGTCAATCCCCCGACAGTTGACACATTTATTCGAAAATCCCAACCAAACTCCGCCGAATACGCCCAAAACAACTCGTTCCGTTGCTTACTCAACGAAATAATAATTTAACAAAAATCTTATTTTGCAAATTGAATAATGGAATAATCTTATCAAATTAGTGTATTGTCATCGTTCCTCGATAAATCTCCAAAGTTTGAATGAAATCTGACCGTTTAAAGTGGGTCAAAATCGCGGTCAAAGGAGTCGGTTACAAACATACATACCGGTGAAGCTAATATAAAGCGTGTAAAAAAGATATCCATGCCGTGTGTGCTTACCATTTTGTAAAAATTGTAATTGTATTGAAGGTTTCACTTAGAATTGAGTTCATATGCGTCGATCATAAAGCTTGAAACACAAAACACGCGCGAGTGCAGCGCGGCGCGACGATAAGCTAAGATAAGATGTGAAAAAATAACTTCCGTTTTTGATAAGAATACAATATCTTTGTTTTTGATACAGACCGCGGGACAAAAGAGGTCTAAAAACAGCGGATCAAAGCAAAGCAAATCACATCTAAATTGAAGTAAAATTAAAAAAAAAAACCTGTGAACACTGTTTAAATTATGTTAATTGATTCATTAAAAAGGCAAACTGCAATTGTAGAATCTTTAATAAACAGTTGCTTGTTGTGTTACAATTATTAGGAGCCGCGGTGGACGTATCACCGTCCCGCGTTCTGTTTGCTTCCACCTTAATGTCTATGTTATTTATGGAGCGGTCAGTGAGTTTAAGTTTTTTTATTTGAAATCTCTTGTGGGTTTAACTCCACTGAGCTATTGACAGTTACAAAACGTTTCGTTTGTCCCGCGAAAATCACTTGACCAAGTGTTATAAGTTTGACGTGTCTGTGTGTGTGTGCTTGCGTGCGTGCGTGCGTTCGTTCGTGTTTTCGTGCATGCGTGCTTGCGTGCGTGCGTGCGCGCGTGTGTGTGTCTCGATCGATCTATCGAGTCGATCGATAGTCCTCGTTCGCCGCCCTTTGATCCGCCTTTGATCCGCCTTTGATCCGCCCTCCCAAAGATTGACTGATTTTTGAGATACCAAACTCAATCCGGGGATCGCTTATTGGCATGATTTATCCGAAAAATGGATTGATATATCAATCAGAGATGGGCAAAACGGGATCAAGATTGATTATTAATTTCGGGCGTAAGTCGTTAATCGATCGATTATGGTCGTCTCAATTTATAGACATCCACAGCTAGAGCTAGTCTCTTGCAGGGATCGCCACAGAACACGATCTTGTGCCGATGACCTATACAATTGTGACCTATCCGCCGCCTGTCAGCGACTCGCTTGAGATCGATCATCCCCAAGTATCTTCCAGTTCCAACCCTGCCGTTGCCCTAGCAAGGTCGCCACTGGAGCATTTTAGGACGCTAACTTCTATCGGTTCTTCGCTCTATGTGCCATTCCATTGCCAGTTTCGCAACTGGATGAGCTTTGTCGCTAACTCTTATTCTTCTACGGGTCTCCTCATTTCAGATATTTGATCCCGAAGGGATACTCCGAGCATAGCTCTTCCATCGCCTGAGCGACCCTAAGTCTTCTTCTAGTTATGAGGCCCGTCAAGCGACCACACTATAAATCCACACTAAAGGTATTGCCTTTGCGCTGTTCCAAGACTCTCGTCTGAGACTTTCTTTCTTCAGACCCTGAAGGATTTCGGACTTTAAATGCTACCTATGAATACTCGTATTAAATTAACTTGGGACTTTCATCAAAATTATTATGATGCAAGCGAAGCAGCTAGTATGAGAATAGCTAAATCAAATCGGAGTATCCAATAAAGCTTCAAATGCCTAGTAAAATATACATCGCTGAATCAGACAGCTGAAAGCTTCAGGAATTCAGGAAGCTCAGACTTCAGTTCAGTGTGCGCCGGCCGCCCGCCCCAGTCGGTCGTCTCACGGACGCGACGCGCTTTTTACGCTTTCACGAACAAGTTTATTTGTTTTTATTTACCCACTGGTGAGTATAATTTGCTCTTTTTTAAGAAAACCTTTCATAAACTTGAGTATAATTACTGTACTTAACTAAGCTTTGTAAGAAAGGCTTAAATTGAAAAGCTTGCTTTTCAGTTTATTATGACGATAACTTTTCTGATATTATAATATTTTTATAAAATGCATTCATAAAATGGTATTATTTCATAGTAATATTTGAGTAGGTAGGTACTAGGTACTACTTACTATATTTAATGTCTAAAATAGGTTAACGTTTTAATCAGTTGTTTTTACGTACGACTTTTTTGTTGGAATAAAAAGCTTTGTTAATGTTAACGTTTTGTATCCAGGAAAATGAGAAGGCGTGAGAAATGATAATGAAAAATTAAAACAATACATCCAATCACGGTTTCAATTACGAGCGAACAGAACAGTATAATAATTAAGTATTAATTATCTCTGTAATTTGAATTTCAAATCTAATAAATGAATGCCTTTATTTTGTGAACAAGCCACTGTTATGAAATAAAATTGGCTATTTACATTAACTTGCGGCGTGGCAAGATGCTATCGTCTAGCATGCTAAAAGTTTCCAGTTCGAGTCCCAGTTAGTTAAATTTTGGGGAATATTTTTCACAATTAATAAAGCTTAGAACTTATAAGAGTCTAGTGAGTTTTTGGAGGCGATGTCTTTGTAAATGCAATTTTACTCCGCGTTTATCTTCTTATCTTCAGTGTAGCGAGTAGAGAGTTGAGTCACTTTATATCTCCTTTTTATCCCCCGACGCAAAAATTACGGGGTGTGTGTGTGTCTGTCTGTTCCCCTGTAGCGCTCAAACGGGTGAACCGATTTGAATGCGGTTTTTTTGTTTGAAAAGTGAATTACTCGAGAGTGTTGTTAGCTATGTTTGATTAAAATCGATCCAAGATGGCCGCCGCTACAAAATGGCGGATTACATAGTTTTTCACAACTCCCTTAATATGGGTATCAAATGAAAGGGCTTGACTAGTAGAATATCACTATTGCAAATCCAAGATGGCCGCTGCCACAAAATGGCGAATGTCGGGGGTTTTTTAAATTTTTAATTTATACTTGTATACTTACTTGTAGAAATTAAAACTGATTATTTCGACCTCTTCCATGAATTATAAAGGTGGAGATGGTTTGTAATAATAATGCGCTAATGCGCTGCGCTGAAATCCGGTAGGATTTCTCCGCATAAGGCCTAGGCCGCACTGCGAAATTAATTCGCGCGAATTTTTTCGCAAAATTCTGTGACGTATGGGAATGTATGAAGCTGCACGCACATGCGATTTAAAATTCGCGAGAAAAATATATTAAAGTGTGGAATATAAACCGCGCGAATATTTTCGAAGTGCGGCCCCGCTCTAATATTCCAAATTCGGGCACAATCAGGCACCTATTCATTCTCTGGCTTGGATGAACGTTGCTTAACCAGTAGAAACAACTGATATGCGCTGACCAGACCCACAGATCACCCTTATATAATTTCCTATGTTTAAACCAATTTATACCACAACAAAACTACAAATATTTACTGTCTGCACACAGAATCACACATAATGCCAGATGAATCATTTACTCGTAAGTATATCGAATATTGTAAAACGAAATAAAATTGAAACTTTTCCTCTATCTGTTTTTCACAGTATTTGAAGGATTCTCTTAGCAACATACACCTTCTTACCTTAACCCGTTTTACGGAGAAAAGTAGGTAGGTACCTAGTTTCCACAAAAAATATTCTTAAATACACTTTGATAGGTATCATGTTTACTTAAAGCGGCTTGTCGTCGATCGCAAAAAATCTTTTAAGTAAATAAGATTCAAATAAGATTATTTATTCATCTTCTAATAAAATTCAGCTCTTTGAGTAGGTATAAGGTTTATTGGAGTTTTTACTGTTTACCTAGAGTCTAGACCGACTGATAATACCTGTATACTATTACTAGACAGTCCGAAAAAATACATAGAATAGTTAAATGTAGTAGGTTAAAATATATAAGTAGGTATGATGTCACGTAGTAAGTAGGTAAACAGTAACAATAGAGTTCCAGCGTCCACTGGCACAGAATATATAATAGTACCTACTACCACTGGCGCGATTGAGGCAGACCGTAGAAGGTAGGTACTCGTTGGTTTGGTGCGCGGCCCGCGCGGCGCGGCGGCAGGCGAGCGCACGCCAATCTGCGGTGACATTGTTCTCGGTGAAGGCTGCGGTAGACGCGTGTTCACACTTACACACTCATCTTAAGTAAATGGCAATGCATGACGTGATTTCTAATTATTATTCCGAAGAAAATATAAAAAAATTAGACTTTATAGGTACCTACTCTGATGTAAGATTTTTTACATCTTTATTACCTGTTATCTCCCAAAGTGACTATTATATGATCTCAACTTCATAGTCGCTGATCGTTCCTCCCTGTGTTGGAGACAATACACAGAGAAACATTCAGTTTTTATCCGAGGTGCAACGCCAGAACGCCAGAATGCCAGATTGACGGCTACGGGCTATCCTTCTACTGGTGTACATGAGACAATGCATTGTATTTGTATACAGATACCAGACATTACATCCCACATTGAGGTTCAACATGAACGAACCGAATACGGTTCAACGTGAACGTGTCCTATGTGAACATGATGCAAGTGCATCTGACAATGCACCTGCGCCAAGGTCACTGTCAGGCTGCTCGTGAGCCGCGCAGCGTGGCGAATCCGCGCCGCCAACCAACAAATCACGCTATGCTCGTAATAGGAAAAATCTATTGTTTTCGCCATTCACTCGTACCTACCTACGTACGCCATAAATCTACGACGTTATGTCCAGTTTGTCGTATGTAATAGCCGGCGATATTTTCTAAAGAGATCAACGTCTTCTGAAGGTGTAACTGCAACTGCTGAATTCCTTGCCGCCTTTCGGCTCTTCTTCAGAATCCGCTCTACGAACCAGCGCGGTAGTAGAATCTTAACTTATCATAAAAGCCATATTTATTTGAACGAGGCAATACCCCAGGCCATAGACACGTTTAATTTTTCTCTGTTTACTGTTTGTCCCAAACAAACAGACAAAATATAGTCTTCTTCTGCATTCCCTGAATCCCATTATTTGGGGTCGGGTCTCCTCACTTAACAGTCTCCTTACAAACAGACAAAATATAGTAGGTACGATATATACCGATGAGAAGATCTTGACGTAAGGTAGCTTATTGCATTCCGGAGTCCGGACATTATATTGGTGTAAGTAGATACTACAAATAAAGATTTTTCTATTTCTATTCTATTCTATTTCTAGATGTTTTTGTGATAATACTTAGTGCGCTAATCGTTCGCTAGACTACCGGATTTTTCCACATAGGTATTCCAAATTACGATCTCTACAATCGAACACCCATTCATTCACCGACTGGAATAAATGCCTTGTCTTGCCTTTCAAGTCAGCTAAGGAAAAATAGATTATAATTATGTAGAAAAAAATGGCAGCGAAATGTCCAAATACTTTTTAGAAACAAAAGATTATCCACGGAACTCTTTAAAACCAAAATCCACGCAGATCTAGTAAACTTACTACTTAGTAGTACTTTGTAGGATATGGGTCTCAGAAACTTTTCCCATTTAGTAAAGTTGGTAAATTCGTTGCGATTCATTTAATCCACCCGTATAACTTTACGCTCATTCGTAGCGTAAGTTATAGCACAAGAGTAGATATCCCTACAGAGAGGAAGCTTCATACAAGCGGCCCGCTGTAGATACACATGAACTCTCACCAACGGTTCACGGCCCCTCCGCGCGCTGACGCGGCCTCAGTTGGATGGCAAACGTATGTAACGCTATGTGTGAGTGTACCTACAGCGGGCCGCTTGTATGAAGCTCCCTCTCTGTAGGAATATGTACTCATGTGGTTATAGGATCGGTACACGTAATACTTCGCACAGTGTTTCGCATCGGGACAGATTTACAGCGTCCAGTTACGAGCTGACGATGTATCAGCTGTACGCGCGTTCTGCACAAGATGAGTATAGAATTAAATTACGAACGAGTTGCGAGTTACAAGACGTCATTTGTTTAGCGGGTGACTTGTATGGATGCGGATCATGAGCTCCTGGGAACGATTATAATAAATGAATGAATGAATGAATGGGATCGAGTCCCGGGTTGGGCCAAAAACTGAAAAGGTTTTTGAGCTTTTCTGACAAGAAATTTTCAGTAGCAGCTCGGAGTTGGGAAGTTGCTGGTGTTAGATACACCCCATGTATTTCGCAAAGCGCGTACAGGTGTTAGTCCTAGGTCTGATCTTTTTGTGTGCCGCAGACTAGGTCGCACAAAGTGTAAATGTCTTTGTAAGCCCGGAGATGTGATTTCGATCTTTTGCAGCAGTGCCCTGTGCCGGTATTAGGTACCTGCACACTGCATTAGCAAGAATGCCTAGAGTTGGTTTTTAGGGTTCCGTACCCAAAGGGTAAAAACGGAGCCCTATTAATGTCACTCGGCTGTCTGTCCGTCTGTCCGCCGGTCACAGGTCTCTAGCTCGCAGACGAAATGAGTTACAAACCTGAAATTTTGGTATTTGGTGTAAAACGTTGACCCAAAATCAAATATTGAATTAAAAATTTGTAGGTGTGTGGGCTTTGAAATTAGAGTCCAGCGTTGAGTAAATTTGTTTAATGGGTCACTTTGTCACAAAAATACGAGAGTGCGGGAACGCGGGGCACCGCGCAAGCGACGTGCTACCGCTAGCGAAGCAGAAAATTGACTGACTCCCTCGCTGACGCGGCGTTTATATTACCAGCGCCATTACGCCAGCGTATGAGTGTGAGGTCCAAAGACCGTTAAAACACTAGTGCGCTCTCGCATGGGTGTGTGAAGGACAGTTGCCACGTCAAATGTACTTCACGAACTCGAACCTCGAGAATTGTAAGGCTTAGTACATGCATGCGGCTTAAAGGCTTAAAGGCTCATCACGCTATACACTCCCCCTCGAGTTCGTGAGAACGCCCTCGTTCATGAACTCGCTTAAAACTAGTTAACAAACAGGACAAGCATGTTTCCGAGGACGTCCCCTTTTACGCTTAGGAACTACAGGACGAGGAGGCGAAGAATCCCGGCTAAAGAATCGTGTAAGCTCCGAAGAGTGAATTTACTTAAAACCTCAGCAGGCGAATCCAAATTTGAAATAATATAAGCAGTAGGGCTGACTCGTTCTTTGACCACATAAGGGCCGTCCCTTTTTGGAATGAACTTAGATGTAACATTTTTCGCAGCGTTGCTAAGGACATGTGACTTTAAGAGCACCTTGTCACCAACTTCGAAAACATCGCCAGGCCTACGGGAACAATCTGCGAACTCCTTTCGCTGATCCTGTTGAGTAGAAACTCGTTCCCTAACTGCAAAAATTGAAGCAGACGAAAGACGTTGCTTTAGCTCGTCGAACGCACGAGCTTTGTCTGAGCTCCAACTCCAATGTTGATTTTTCTTCAACAAACGTGTTAAAGGTTTTGCGACAGCTGAAAAATTCGGAATAACTCTGCGGAACCAGGAACAACGCCGAATAAATTTGCGAAGCTGTGTCCGAGACGATGGTGTCTTCATCTCTAGGACTGCACGAACCTTGTCATTGTCAAACGACTTGGGAACCAATAAAGCCGGAGACATCCAAGCTGAGTCGCATTCTTCCATGCTGCCATCAGCTAACGTTTTGTCGAGCTCGATCCGCATTGCGTCCTTCTTGGCCGGAGTTACCCTGTAAGGCGGGACAGCAACAGGCGGATGATCGCCGGTATCAACAACGTGTTCGGCGAAAGGAGTCTGCACTCCCCCTGGCTCGAAGATGTCTCCTTTCTCCACGAGGAGACTGGCAAGAAACTCCCGCTGTTCATTGGTAAGCGAAGTCGCCTCATCGTCCCGCAGGACATTAACCGAAGAACACGGAGCGAGAGATGACACTTGTTCGAACGTCATGTCGAACTTTTGCGAACTATCCGCGAAGTGCCATTTACGGTTGCCAAAGTCAAAGACTAAATTAAATATAGACAAAAAGTTAATACCTAACAAACTTTCATTATTGTTAAAGTCAGGAAAAATTAAAAATGGAACAACCTTAGTTCTGTTATGCAGTGTGACCTCTAGCTCCGTTGTCAATACATTCATTTCCCTAGCAACACCATCCGCCAACTTAACAATCTGTGTTGACGGCACTAACGGGTGCTTCATGTTACGAAGGAGAGCGTACAGCGTGTGACCCGCGATGCAGTTTTTAGCTGCCGAATCTACGAGTGCAGTGCCCCGCTTTCCTAACAAGGAAATATTAAGTATAGGACGACGATTAAGTATATCACTAAAACTAGGATTAGGTAATACACAAGCATTAATATCCGAAACAGAACAAGTATCGTTAACATTATTATCCACAAAAGTGTTAGAAAAGTTATTACAAAAACCCCCTGTCGCAATCGCAGGGTTACCTTTTTCCGCTAGAGTCGTAGGTACATACGCAACGGACGTGAAATTTGCGCCGGACGGGTCTGGCGACGACGTCTTAAGGTGCGTCCAGACTTGAACATTTCACCGAACCGAACAGCGAACATTTCGGCGAACTTGTTACGCTCAATGTGGACGGCGCGCTTGGAGCGCTTGAGATGGGTTACTTTCGCCGAACTGTTACGCAGTAACCCATCTCAAGCGCTCCAAGCGCGCCGTCCACATTGAGCGTAACAAGTTCGCCGAAATGTTCGCTGTTCGGTTCGGTGAAATGTTCAAGTCTGGACGCACCTTTACGCGCGGCGGACGCTTTCGGCGTCACCGTGCAGAACGGTTTGCGCGCGCTGTAGACGCAATTTTTCGTAGGTATATGGTTTATGGAGTAAAATGTCTCTACGCTAGACACATTGCACTTTTTACACTGAGATTTAATTACCCCCGGTGATCCGCAAGTGTAACACTTCACTTCACTTTGTGGTTTGTTTTTATTAGCTAACTTATCGCAATTAATTTTAATGTGCGAACGCGATTTACAGTACGCACAGAGCAGTCTATCCTGTTTATTAATTTCCTTAGCATGGATTTCGTTCCGGACGGGAACGGACGGCGTAGATAAACTCGAGGAGTTACTCTGCAGGGCTGTCGGAGGCTTCCTCCTTGGTGCCTCTTCAGCCACCTTCGAACCTGGGTTTCTGCCCTCGGTTAAGGAGTCCTCTATGGCTCTAGCTCTCCGGAGTAAATCGTCGAAGCTTTGGACACTTTCGCGATCCAACCGCTTTCTGATCCGTCGATCCAATAAGGCATAGGTGATATCCAACTCAACTTTCTCGTTGAGGTCGCCTTCCGGCAACTTAGCTAGGAGAGCACGAGCCTTGGAAATGAATATTATGGCACACAGTACGTGACCATAAAAGATACATTTTTGTTATTCCATTTTAATGTCAAATCAAATGTTTTATATTTGTCACCTTGTTGAGATAGCAAATACGTGATTAATTTATGTTACGACGCTCTACTGTTAAATAACTTCCTTATAAATTTTAGTATATAAGATGTAAATAATTCTGTAAATACATGCTATTACAATACGAGTCGGTGTGTACATTATTCACCTCTCCCTGCTCTTCAAGTTTGCGCAAGCAGCGCAACAGTGGTGACCCCGACGTGATTCTGCCCGACGTGATTCTGCCGACGTGATTCTGCCCGTCATAATTCTACGTGAAAGCTATCGTCTCCAAGACAACGTGATCGCCAAGATCGTGGTAAGCCCGACCTAATCGTCAAGATATCGCGGTAAGCCCGATCTGATCACCCACAATTTATCGTCGTCGCCAACGTGAAGACATCGTCGTCAAGACCAACGTGCTCGACAAGATATCGTGGTCAAGAACTCGACGTGAAACAACATGGCTCTTCCAATGCACACACCTTCAAGAAGCTCCGCCACGGCCAACACTCCGGACCCATCCGACTCCAGCACCGACCTAGTAGCATCACTGACAATAGCCGAAAGAATACCACAATTCTGGACCGACTCACCGCGTCTCTGGTTTTCGCAATTCGAAGCTATTGTCGCCTCGCAAAAACAGGGAGACGAGTACAAATTCAACTATGTGGTATCAAAACTACCCAAGGAGGCCATCCACCAAGTTAGCGACATACTTACCAACCCACCCACAGAAAATAAGTACCATTGCATCCGAGAAAGGCTAATTGACTGCTATGAAGAGAGTGAACAGCGGCGTTTCCATAAACTACTCTCCGAAATGCACTTGGGGGATCAAAAACCTTCACAACTATTACGGAAAATGAAGGAAGCTGGCTGCGGCAAAATCAACGACGACACACTCCGATTGTTATGGATGAGGCATCTCCCTCCCGCGGTAACCACCGTATTGGCTGCTACCGACAATTTGGCGTCAGAAAAATTAAGCGAAATGGCCGACCGTATTTATGAAAATACTCGAGGAAAAAACAATACGCCCGCCGCCGATGTGAACCTCATCACTCAGCTGACATCGCAAATTGCAAGCTTGCAAATAGAAATCGCCGCAATACGCAATGACGGCGCGCGACCCAGCTATCGTCGCAGCAATTTTAATCGACGACCGTATTACCGAACGAGGTCAAGATCGCGTCAACATCAGCAAATAATACGAAATAATATGTGTTATTACCATCAAGTTTTCAAAGAAAAGGCGCACAAATGTGAACAACCTTGCTCTCGGGGAATACAAAAACAGACGTCGGAAAACTAAAATCAGCACAGAGCACGGCGGGACTCTGCGCTATACATCCTTCAAACCGCCTAACTATAACCGACTCAAACAGTGGTTATACATTTCTGGTGGACACGGGAGCGAACATCTCAGTTATATGCAAAACACAACGGCATACGGGAAGCGCAAGCGAATTCAAATTATTCGCCGCTAATGGAAGCACGATCAATACATATGGTGAAAAAACCTTAACGCTCAATTTGGGTTTACGCCGAGCCTTCACTTGGACTTTCATCATCGCCGATGTCAAGATGCCTATAATAGGAGCTGATTTCCTAGAACACTACCGGTTATTGGTAGACGTACATGGCAAAACTTTGATCGACATAACCACAGATATATCGATACCCGTAACTTCAATGAAAATCAACATGCCGTCAGTTCGTTCCATCGATTCCAGTTTACCAAAAATCCTCAAGCAATTACTGGAAAAATACGAAACTATCACAAAGCCGACATCAATGAAAGTACCTACAAAGCACAATGTACAGCATCATATCATCACGGAAGGATTCCCGGTATGCGCCCGAGCTCGCCCAATTCCTCCTGACAAATATAAAGCCGCCAAAAAGGAATTTCAGGAGATGATGGAGATGGGAATATGCAGACCCTCCAGTAGCCCATGGGCCAGTCCATTGCACATGGTAAAAAAGAAAAATGGTGAATGGAGACCTTGCGGTGACTACCGCGCATTAAACAAGATTACCGTTCCCGACAGATACCCATTGCCAAGGTTACTGGATTTCACATACATCGCGAGCGGAAAAAACATATTCAGCAAAATCGACGTGCGAAAAGCTTACCATTCAATTACAGTAGCAGAGCCCGAAAAAACCGCAATTATCACTCCGTTCGGACTATTCGAGTTTCCAAGGATGCCTTTTGGATTACGCAACGCTGGACAAACGTTCCAGAGATTCATGGATTCCCTATTTCGAGACTTGGACTACATTTTTATTTTTGTCGACGACATACTAGTCGCAAGCGAGTCTGAAGAACAACATTACAAACATTTGGAAACTGTATTCAAGAGATTGCAAGAAAACGGGATTACAATAAATACAAGCAAGTGTGAATTCGCGAAGAAAGAATTAGATTTTCTTGGTTATCATATAACGAGCCAAGGAATGAAACCAACGCAAGAAAAAATTCAAGCAATTATCGATTATCCCAAACCTAAAACGGTCAAGGAACTACATCGTTTCCTGGGAATGATCAATTTTTACAGAAATTCAATTAAACAAGCCGCCAAACACCAAGCTCCACTCAACATATTTTTAAGGAATTCAAAGAAAAACGATAACACACCTATATTGTGGAATGTAGAAGCCGAACGTGCGTTTCAACAGTGTAAGCAAGATCTACGCAAAGTCACGACCATGGCATTTCCCGGTGCAAATGCAACGATCGCATTAATGTGTGACGCTAGCTCAAAATGCGTAGGAGCCGTATTACAACAGAAGATTGAAAACGAATGGAAACCTATTGCATTTTTCTCAAAAACCTTATCAGAAGCGCAAGTCAAGTATTCCACTTATGATCGTGAACTCTTGGGAATATATATGGCAGTTAAACACTTTCGTCGATTAATAGAAGGTCGCAATTTTACAATATATACCGATCATAAAGCATTAATTCACGCTTTTGACAAAAAGCCGTCAATTGATGACACACCAAGGAGAATAAGATATTTAGATTACATATCGCAATTAAGCACCGATATACAGCACGTAAGCGGAAAGGACAACATAGTCGCGGATGCTTTATCTCGAGTCGTCGAGACTATCACATTACCCACCGCCATCAATTTCTCTGAACTAGAGAAAAATCAAGAGGAGGACATTGAACTACAGCAACTTAAACAAAATAAATCATTACAGATTACGCGCATTCAAGTACCAAATACAAACAAGAAGATATACTGCGATATTTCTACAGGAATCAATCGACCATATATACCACAGAAACTTAGAAAAACAATCTTCGACAGTTATCACAATCTAAGCCATCCAGGGAAAAATACAACGAGAAAACTAATTGGAACAAATTACATTTGGCCTAACATGAATACGGAAATAAATAAATGGTGCGATACATGTCTACAATGTCAGAGATCGAAAGTGCATAGACACACAATTTCGCCACTCGGCAAATTTATGCCAGTTCCGCGTTTTTCACATATCCATATTGATATCGTAGGACCATTACCTACCTCACAAAACAAAAGGTATATAGTAACGATGATCGATCGAAGTACATCATGGCCAGAAGCTTTTCCTGTTTCGGATATCACAGCTGAGACTGTGGCCAGACTGGTCTACGAAGGATGGATTTGCCGCTTTGGGACGCCGGACTACATAACTACAGATTTGGGCCGCCAAATGGACGGGGAAATATTCAGGAATCTCGCGAAATTAATGGGATTCGAAAAATTTCGAACTACACCATATCACCCACAATCAAACGCAAAAGTAGAGAGATTACACAGAACACTTAAAGCAGCACTAATGGCTCGCGCAAATACAACAAACTGGACAAAAGAATTGCCATCAGTTTTATTCGGTATACGCTCTAGTTATCGACAAGATACTGGATGCAGTGCCGCAGAACTTGTTTATGGCACAACAATCAAGTTACCAGCAAGCTTTTTCTGTGACGATTCGGAAACAACATACCCCGACTTCATTCAAAAAATTAAAGAAAACATAAGCCGAGTCACGAGCATTCCGCAGAGAGAAAATTCGGATCGTAACGTTTTCGTACATCCACGCCTGTCAGATTGTACGCACGTATTTTTGAGATGCGATAGACTACGTCCATCTTTAACTCCTCCATATGAAGGACCTTTCCGTGTCATCAGGCGAAATAGCAAAGTATTCACAATTGAACGTGACAACAAGGAGTACAACGTATCAATAGATCGGTTAAAACCAGCATTTCTGTTGAACGAAGAACGCGACGAGAGCACAAATAGAAACAGCAACATAGCAACAGATCACAGTAATTTGAAGAAGCAAAAGATAACACGTTCAGGACGCATATCTCGTCCCACCGTTCGTTTTGCAATAGACGATTAATGTAACATTCAATTTATGATCCTTATTTTCAATTTTCGATGTACAAATCTTTTTCAAGGGGGGAATTCTATGGCACACAGTACGTGACCATAAAAGATACATTTTTGTTATTCCATTTTAATGTCAAATCAAATGTTTTATATTTGTCACCTTGTTGAGATAGCAAATACGTGATTAATTTATGTTACGACGCTCTACTGTTAAATAACTTCCTTATAAATTTTAGTATATAAGATGTAAATAATTCTGTAAATACATGCTATTACAATACGAGTCGGTGTGTACATTATTCACCTCTCCCTGCTCTTCAAGTTTGCGCAAGCAGCGCAACAAATATGTCCGTGTTTTCATCACCTTGGGACATTTGAAATAATTCTCTGTAGACAACGAAGGGGGGCCGCCTTGCACCAAACGCTGAACGTAGACGTAGCAACGCGTCTTCCCATTGCGTTGTGGATCTTCGTAATCCTTGCCACCAGCGAGCTGCATCATGAGTAAGTAGGAGCGAAAAACCTTTGAGAGCATTGTCATCCGTGATCTGCAGGCAGTTCTTGTAGACCTGAACAGCGTCGATGAATGCCTCCACGTCATCACTGCTTGAACCATTGAAGCGAGCTGAACACTTGGAGAAGTTGGAGCTGGTCGAAGACAAGACCGGACGATCCGTTGAGAGAATAGGTGTAGAAGAACGAACCTCCCTCAGAAGCCTCTCGCACGTGTCCGCATTTGTTTGCTGGATCGTACTCAGAAGCGAGTGAAGTTGGGCTGACGTCATAGTTAAATTTTCTGATGAGTCGAGCCTCTGTTCATCAGAGCCAATGCTCCGCCTTGTTCTTGGCATCTTGTATAGATGAAGAAGAACCGTTAGGCCGTATATACCTATAAAACGATTTACCCGAAACAACACATTTACCCGAAACGTATAGGAACACGTAAGTAAGTAGGTATGACTTTATAACTAACTCCGACGCGATGGCGATGTTATTTACGCGCGCGAGAAACCGGTTTTCACTGGTAATGTTCTCTTTGCGAACGGCACAAATAGGTATAAAGTTTTACGTAAGTTATAAGTTCACTAAAACCCGAAAGACACGTTGGGCGTCCAGTGTAAGACTGGACTTCTTTTAGACCCCAAAACACACGTTGGGCAGCCAGTGTAGGTGTGTGGGCTTTGAAATTAGAGTCCAGCGTTGAGTAAATTTGTTTAATGGGTCACTTTGTCACAAAAATACGAGAGTGCGGGAACGCGGGGCACCGCGCAAGCGACGTGCTACCGCTAGCGAAGCAGAAAATTGACTGACTCCCTCGCTGACGCGGCGTTTATATTACCAGCGCCATTACGCCAGCGTATGAGTGTGAGGTCCAAAGACCGTTAAAACACTAGTGCGCTCTCGCATGGGTGTGTGAAGGACAGTTGCCACGTCAAATGTACTTCACGAACTCGAACCTCGAGAATTGTAAGGCTTAGTACATGCATGCGGCTTAAAGGCAGTTACTCATCACGCTATAAATTGGATTAAATTATTTTTCAGGGGGGCTCTCATACATGAGAAAGGAGCCGGAAATTTTTTTTTTTCTTACCCTAGCTTGTGGGGTATCATTGTTTAGAGCTCATTGAGTAGAGTACGAATATATATATTTTTAATTTTTTGCTTAAAAAGTAAGGAAATGGGGGGTCATCAAAATTGTCAATTTTAGACCATTTTTGTGACGGGGGCTATCTAAAAAACTAAACTAGTTAGAAATATGATATTTCGGTATATTATGTACTATATGCTCTATTTGTACAACAAATACTGAAAACAACGATTCATAAAATAGTTTATAAGCTGTGACCAAAACAAACGAACTTATTTTGCGTTTTTCTTTCACGGTTTCTTGCGATGTCTAACTCGGAAATTAAATATTTCTTAGACCCAAAATATTATATTGTTCATAATTATGTACGGAACCCTGAAAGAGCGAGGCCCGACTCGCACTTGGCTGATTTTTGATCTAAACAAATTATACATGATCTTTTCTGAAGTGTACCTACTATGGCTTTAAACTATGGTGGATGTTAGTTTTCCTGGATATTTTAATACAAACAAAGCGGCTGAATAGAGTCTTTTATTTATAAATTGTCGGTTATACGTATGTAAGTGTGTATAATTCCCCATGCGTCCGAGCGTGTCTCCACACTTTCTGAAGATGCCCCACGCCCTCGTCCGCTGTACCGTGCACTGCGCACCTCGTAGGTATCCACTCAGTTACACTTTACTCAGGGAAAGTGGTTTGTGTAGGGCGTGACTCGGACTGTGACGAATTGTATACTCAACTCTGGACATCGGATAGTAGGTAAAGGAGTAGCGTATATACCTAGAGGTCAAACAAAGAGACAAAGGTGATACGGGTAGTAATGGATCACCAGATTTACCGACATGGCTTTTCGATTCGTAACACTAAAGTGGTAACAGGCATTGCCCTCGGCAATGGGAAATGCGACGCATGAGAGACTTGTTTCCCAAAAGAAAACTTCTAGCACCATTTGGCCTCCCGACTCAATTTCGGCCACGCCGACTAATCTCAACGTAGACCATATACTCAGGAGATATTATATTGCACGAGTATGTGTATAAATATAGGTGCACTCGTTATTCCTTCACTCTGATATTCCGGTGGGATGGAAATCCGTCACTATCAGGCGCAGCACCGACAGCTTTATGTGCTATTCGAGGTACGTAGGTGTATGTAACACCGTTAACATCCGAGAAATTCTTGACAGAAAAACTTTCAACTTTTCTTTCATTGTCTCGACCAGGGAATCGAATCCAGAACCTCTTGATTCGTAGACTAACAGCTGTGCTAACAGCTAGCCACTAGATTAATCAAATGATCCTACTAATATTATAAATGTGAAAGTGTGGATGTTTAGATGTTTGGATGTTTGTTACTTAATCACGCCGCAACTACTGAACCGATTTGGCTGAAATTTTGAATGGAGATAGATTATGCCCTGAATTAAAACATAGGCACTTTTTATTCTGGAAAAATGCACAGTTCCCACAGGATTTTGAAAAACCCGAAATCTATAGCTACAGCTATAGGTAGATTACTATAGCAAACTTCCTTGATAGTAGGTATGAAGGTTGGAAAAGGGAGCGGGAACGGGAACCGGAAATCCACGATTCCCTCGAGATTTGTTTAAAACCGAAATTCACGCGGGCGAAGCTGCGGGCATTCTCTAGTAATTTAATATTATAAAGTATAATTACATGCATGTAGACTGTAGTCATGAAGCAGTTAGGCCGTGGACCTGTTAGTTGACCGGCCATGCGTGGAACACTGCGCTACGTCACCTTCTCACTGGGGTGCAGACTGCAGTGGCCATTCACGTGAACATAACGCTGTTCACACTATCACATATTGTAATCATTATAAATTGAGGAGCTGGCGAACAGAACGGCATCATTACATAAAATAAAATTTTACAGGAGCAACAAAAAACTTATTCAAAGCTGTTGAAAGTGAAACTTGTTCAAAAACACGAACTTTGAATTTAATTTTAACGCAGTTTTAGGCCCGTTTTGAATAGAAATGAGGGGAACAGACAGACACGCATACACACATACACACACACACAGACACGTCAAACTTATAACACCCGTCGTTTTTGCGTCGGGGGTTAAAAAGAATTTCAAATAGTCAGTGTTAGCGCCATCTATCAACCCATTTGTAAAGTTTTCTCTTAGGGAAACTATTGCAAGGAAAATGTGTAATATAATAATTTTATTCCTACTTGATAATTAATTACCTGCTGTTAATGTTTGTTGTGTAACTACCAGGATACAACTCAAATTATACTTAAGATATGCCATTTTATTAATAGATCCAAGAGCGTGAGGACATATTATTATTTAGAAAAGAGATCTCAAAAACACCGACTCTTTAATAGTACATTGTTCCTCGACGGGAGAAAGTGACCGATTACTACGAGGGTGTAGTTTGAGGCCCGAGGCCGTAGGCCGTAGGGCCGCAATACGCCCGAGAGGAATCGCACTTTCTCCCGAAGGGATACATAGTGCTTTATACTACACCTACGAGGAAAATAATAAAATAATCAAAAATATTAAAATTATTACCGTAAATCAATCAGAAGAAGACATTGGGTTTCCATGGTAAAAAATCTTCATGCTTTGTTGTATCTATTTCTATCTATTTCTAGATATCTTGGTTAAGAGATTTATCAATAGGTACAACAATAACTGCTTGGCCATATATTTTTTATTCCGGCGGCGTTGGGCGGCTCACTACTAGACACTTTGAGTTCGCTAAAGTTACTTGTAATTTTATAAATTGAAAATTTGGATAGGTAAAACAAAATAAATAATAATAATAAATAAATATTTGTTATAGTAGTGTAATAAGTAAAAATATTTGTTTTCTATTTTTATCCCCTGGCGCAAAAACGACGGGGTGTTATTTACTTTTATTTAATTGTATTAATTAAAATTGAATATATTTAAACTAGCGGACCCCGGTCGTGCCCGGTAACATACCGACATCAGCGCCACCTACCGTGACAGTTACTTCTTTATTAGATGATTTTTATGTCGTCTGTGTCGAAATAGGTTTTTCATGTATTGATCGGATTTTATCACAATTAAAAAGAAAAAAGCACGTTAGTAATGGATTTTCATACAACTTTTCAGCCCGCTCTAGCGCATTAACAATGAAATCCCATACATCTTTTCAGCCCGAATATTTGTTTGACAGTAATGACATACCTACTTTGACTTTCGATATGAGACAAACCAGAAGGTACTCTCCGAGCAGCAGGGCGATTCAGAACACTTCGATTCGGTTCCGGTTTCGACAACTACCCTGTCGATACGGTTATTCTGAATTGAAAATAGATCTTATCGTACGATAAGTAATTCAGAACACTTCGATAACGTAATTATCGATCGATTCGGTAAGTTATCGTACGATAAGATGTATTTTCAATTCAGAATAACCATATCGACAGGGTAGTTGTCGAAACCGGAACCGAATCGAAGTGTTCTGAATCGCCCTGCTGGTGTAGTATAATAGCCTTTACACTACATCGTCAATTTTTGAAGCAAAATTTATGAAGAATCTTTTGAGCTCTGTATTTTCCAGGGGATACCCCCTTACTAAAGCCAAAAAAAAATTTTTTTGATCCATTGGCTTCTATGCGCGTTCTACACCAAACATACCCCAAATAACGTTTTTAGGGTTCCGTACCCGAAGGGTAAAAAACGGAGCCCTATTAATGTCACTCGGCTGTCTGTCCGTCTGTCCGCCGGTCACAGGTCTCTAGCTCGCAGACGAAATGAGTTACAAACCTGAAATTTTGGTATTTAGTGTAAAACGTTAACCCAAAATCAAATATTGAATTATAAATTGAATTAAATTATTTTTCAGGGGGGCTCCCATACATGAAAAAGGAGCCGGAAAAAAAAATTTTTTTCTTTACCCTAGCTTGTGGGGTATCATTGTTTAGAGCTTATTAAGTAGAGTACAAATATATATTTTTTTAATTTTTATCTCAAAAAATAAGGGAATGGGAGGCCATCAAAGTTGTCAGTTTTAGACCATTTTTGTGACGGGGGCTATCTCAAAAACTAAACTAGTTGGGAATATGATATTTCAGTATATTATGTACTATATGCTCTATTTAAACAACAAATAGTGAAAACAACGATTTATTAAATAGTTTATAAGCTGTGACCAAAATAAACGAACATTTTTTTGGGTTTTTCTTTCACGGTTTGTTGCGATGTCTAGCTCGGAAATTAAATATTTCTTAGACCCAAAATATTATATTGTTCATAATTATGTACGGAACCCTGAAAGAGCGAGGCCCGACTCGCACTTGGCTGATTTTTTATAGCTTTTTTAACACTTTTTGCTTTGGATTGATTTGATTTGGATTTTTGGCAATTATTCATTCAAAAGTTACAAGGGTCTGACAGGTAGACAGATACACAGACCGACACATACACTCAAACCACATCATGCTCGGTCAGATATGTCAATGAACTAAGTTTTCAGCTTAAATGGGAACACAACAACAAATACCTACGATGTGAACAGTTTGTCATAAACGAAGACGGATAGCAAAAATCGTTGTAATCAGTAAACAACACAGCAAGTGATCTCAATTTGTATTACTTTCAGACTAAATAAAGTTTGCTCGGCAGTCGAGCAATCTCGCACAACTCGATCCTGTATTAGCGGAACTTTGTGAAAGAGAACAATAGGATATCACACACATCCATTCATATCTAATGCGATTACTATAGCAAAACCATTATATACTTGGCTCTTCCATGGTCTGCGGGATGCGGGACGGGAGGAAATTCTCATTGATAAATTAATAATCAATGGATGTGCTCGTACTATAATGTATGACAAACATTTTTGGCGCGGCTTTGCGCCACTGTGAGTGTGTGTGTGTGTATTGCTACTGTAAGGACATGACACTAAATTAGGGAAAAAGAAATTTTATAATTATAATAATTTTAATTATCATAATTATTCTATTATTTGCGTAATCGCAATTTAGTCTTTCATCTTGATCTCTTTAAGTTTGCTCAATACTTTTCTATAGTTAGTACTATACATTTAAAGTTAAGTAGGTACGTTTCAGGATATGGAAAAAAGATTTACCATAACCAAGAAAGAAGAAGATACGTTATTAAATATAATTTATACCCCATTTTTTAAATTTTATACATATTATACTCATAATAAAATAATTTATTTAATACATCTACTAAATACAAGTAAAGTTCGTGAACTAAAAACCGACTACGCTTAATCTATACTAATCTATACTAATAAATAAAATTGAAGTGTCTGTCTGTAATATCGAAATAACTACCTCATATTAAGCTCATATGGTTATTTGAACGCTACCATAACCGAATCACACGTTTTTAAAATTTTTGTCTGTCTGTCTGTCTGTCTGTCTGTCTGTTTGAACGGGCTAATCTTCGGAACGGCTGAACCAATTTTGACGGGACTTTCACATACAAGTAGAGAATTAACCAGGGAGTAACATAGGCTACTTTTTTAACCGACTTTCAAAAAAGGAGGAGTTGTGTTTTTCTACCTATGTACACCGATATCTCCGAGATTTCTGAACCGATTTGCGTAATTTTTTTTTTAATCGATAGAGGAACATTGCGACCCTGTTCTATAAAAAATTTGGATTCCAACTCCTCAATCCTGATGCTGTAGGGGACCTAATCCCCAAAACTAATGGGTTTTAGAAACTTCCGGTTATTTAAATTGATATTGGGGGTACCAATTAAAGACTTTATCGTTGAATGAACTCGAGTAGGTACATATCTAACTCCTCAACCCTGATGCTGTAAGGAATTGTATTCCGAAATCGTGGGGATCCCACGGGATTTTTCCGTTTTGGGGACGGGTTTCTACAGATAAGCTACTTTTTGTTCTGGAAAATCAAAAGTTCCCAGGGATTTTTAAAAACCTAAATCCACACGGGCGAAGCCGTGGGCATCATCTAGTAAAAAATATGTCTTAGACTTGCCTTTACACAGGTTTAAGAACTCTATTAAAAGTATGCTCATAAAAAAAGCTTATTATACAATTGAAGATTATATCACTACATAGTATAAAACAAAGTCGTTTTCTCTGTCCCTATATCCCTTTGTACGCTTAAATCTTTAAAACTACGCAACGGATTTTGATGCGGTTTTTTTTAATAGATAGAGTGATTCAAGAGGAAGGTTTATATGTATAATAACATCCATTAAATTGTGGAGAAATACTGTTATTTTTGAGGTTTCTAATGTGATGTCGTAAATAATTACATTTTTTCCGCTTACATTGCAAACGCAGGCTGAACCCTACGAGATTTATCAAAATAATGTACTAAGTATTGTACACATTGAAAAGGTCTACAGAAAAGTCCGCGATGGTATATGTCTATCTCTTATGGATATCCCACAATAACATTTTTTTGTCATTTACTTTTTACGACAAATAATGGCTAATTTTCGAAGCGATTTCAACCAATACAGCATTAATCCTTATCTAATTAAATACCTTAAATGCATTGTTGATTTTATATAAATCCATATGGTCCTTTACAGCATATGATTTAAATGAATACTTTCGAAGATATTACAGATTTAAAAATTGCGGCGGCGCGGGAGCGTGCCTATAAGCGCGTCGGCGGCCGCGGTTCTCCCTATAGCCCATTGTCGATAATTTTTGAAACCAAAAAAAAAATCACAGTACGTAGGATGAAACCCATTGGAAAAGGAGGAGAATATTATAAAATACAAGGAAAAATAATTTACGGGCGATCTGAGCTCGGGAAAAAAGGGGGGGAGTTTTAAGGGTAAAAAACGGTTTATCTCGATTTCCGGCAAAACTAGAAGTCCTATGGAAAAAAATTAAATGGCAAAGTTGTAGGTAATAAAAAGATCTACAACTTTTATATTTACACTTTTTTCACATAACCTCAAAATTTATGTGAAAAGTTCAAAAAACCAAGTTTTTGGTTCTTTATTTTTATCTTTTAAAATAATTTTTTTTTTTCACGGAATCTGGTGAAAACTTACTTTCTTATGTCCCAAATACACTAATTTATTTGATTTGAAATATTTAGTTTTTCTCCTTATTTTTGACTTAATATCGACTTAATTCTGACAGCTGTCATTTTCATTTACAGATGAGTTATTTATATGGAGAACAGGGTTAACATCTACGAAGTACGATTTTACCCCAAACTACTTTAATTCCCTGTCAACATATAAAGCTCTAAGCCGCTTAATAATATTAATTGTTTCGCCCTAAAATAGAAATTGCTAAGAATGGAAACTAGAAAGTCATATCTACATGCAGCAGTTGATTTGTATTTGCATAAGTTTTGAATTTTTCATCTTTTTTGTGGGAATTGTTTTATCTCTGGTAACATTATGAAACGTCAGAATTCCACGGAATTAGTAATTCGGGTATAAGGTGAGATATAGTAAGTTCATTGTGGAAAATATCGTAAAAAGTCGTAAAAGCCGCCTGGGAGCTTTCATCGATAACGCTGCCTAATCCCTGAGCGGGTAGTACCTACGCATAAAATGCTCTACTACCCGTGCGAAGCCGGGGCGGGTCGCTAGTAAACGATAAAAAGCTTGGATTTAACTCGTTCCAGCAATGCGCGAGACGGCATTTCAATCATGTACATCTATACTAATAAATAAAATTGAAGTGTCTGTCTGTAATATCGAAATAACTACCTCATATTAAGCTCATATGGTTATTTGAACGCTACCATAACCGAATCACACGTTTTTAAAATTTTTGTCTGTCTGTCTGTCTGTCTGTCTGTCTGTCTGTCTGTCTGTCTGACTGTCTGTCTGTTTGAACGGGCTAATCTTCGGAACGGCTGAACCGATTTTGACGGGACCTTCACATACAAGTAGAGAATTAACCAGGGAGTAACATAGGCTACTTTTTTAACCGACTTTCAAAAAAAGAGGAGTTGTGTTTTTCTACCTATATACACCAATATCTCCGAGATTTCTGAACCGATTTGCGTAATTTTTTTTTAATCGATAGAGAAACATTGCGACCCTGTTCTATAAAAATTTGGATTCCAACTCCTCAATCCTGATGCTGTAGGGGACCTAATCTAATGGGACCTAATCTAAAGGGGACCTTTTTTTTTTTTTTTTTTTTTTTTTTTTTTTTTTTTTCGATGGGAAACGCATTTACGCACACCTTCCGGAAGCCTTGCAGCGGACTGCAATGCTTCCGGAAGGTAGTGTGGGACTCGACGGGGCATGACGGCCCCGATTTATAATACCCACTAAAACCCACCGATGTTCCAACGCGTCGCCTGGTGGCTGGGTCACGGGAACACTCGCGCAATCGTCCGCGACCCAGCCAGCGGCGTCCGCCAGAGCAGACCCTCCACGGCGGGGACTCATCTAGGTCCCCTTACTCCGTCTGAGGCGCACCAGGAACATGTTGGTGCGCCTCCTGACCCGAGGACGTACCTCGACGGGCGATGGAGACCTCCAACCCATCGCCCGGAGCTCCTCGCTAGGGCGGCAGACGGCGGTCGTGAGCACGCCGCCTGCGTCCTGCTCTGCGGCGGCGGAGAGGGTCCGCGGCTGCGTCGTCCTCCCGCGCCCGTTCCGCTGCCTCCTTTTGCGTCATCACCTCCTCGCAAAAGGAGGCGACGGCGTTCCAGGACGTCTCGCTGCTCACCATGGCGTGAACGACGGTGGGCAGCGAGAGGTCAGGCCCCACTACAGCCACGAGTGCGGCGCGCTGTGTCACCCACTGCACGCATGACTCCAGCGTGTGCTGCGCTGTGTCCTCAGCGTGGCCGCACTCGTGGCACTCCTCAGTGGGCTCTCTTCTCGCGACCCTGCACAGGTACCTCCCGAAGCAACCGTGCCCCGAGAGGACCTGCACAAGGTGGTAAGAGAGGACCCCGTGCTTCCGGCCCGTCCAGAGCTCAAGGACGGGTCGGATCGCCTCTATCGTGCAGATGCCGGCCGATAGCGCCAGAAGCCGCTCCCGCCAATGAGCGACGAGATCGGCCTCCGCCGCCTGCCGCCACGCACGATCCTGCACCGGCGCAGGGTGTTCCCCCCGAATTCGGGCATCCACCCTCCGCCAGTACGCTCCAGAGAGCACTTCGGCGTCTAAATCCCAGGGCGGTGTGCCCGCCAACACGCAGGCCGCCTCGCACGAGATGGTGCGATACCCCCGTATCACTCTGACCGCCATGACCCTCTGCGACCTCCGCAGCAGGGCCCGGGTTTGGGGGGTCAGAGTGTCCGACCAAATCGGCGCTCCGTAGAGCGCCATGGATCGCACCACGCCCGTGTACAGGCGGCGACACCGTGAGCTCGGTCCACCCAAGTTCGGCAGGAGCCGACTCAGGGCTCCAGCGGCTCCCACGAGCTTCGGGACCAGTCGCCGGAAGTGCTCCTCGAACGTCCATCGGCTGTCGAGGACGAGTCCTAGGTACTTCATCGTACGCTCGAAGCCGATGGACGTTCCTCCCACCACCAATTCGGAACGCGCAGGAGGCGCTCTCCGAGGCCCATGGAAACACAGGGCCTCGGATTTGTGTAAGGCCACCTCCAGACCAAGATGCCGAATCCTGCCCACGACATGGGCCACACCAGCCGTGGCTCTAATCCGAGCCTCGCGGAATGTTCTGCCGCGAGCCGTCACAAGTGTGTCGTCTGCGTAGCATACTACATTCACGCAGGACAAGACGGCTCCGCGCAAAACCCAGTCGTACCCGATGTTCCACAGGAGTGGTCCAAGAACCGATCCCTGTGGAACACCGCACGACATGGTCTTCTCCGACCAACCTCCGCTGGTAGGGTACCCGACCGATCGCTCGGAGAGGTAGGCCGCCACGATCCTCTGGAGGTAAAGAGGGAACGCGTGGTACCTCAGCGCCTCCCTGATGCAGTTCCAGGGCAAGGTGTTAAAGGCGTTGGCGATGTCAAGAGACACCGCCACTAACACCTCGCCCTGGGACACCGCGCTATCCGCTAGGGCCCTCACCTGCGCTATCGCGTCTACGGTGGACCTGCCCCTGCGGAAGCCGAACTGGTTGGCACTAAGGTCCGGCCCTACCGTCTCCAAGTGGTGGACGAGGCGAGCAGCGATGACCCGCTCGAAGAGCTTGCTCGCCTCGTCCAGCAACACAATCGGCCGGTACGCCGACGGCTCGTGTGCCGGGCGACCGTCCTTCCGGAGCAGGACCAGTCTCCCCTTCTTCCATTCTCCCGGAAACTGGCCCTGCCCAAGACAGGCATCAAACACAGCTCGAACCCACGGTTCAAGTGGCCCCAAGGCTAAGGCCCAAGCGCGGCCAGGGATGCCGTCGGGGCCTGGGGCGGTGTTCTTGGCGCGCATGCGCAGCACCGCCGCCCTCAACTCTCCCCCTGTGATCGGGGGCACGCCCGGACTCGGGTCTCCCTCCACAGCGATGGGAGCCATGCGAGGCACCTCGCGTTCGGCTCTGTTAGGGAACAGGACCGCGACCACCGACTCTACGACGAGAGGCTGGAGACTCCGTGTAATAGGAGGGGCCCAAGGCCGGAGCTTCTTCCGGACAGCCTTGTAGGGCCTTCCAAATGGGTCCCCATCCAGAGTCGCCAGCATCTCGTCGTCCGCCCGATCTCTGGCCACGCCGATGGCCACGCGCAGCGACCTGACTGCGTCCCTGTAAAGGGAGTAAAGCCTCTCCTCCTCGGCCTGGTCCCGTATTCTCCGCCGGCGGCACCGGGTGTATTGGCGTCTCGCCGCCACGCAGGATCCGCGCAGCAGCGTGAGCTCTTCGGACCACCAATACACCCCTCGCCTCAAGGGGACAGAGCGAACTCTGGGCATGGCCCCGTCGCAGACCCGCGACATCGCCGCGCCGAGACGCGCCACCTCCTCCTCAACCTCACCCAGGTTGCCCTCTCGCGGCGCAGAGAACCACGCCTCCACGAGGGCAACCTCAACCAGGAAATCCCGGTCCATACGCGACAGCGACCATCGAGGGCCGTCCTCTCGCGAGGGTCGGTTTTGGCCGCTCGGGATAGCCGGAGACGCGGAGACGCCGAACCTCACATATCGGTGGTCCGACAGCGTCTCCACATTCTCCAGCACCTCCCAGCCCCGAACACGGCGCGCCAGGGCGGCATCAGCGAAGGTGACGTCCACAATGGAGCCGCCCTGTTGCCGCACGCATGTGTTGACCGACCCTCGGTTCAGGACCGTGAGTCCAGTCGCTGTCGCCCATTCCTCCAACTCTCGTCCACGCGGGTCCGTCGCGGGGCACCCCCACGCCACAGATTTCGCGTTGAGGTCCCCCGCGACAAGCACGCGGCCGGAGCGACTTCTGCCGATCAGGACGCCGACCTCAGCAAGGAGCTGTTCAAAGTCGGCGAGAGTCCGATTCGGCGAGAAGTACACCCCAACCACCGTGATGTCGCCGACAAGAGCCGAGACGTATCCCCGACCTCGGACCACATCTACAAAGGCCGGGGAACCCGCTATGGACCGGGACGCCATGGCCACCACTCCGTCTCTATCGCCCACCCAATCATCCCCGGTCGGGACGCGGTAGGGCTCGGCTACCACGGCGACATGGATCGACCACTCCGCCATGCTCTGGAACAGGAGGTCCTGAGCTCTGGCGGAGTGATTGATATTCGCCTGGAGGAGGTTCAGGTCCATACCTAATCTTCGGCCATTTGAACCTCCTCTGGCTCAGGCTGCGCTTCCGCTTGCTGAGGTGTGGTGGAAGGCTGTTCGGCTGCCCGGGCCTGGCCAGACTTCCCTTTGTTCTTCTTCCCCTTGGATGGGGAGACGCAGGCCTTGCTGCCCACACGATGCTCCGCTGACCTGCCAGCCGCTGCACAGACCACACAGCGTAGCGCAGCAGAGCACCCGCGGGCTTTGTGACCCGGTTGACCGCAGCGGTAGCACAACCCGCTGCGATCAACCCCCTCCTTGCATTGCGCGGACATGTGCCCCGGTGCTAGGCACCGGTAGCACATCAGGGGCCGGGCGTCCAGCAGCTTTACTTGGGCGGACACCCAGCCCACGCGGAGCCTTCCTCCTGCGACCACCTTTTTAGCGGCTGCGACGGGGCAATTCACGAGCACTGAGCCCAACCCGTCGTAGCCGCTCCTCACCTCGCCGACGCGCACTTGCTCGGCGGGACACCCTCCCGCCGCAGCAACCGCAGCGAGCACGTCAGCGCCAACCACGGAGTCGTCCAGGCCGGAGACCCGCAGATCCACAGATTTTATCGGTCTGGTGACCCGGACGACTTCGCTACTCAGCACCTCCCTGAGCTTTGTGGCAAGAGAGTCCGCCTTTTCAGCACTGGAAGTGCCAGGGAACTCGAACAAGCGGCCCCCAGTGGCCGCCTTCCGAAGTCGGACTCCCTGTGTGCCGAGCTCCGCTGCATCGATTTTTGCCTTTGCAGCAGCAATCACTTTAGCATAGGTCACGCCCTCTTCCTCCGCCCTCGGTGTCAGCGTCAGGATCACCGCTGACGACCGAGGTGTGCGGAGCTTACGGGCGCGACTCTTCGCGTCCGGCCGCGATTTGGGGCCCACTTTCGTCCACCCCGACGGCTGTGATTGCCGCTGCTGTTGCCCCTGTGGCGGGCCAGTCTCGTGGCTCTCTGCCGTCTTTTTCTTCTTCTTCTTTTTCTTCTTCTTCCTCTTCTTTTTCCTCACCTCAGAGGGTGTAGAAGAAGAGGGACCCTCTTCTGCCGTTCGCACTGGCGGCGGCGCGGAACCCGGCGGGCGCTGGGGCGGTGCTGAGGTCACCTGCCCGCTAGGTCCAGGCTTGGCTGGTGCTGGCGCTGGGGGCGCCCTCGCTGCAGCCGCCTTCCGGGCACCCGGAGCCGGCACCGAGGCAGCGGCCGCGTATGAGCGCCCGTCGCGCCTTTTATCGGACGCCAGGGGCGGCCGCAGATTCCTCTCGGGGAGGAGTCTGTCCTCTAGAGAGGCCAGGCGGGCACTCAACATCGTCCCGACCTGGACCATTACCGTGCGGCAGATCTCCTCCACCGACGGCGAGGCTGGGGCGACCCCAGGGCGTTGAGGAGGCCGCGGTGCAGGGGCGGCCTCCTCGGTCACATCCATGGGAGCGGGAGCGGAACCCTGTTTCCGCACCCGCTCTATCTCCTCTCTTAGCTGGGCCAGCTCCCTCCGGAGGCTGCCCATTTCATCCTGCAGGCGGGCGTTGTCCGCCTGCAGCTTCCGCGTCTCGTCTGAAATTGTGCGTGACCCCAGCACTGCAACCGCTTCCTTTATTGATGCTGCGGCGTCTTTGAGGTCACGCACAAACGTCCCCTTCAAGTTGGAGGACTTGGTTGCCACCTTGGTGATGAGATCCAAGTCCTCCAACACTTGTTCTTGCAGCCGGGCAGCCGTCTTTTCGTCCGGCCTCGTAGAACCATCCCGGGAAGAACCTGCCTTTTCCTTTTCACGGGTCTCCCGCCGGAAGCGGGCGACGGCGGTCTCCCTAGCGAGCTCTTCCTCGGCCTTCTGTTTCTCCAAGGCTCTCTCCTCGGCTCGCTTCTGCTCTCGGAGGGCTTCCCTGGCCCTACCCAGGCCCATATACCGCCCGTGGGTAGGCGGGCGCCCTCTTCCTCGCACGGGAACCGGAGTCCCCGGCCTCTCCTCGTCCGTCGACTGATCCTCGCTCTCAGTAAGGCGGGGACGTTTTACGCCCAACATGACCACCGAGGAGCCGGAACCCGATCTGGGCCGGCTCTCGATTGTCAAGAGGCTGCAGTCGGACTCTGCCTCCTCATCCTCGTTCCTTGTCCGGCTTCCCCCCTCTCCTGCGTCCTGCCAGAACTTCCCCCCCAAACTTAAACCTAAACCTACCTCCTTCTCCTCGTCACGTCGATTGGCCCCCCCGTATACGATGGGGCCGATGTGCTGGCTGTCCAACACACCATGGGATTCCCCGCGAACGGGACCCACCCGGGTAGTTTTCTTTATCGGCGTACTTTGCATGTTGTTTTTTAATCCCCATAACCCCCCCGGTGTGCCGCCCTAGTGACTGGTTCCCTACCAGCCATTCATCCCATCGCCGGGCGGCGGAACTTGGGATTAGGGTAATTTTTTATAGAGGTTTTCTTCCTCGCGGCCCCTCGCTCAGTGCGCGGGGCCCCCGGTTCCGCTCAGTGCGGATTACGGGTTGCCCGACGGTGGCCGAAGCCAGTGCCCACCGGCCATGAAGACCGACGGACCCGCCGCGCGGGGCGTTGCCACCCCCTCTGGTAATTTTTTAACGAGGTTTTCTTCCTCACGGCCCGAAAGCCTCCCCCCCATTGTTGCCACCCGGAGTCTCGCACAGTCCACTCTGATAGGCAGAGAAGCACCAGGAGCCTCCAAGCGGCAACCCCCCTGCTGGTTTTGGTCCGCGCCGGGTTTCCCCGGTACCTCCCATATCTGGGAGGCGTTCAATCTAAAGGGGACCTAACCTAACCTAATCTAAACCCCAAAACTAATGGGTTTTAGAAACTTTCGGTTATTTAAATTGATATTGGGGGTACCAATTAAAGACTTTATCGTTGAATGAACTCAAGTAGGTACATATCCAACTCCTCAACCCTGATGCTGTAAGGAATTGCATTCCGAAATCGTAGGGATCCCACGGAATTTTTCCGTTTTGGGGACGGGTTACTACAGATACGCTACTTTTTGTTCTGGTAAATCAAAAGTTCCCACGGGATTTTTAAAAACCTAAATCCACACGGGCGAAGCCGTGGACATCATCTAGTTTCGTAAATAAAATGTAGCCTATGTCACGCTGATCATAACAACGAATCAATAGACACCTCATTCATCAAAATGGGTCCAGCAGTTTAGGTGCTACATTAGTACACACAGAATTTCATACAAAAATCGGCCACAAGCATACATACATACATATATATACGTAAATACATAGACTGCTAAAATCATAACCCTTCCTTTTGGCTTTGCCGTAGTCGGGTAAAAAAAAACCAGACGTTTAGATTAGTACGGCATGGAGATGTTAGGAGATGGAATAAAACAAAGATAATAAAACAATTAGAATTGATAGGTTTATTATTCACATCTCGAATAAGAGTGATCTAACAAGACGTGTTCTTGTATATCTTAAAATTTCAATGCATTGCTGTCAGATGATGTGTCACTGTCGCTATCAATAACAGCTATATTATAATTCACTAATTCATCGTCGTCATTCTGCAATCTCTCAACGTGAACTTACAATGTGATTTCACGTAGCCTCCGTTACAGCTTGAAAAGCATCTTGCACCAGATTTAATATTTTTGTTTCGAAACGCCAACGAAATAATTTAAAATGTTGTCTTGAAATTATTGGTCCACATTATAGTTTTTTTTATAATAATTGAGAGGCCGTTTTAACCAATATCTGACGATGCGTGATGGCTTCAATGGGTATGGAAATTTTTCACATGAAGCTGACAACACTTACTTGACACAGTTGTCAGCCTCATATTTATTATTATGATATTTATTTTAGAGATATTTGTTGTTTTCCCTTACATTCTTGAGCACAAAACGAACGTACTACCATAACAATTTTTCTAGCACTACTTTTTATCACAATAAAGATGATTACTGCTATGTATTTCACAAAATTTTCGTAACGATGTAAACAATGAACTTTGAAGTTTCAAAGTGACTTTTCAATATGACAGATTTCGACTGCCCTAGTGATAAACAAAGTAACTGACATTTTTTGTGAAATTGACTTTTTTCCTAACAAAAGTTTTATGTCGAGTAGTTTTTTACCACAGTGTCCACAGTTTAATATTTCAAATAACTTGAACCGTTTACTGAAATTTGAATTGCCGAAACAAATAACTGCACACACTAACCCGGAATATAAATGCAAAAACCAAGTAAATAAGCACAACACAAAAACAAAGTAATTTGATGTTGATCACTTTGTTTTTGTATTTAAAATGCAGTTGCTTTTGATTTTTCGTTTCGTGGAACGATCCCAGGTAAAACTTGTCTATGTTTGAGATCACCTTTACTTTCTTTATGTTTAATGTTAACAAATTAAACACTCTGTCATCTGTCAGTTTTGCTGCACGCTTGTGTCAAAAGTTTTCAAACGGTTGACAAAAACATAGATCAAACATAGAAACTGGAATTTAGGGTATTACTTTATGTACTTATAAATAATCGTTTTAATTGTTACCGGCTACTTACTATTTTAAAATGTTTCTACTGAAGATAGGTGCAGAATTTTAGATACCTACGTACATAATTAACTAATAGGGACATTACTTTACAGGAATATAACTAAAAATAGACACAGTACTGTAAATTATAACTTTACAAGATCAACATAGTTGATTGATGCCCACGACTCCGTCCGCGTGTATTTAGGTTTTTGAAATTCTAGTCTAAGCTCTGTAATTTACCAGGATAAAAAAGTAGCTTATGTCATTCTCAAAAATACAACTTATCTGTATACCTCGTTAAGATCAGCTGAACAGATGGTGCATGAAGACTTAGTAGACAGACATACTTAAATCGCATTTATAATGTTAGTAGGTAAGTATAGATTCTTGAGTTGTTGTAATAAGCTCTAACTTACCGTCTCTAAGTTAACTAAGTTGGATATGCTTTGTCCGTCTGACTGTCACAGCCTTATAACTTCTGATTTAATTAAAAGAATTACTTCAAATTCACCGATAACATGTAGAATAACATGTAGAATAACGGCCTAATGCCGGTGGTGGGTCCATATTGGCTCACATAAAATTCCAAATCCTATTCGTTGTCTTACTACCGTTCTGTGGTCATAATCTATAATCTTCTTCTTCTATAATATAATAAGACTGTAACAGATCCAATTCTGTACATTGAAGATATTTTGAAAATTTTTATTGGAGGGCACTCTATAATCGATACTGAAGCCAAAACTGCAATTTTTTTCATTTTTGTCTGTCTGTCTGTCTGTCTGTCTGTCTGTCTGTCTGTCTGTCTGTCTGTCTGTCTGTATCTTGGCCGCGCATCACGCCGTAACTACTGAATGGATTCAAATGAAACTTGGTACGATTTGAGTTTATACTTCGAGGTAGGTTATAGGATACTTTTTATCCCGAAATTCAGCACGGTTCCCTAGGGAAAGGGGAAGAAAGTTAAAACATGTATTTAGCTGTAATTCATTAACGCGTAGTTCGATTTAACTCATTCTTTTTTTGTTAGAAAGGTAGTACTTTAAGTATTGTCCCGTAAATATTTCAAGGTCATAGGTTTATTAGTTCAGAAATGACAGACATTACAACCCTCAGTATTGGGTTCAAATAACTTGGGACCCGGATCTTTGAACGTACGGCTTATT
Source organism: Melanargia galathea (assembly GCA_920104075.1). Lineage (NCBI taxonomy): Eukaryota > Metazoa > Arthropoda > Insecta > Lepidoptera > Nymphalidae > Melanargia > Melanargia galathea. The sequence continues at coordinate 25,315,749 of OV049863.1, read as the reverse complement.
TTAAACTGGTGTGCGTTTAAATTTATGTTTGTGTTTCTGTCTATTTGTTCAAGCTAATCTCCGAAACGGCTGGATCGATTTTAATGGAACTTTCAATGTTATAAGGAGTAACAGGCTACATTTAGTTTAGGTACATAAAATAATTATGGGATTCGATCCGATCCTATATAAAACCTATAAACACGCGAACGAAGTCGCGGGGGTCAGCTAGTAATATAATAAAGCGGAAGAGTTTGTTTGTTTGAACGCGCTAATCTCAGGAACTACTGGACCGATTTCAAAAATTCTTTCACCGTTGGATATCTACGTGATCCTTGAGTGCTATAGGCTATATTATATGTACCACGGGCGAAGCCGGGGCGGACCGCTAGTAAATAATAATCGTTCTTCATAATTTTGTTTTTCATAATTTTTTATTCATACATTTTTTATCCCTACCAACGGATCTCATAACCGTTAGTGATCATATTTAGAAATATTTTCGGACATCCGATGATAGGAGTTGAAATATGTAAGACAATGCGCTCCCGCCGGTGATTACATAAAAAATAATAAAAATAGTTATTTGAGTTATTTGGGAGGGGCGCGGGTGCCCATTAAAGCAAATGGGGGGGAGGGGGCAATATTTTTTTATTCACAATATCACAATCACAATATCACACACACACACGCACACGCACACACACATTTGAACATTAATTTTTGGGGTAACTATTTGTATCTGAATAACAAAGTAAACTCTTCTTTGTAATAAATTGAAAAATATTTTTGGAAGAAATTGACTTGACTTAACATCTTTTTAAAGATAAATAAGTAGGTATTTTGTAGAAAGGTTGCCTTTAAATAAGAGTTTTCAATGTTTATGCTTGTCCTGTAAAATTATTCTGAATGTAGTTACTTTGTATATCACTAGGGCAGCCGATTTATCAATGAATAATGGACGTAGTTCAGCAAAAGGGATTCAACCTACACAACTTGTCATACAAATATATACCTAAATATTGCTGAATTAAAATTAACTTTGCTATGATAAGTCGTGTGAGTTGAATCCTTTTTGCTGAACTACGTCAATTTATCAATGAACTTATGAATGAACACATCTTCCCCTCGTACTCCACCAACCCCCGCAGAAGGGCCAACTATATCGCGGTCTGCCTATATAGGCTAGCTTTGTTAATTAAAAAATCAGTTTTGCTCTCTCACACTCAAGTGACACATTAATGAATAGAAGTTGCATTAGGCGGTGTATCTTGACATGTGCTTAGTAATAGACGACGGTATTTACTTTCAAGCTATGCTTTTTATACAAATAAATAATAGTTTAAAAATAAGCTTTTAAGATATTATCGAAATGATAATCCTCTATTACACCCATGCACCCCACGCTTTTTTTTTAAATAAAATACATTTTTTCATATGCACACTATTATTAATTTATATTTATTAAAATTTATTTTCTATGTTTTAGTTTGGTTTTCTATAAAAAGCGTGTTTTTTAGTTTTTTAAACTATTATTTATTTTTTACTTTTTAGTTTGGTTTATTTATAAAACACTAAAAAAAACACGTCACTTAAAATACAACAGATATTAATTATTAATAAATTATTTTATTTGTTTTTTATTGTAAATCGTACAATATGATTAAAGTAAATAAGTACTAATTAATAATATTATTATTTTGTTTTAATATTGTTTTATCTTCACATTCGTGAGTTTTGTGCTTAGATTTTAGTTGTGTGTGACATCTATTCTGTTTACCCTAGTTACAGTTAGTTACCGTGCGATTTTGAATGTTTATTGTTTTTCCTTACCGAAGACTTTTGATAAATGAACACAAAATCTTATTTTCCAAATTGAATAATGAAATAATCTTATTAAATTGGTGTATTGTCATCGGTCCTCGATAAATAAAGTTTGAATGAATTCTGACCGTTTAAAGTGGGTCAAAATCGCGTTCAAAGAAGTCGGTTACAAACATACATACAGGTGAAGCTAATATAAAGCGTGTAAAAACCAGCCCGAGACTATAAGAGCAATAAAATAATCTGAGCAAGATAATTCCTCGTAATGTGATATTTGAATATATTAGGAACAAGCGGAACCCGCGACTTCGTTCGCGTGGATATTGGTTTTTGAAAATCCCGCGTGAATCATTTTGTTTTTCCTAAGCTCCTTTGAGCTCATACCTTGCTAAAAACTGTTAAAATTTCACTGGCGGATGTTTAGGTAGATCAAAATGTAAACATCCGCCAGTGAAAGTCCCATCAAAATCGATCCAGCTTTTCAGAGATAAGCCGGTAATCTTAAAAGTATCCCTTTTCTAACAAAAAAATAATGAATGAAATCGGACCACGCGTTACTGAATTACAACTAAGTACACATTTTAACTTTTATCCCCTCTCCCAAGGGAACCCTGCTGAATTTCGAAAAGTACCTTATATGTTACTCCATAGTATGAACTTAAATCGTGCCAAGTTTCACTTCAATATATTCAGTAGTTTTTGCGTGATGCGCGCACAAACATACAGACAAACGGATAAACAGACAAATAGACAAAAATTTCTAAAAATAGCGTTTTTATGTTTGTATGTACAGAATACAGATACTACGATTTTATGATATGTATAGATAGAAGATAGATATCAAGCGAAACGAAATCTTTTTGCTCAACGTTTTGATACTGATTGAGCAAGAGTGAATAGGCACCTTCTAGCGATCATTATCACATCTTTATAGCAATGCTATTGCATATCACTGGCACACATACTTAGTGACTAAGCCATTTATTTATTAAAGACCATCCAGAATAATCACTGAAAGTTCTAAATAAATCCAAATTTAACCAGTTTATTCAGGTCAGTTTTGTTTTAGTTTTGATTGTAGAGATAATTTACCTAAGGTCTAGTCTTAGATTCAAAAAACTTAGGTACACTGTAGGATGCTTTGATAGAGTTTTTCAACATGTAATTGTAATCTAAGTGTCAAGTAATGCATTCTATAATTGTTCTTACCAAGTGATTACATATGAAGTCATTAGTCAGTTTCTCACGTCGCTGCGCCGACCGCAAGAGTTGCATACAAAGTCGCCCGCGGTGATCGCGCGCTGCATACGTTATACGCGCGTCGTACTTTGACTAGCATGAAGCCTGAAACATGCGCTGGAAAACTTGAAACTCCCACCTTTGAGAAAATATCATTCTAAGAGAAATTCCGAAATATATGCAGCTTGTCAACGCCTACGTCCTTCTCATTACAATATTTATGAAGCAGACTCGCTAATATATTCGTTGTCGTCAGCCAAAAGACGTCCACTGTTGGACATAGTTTATTTATTATAGATACTTCCGCAGTCACGGTATGATCTTGTATCCAGCTCTGAGCATAGCTCTCTCCATCGCCCTCGGAGCTTTCCTATTAGGCTCATAGTTAACCATGTCTCGGAGCCATATGTCATCACTGGCAAGACGCACAGTTCGAAGACTTGAATCTTCAGTCACTGAGGAACTTTGGATGAGAAGACAACTCGAAGCTCCCCGAACGCTCCCCAAATGAGTAGCATTCGACGGTTGACCTTTTTATCGAAATTGGACTTATGTAGTAGGTATTAATAAATTAAGTATTAATAAATTAAGTATTCATCTATTAAAAAATTTAAATAAACCAAATTTTTGCGTTTAAGATGCGGCTAGCGTATTAAATGACGGACATGCGTTAGGTGTAAAGATTCTTTTTCATTCGTAGAAAAACGCAAAAAACTGCTGGAAAAACTCTGCAGAAAAAATGGATGAATCTATATTTAAGTATCGAGGCTTATACGCTTCGCTTATTATGATTGACATTACAGCTAATACTTATTTGGGAAGTTGGTTCTTGCCAAGGCTAATCAAATCTTCGTGGAATCTAAGAGACTTATTCCAAATCTACCTACATCAATAATTATTATAAGGAGGTAATGTTTCTAAGTTTAGATGTAGGACGTAATCTCCGAAACTACTCATTCGATTTTGAAATTTCTTTCACCAATATTTAGAATGGACCTCCAGGGTGAAATTATTATCACTTTAAAGTAAAAAAGCTTCTAGTGGAGACCAATTTTTCAACGTAACTCGACGAAAAAAAGGGGTCGCAAATGCGTTTTTTATGAACTCTGCCGCCGTCTTAACGATAAGAGATACCTATAAGAATGCTTTCTAAAGAAAAGTCGTAGAGCCTAAAAATACCTGTAAAGTGTAAAAAGCCCGCGATGGCATATATTACCCTCGCAGTTTTAGTTTTAAGTTTTCGTAAGTAATTATCACCATTACCTCACTTTCATGACACAGTGTACCAATTTTGAATAAATATACTTGGACTAAGGACTTTGACTTTGTTAAGATTAATTAAAAAAATGATAAAATATGACTAAAGGAGACATATTTTAAATTAATTTTAATTTGTGAGGGATAATAATATAAGGTACCTACTACCTACCTACCGAATGTTAAATTCTTATCAAAATAAAGTTTGATTCTGATTCTGGGTCTATAAGATAAATCCTGTGACCAGAGTCCAGAAATTCGGATATTGTTACATTTCTTCGTTATTAATTATTATGAAGTTAGAATACGATGAACAGCCAGTGTGTAAGTTGTCTTAGAGCATGCGGTTAGGATGGTATTACGGAGATTCGGTTACGAAGCAGTAAATATAGCTCGAAGGTCTGCCGGGAAGTATAGGCTTTCGCCCGAGGCGTCGTAATATCCTGTAACGGCTATTTATACATCTTTCGTTGCATAATCATTTGTGTCATGAATATTTCATTTTACACATTATACTTACTTACGCGATTAGTGTTTTCGACAAGTTTATTTTTGTGTGTGTTTAACTATCTTAGTGTTTTGTGATGATACTTTCGCATTGAAATGACAAATACCTACAATATGGACCGAGTTCAGACTGAAGTTTTGTTAATGTCCTCCCGACGGTACATCGGCCATAGTGGCCAATCTATATAGGTATACTCATAAGATATTGTAGTAAGTATCTATTCCTTCACTCTCATAGTGAGATGGAACGCCGACGTGACACGACCGGAGAGAGATCAAGTGCAGCACCGACAGCTTTACGTCTCGGGGGCGAGGGGATGTATCTAAAATTGCTAACTCCTAAACTCAGGGCTGCTACTGAGAATTTTTAACAGAAAACCTAATAACATATTTTTAACCCCCGACGCAAAAACGATAAGTTTGACGTGTCTGTGTGTGTGTGTGTGTGTGTCTGTCTGTTCCCCTGTAGCGCTCAAACGGGTGAACCGATTTGAATGCGGTTTTTTTTTGTTTGAAAGGTGAATTAGTCGAGAGTGTTGTTAGCTATGTTTGATGAAAATCGGTCCAAGATGGCCGCCGCTACAAAATGGCGGATTACATATTTTATCACAACGCCCTCAATATGGGTATCAAATGAAAGGGCTTGACTAGTAGAATAGCACTATGCAAATCCAAGATGGCCGCCATCACAAAATGGCGAATGTCGGGGGTTTTTAAATTTTCAATTTATCGCGATAGTGTTGACGGATTTTTGCACAAGCAAATCTGCAGTGACCAAACTGCCAAAAGCTATAAGTACTAGTTTTTCGACAATTTGTTTAAAAACATTTTCTAATATATTATGTTCCACTGTCTATTTTAAAATGCGCACATATAGAATTCTTAATACAAATAGGTACGAGTAGATAATAGCTTTCTACCCAGTGGCAGCGTCTAGTTTCATTTAAATATATTTAAAAATATGCAGGCAATGCCGAGACCATACAAAAAAACAGGAAAAAGGAAATGAGCTCCCAATCTATTAAGATAACGAATCTCGAATAAAAACGTAGCACGGAACCGGCTTGGTGCAGAAGTGTTGTGCTTTACGGAATGGCAAATCAAAAGCTATATGCCTATAGGATAGGTCTACTCATTTTCCTGTGGTTCTATCGATTTCAAGGTAGGTAATAGCGACAAAATAGTAAAAACGACAAACGGATGTGTTTTTGTGAAGTAGATTTTTTTAAACGTGTTGCGCACACATTAGGTTATCGTGTAGATTTTCCAAGAAGCGCTAGGCACGTGCGTCGGATTGAAAACGTAAGGAAAAGTTGGAAAAACTTAAGAATGATATTGAAAATTCAAAACTCGTGGACAAACACATAAGTTTTCTTTCAGTGTAGATATTAATAGTGCATGGCGGGGTAACCTCTTTTACCAGGGTAAAAGGCAGACAACATTACATCTACGGTCTACCGCATCGATAGATCTAGCGCTGAAGGGCGACTCTATTTACTCTTTGCTTTAGTGTCCGCAGAAAAGCAAATAACCATTATTTTAATTGTTGTTTTTATTGGTGTCAAAACACACACGTTCGCGCAAGTCGGTCACGGTCCCAGAAGTACCAATAAGTGTATTTATTATTTACTAGCTGGCGCCCACGACTTCATCCGCGTGGATTTAGGTTTTCAAAATATAAAAATATACTTTTCGTCAAAATCGGTTAGGCGTGAAAGCGAAAATGATTCCACGGGATTTTTAAAAACTTAAATCCGCACGGACGAATTCGCGGGAATAGAGTATATATTTTTTTTTATTATTTAGGTTTATAATAAAAATGTCTTTCGAACCATGAAAGAGCCCCCGAGTAATTTTTTTCCCAGGTGTCGGATCGATGAGGATTTTTCACATTTCATTTATAATAGTGTTTCGAACAATTCTACCAATTTTCAGCCAAGTGTGAGTCAACTGTGCGTGTCCAGGAGTAAATTTTTTTCCAGGTGTCGGATCGATGAAGACTTTTCACATTTCATTTATAATAGTGTTTTGAACAATCTTACCAATTTTCAGCCAGGTGGGAATTATTGTAACCTCACCCCTATTTTTTAGTCTAATTTGACCGGTCTATAATGTTTAGAAGCTAAAATTAGAATAGTTTTTTCTAAAAATTATCACAAAATGCTCTTAAAACTTAACTCTAACTATGTTTAAACTAAAATTTAAGGAAAAGACAAACAATTATTATAATATGTTATTTAACACTTGCACGTTGAGCAAGCCATGGGAGCATCTGGTTCGGAATACTTACTTATTAGGTCATTGTGATAAAACGGCCGTTTGAGTATTGTTTGTGCGTTCTATTTTGAGCGCTTTACATTGTGTGACGTAACTATAATTGAAAATCTAAGAAATTATGGAGTCTGTGAAACGCTGGTGAATGCAAAATGGTGGTTATAGCACTTTACAAATACAAGTTATAGTACCTATAGATTGGTACCAACATGCGCCGTAAGCATAAACTAAGAAGTCATCACTTTGGTGCGAAATCTGGGTGGCCTGGGCACTACGCATAGCAACTTTCCGATGTCAAATATATCAGCCAGTCAGTCTGCCTGCGCGAAGTGGTGGTACTGTACTAGTCTGTAACTTTAGTCCTTTGACGGAGTGATAATATGAGGTTGTTTATTTCATTTTGTGGTACTTGTACCTACCCAACTGCCTAGTTGGTTTAGTGGTTAGCATGTTCGACCGTAGATCACGAGGTCCTGGGTATATTCGTGGGTCGGGAAAATAATTGTTAGGTATTTCTATCAAGAAATTTTCTGTGCCAGCCCAGAGTTGGACGCTGCCGATTTTAGTGTGGGCACCCCCGTGCCTCGGAGAGCACGTTCAGCAGTCGGTCCCGGTTATTATCACTATCATCGTGACAATAGTCGTTAAAGCCCGCCATCTAGCATTGGAGCAGCGTGGTGGGTCTGAGCACTAAATCCCTCTCTCCTACGAGAGAGAAGGAATATACCCAACAGTGGGACGTTAAACAAAGTCTGTAGTAGAACCTTTTGCAGATGAACCTTTTGCAGAGGAAAACAGATCAAATGAGAGCCCGTATTAACGGTGCTCGCTCGTTTTCCTTCTGCTGACTATAAAACGCCTATAAATACGATTGAAGTTCGCCGCAAGGTTGTTGACACGAAGGTTTTTCCTGTGCCACCAATTTCCTATAGGTGACTTCAGTGTAAGATTCGCGTCAAAGAGTTTTACTTTTAGAAATCAACTATTTTTAGCCGTCTTCGAAAAAAAGGAGGAGTGTCTTAATTTGGCGCGTATTTTATGCCCGAGATTTCTGAACCAAATTGCATGATTCTTTTTACACAGCATTCTGGGCATTTTCTTTTTACACATGCAGGGCACTGTACTCCTAAACCGTGAGGATTTAGAAACTGTTGATTGTGAATTCATATTGCCGATGCCAACTTCATTATGAACTGCGAGTCAACTGATTGTTTGTAGATACGCTCAGGTTTTCTGGATTTTTGTCTAAGTTTCTACAAGGACATGCTCTAATGCTGCCAACGCGCGTCGATGAAAGCTTAAACTGCTTCCAGATACCATAAGTATAGTTGGATATTTTCTGGCACACAAACTTATCTCGTGCAACAATATATAAAATTCTCCGAAATGGCTTGACCGATTTTTATGAAATTTTTTCTGAATGTTTGGTAAGTTTGAGAATATGACGTAAACCATGTTTGATACCCTATGTGATAAGGGTGGTTCACCCCAAAATTTTTATTTTTATTATTTTGGGCAAAACATTTTATTTTTATTTTTTTATGATTCGGCATTAAAAATACATACAACCCTACATTTTTACTCTCCTACCACGAACCCCTATATTTTAATAGCGATATTAGTACTTTAATAACCGTGTAGGTGGCGCTGATGTCGGTATGTCACCGAGCAGGACGACGCGACGTCTGCCGGGTCCGCTAGTGTCTCGCCAGGGTCCGCGAGTACCTCTGCCTGGTTAGCGTTTCATCATAATTGTGATACCGTGGACAATCACCAACCGGTCATCAATAAAGAAATACCAATCTGGACGGTCCCAAAACAATCATAATGACAATGTAGTTCGTCGTAGTCCCCCAGGGTCGGCCGCTCGCAGCGCTTCACGGCTGATCGCTCCGGCCGGCTAATTGAACGTCGTCGCACTTCCTGTCCCCTCTGATAAACCAAACTACTATTGGTGTTTGGTTCCTTTATCTAACTATTGCGTATCTAGTGGACATGAACTTGAAATATATCTTCAAAGGTGGATATTACAGAAGTTAGCTAATAAGATAACTTGTATTATTTTTCTTTTAATGGTTGCACTATGCTATATACCTACTGCCTTTTTACCCGACTACGGCAAAGCCGAAAGGAAGGGTTATTATTTTAGCAGTCTATGTATGTATGTTGTATGTATGTATCATGTATGCTTGGAGCCGATTTTTGTATTTTGATATTTTGATTATTAAATTAGTTTCGGATAGACATAACAGATGGCGCAGCTAGATGCTTGCCCCGCGCTTTCTGCACACTAAATTATTAAGCGTAGTCGGGTTTTAGTTTACGAACTTTATACTTGTTCGAACTTGAAAACTTGATACTTAGCATCCTAGACCTTAGCATATTAATTTTTCCTCGGCCCATTAGATCAATTCTTTATTAATGAACACATTATCCCAGTCCAGTCGTGATTTGTTTCAGGGGGAGAGGCGAAGCTAAGGAAAGAAATAAATGAAACAGTGTTGTGATTCAGACAACTATTATTTCAGATTTTTTGCTTTATAAACTTGGAGATGAGGGGGCAATGGAATGAATTGTTTTGACTGATGTGTGAGTGATTGGAAGTGTGTGAGGGAAAAAGGGATGCGGGAGGAAATGGGATTGGTCAAGAAGCACACGTCACGCGTGGTTATTTCGAATTACGTGCAGCGGTAATTTTGAAAGTGTTCTATCATTCATTATTGCATCTAGAGTAAAACAAGCGCCAAATTGCTGCATAATTAGTTGTAAAATTAGGCAGTAATTAATATTTTAAATGAAGGCATGCGGAAAAGTTTATACGGCCTCTGAGAATGCAGATTTTTCACGTTCAAAATCAAAATGATTCATTTAATCTCAGCCAAATTATGGATTTTATGATAATTCAAGGCTTCTACCAACGGGTCAAAATGAAGATTCCACTGAGAAAAGCCGCAAAAGAAAAATACTACTAGGTAGCTGTATTAATTAGCAAATTATAAATCAAATATGTGAGCTGCTGAATGCAAAGCCGATTGCTTCCACGTAACTTCCTTCCTTCAAACCTATGGCAGTTCAAGGGTTGGTTAAACAAAGTCCTTAAAAGCCAACAAGTTGACTCCTGTGGTGCCGTAACAGACCAGTAAGGCTTATACTGGTCTGTGGGCGCCGTAAATGTTATCACTTTGACCCACCTGAGGTTCAGACTTCAGTTCGGGCTCATTGTTTAAAATTAAAGCCTACAATGAGCAGGTGCATCTGTGCTAGCAATTGGCATCGAGTTCGCGACGTCTGGTCTGTGTCGGATATGCCGAGTACGTGCGACTTCCTACCAGCACCCAGCGCGAACGCCTTTGTTCTGCGCACGCGGTCGCCTTACTTATTAGCGCACACTCACTGACTGAGCCATTGTTTTTGTTTGGGGTTACAAGTGACAAGTGTTCCCGCGAGGTCAGGTATTTGCGGCCGGCGTTTGACATCGATAGTAATATTCATACATTTTTGGATAATATCACGCTCTTTGGGATGGTCTAGAATATTCCCGTGAAAATAGAGGGTGAGATGAGATGAGAACTTATGAATTTATTTGACATACGTAGGTACACTTTTATTAGATGCCTAACATCAGCTAAGTAGTTAGTTAAATAATACAAGTATACATTAAAAACTTAAAAAAACCCCGGCATTCGCCATTTTGTTGTGGCGGCCATCTTGGATTTACATAGTGCTACTCTACTAGTCAAGCCCATTCATTTCATACCCATATTGAGGGAGTTGTGAAAAAATAATATGCAATCCGCCAATTTGTAGCGGCGGCCATCTTGGATCGATTTTCATCAACATAGCTAACAACATTCTCGACTAATTCACCTTTCAAACAAAAAAAACCGCATTCAAATCGGTTCACCCGTTTGAGCGCCACGGGGGAACAGACACACACACACACACAGACACGTCAAACTTATAACACCCCGTCGTTTTTGTGTCGGGGGTTAAAAATGAAACGATGAAGATAGATTTCCCACTATTTGTCTCCATAAATCCGCTTTTATTATGCTTTAAGTATGTGGAAGTAGGCACTTACTTCAGTCCCACAAACGTATGAACAAGTGATTATTTGCTTTCTCTAGAAATTCAATAGGGAGACAATGTTACCGCGTGAGAGCGACGTCACGCGCCGACATGGAACAATGGATAACTGTCAGCCGAGATGTGAGATGTAGGCGATTGATCTATTGTACTACTTCAGACATCCAATGATTGACTTCTTCATCTATAAATGACAAATGTATAGCCGTGAAAACTAAACAAGACGACATTTCCAAGCAAAATTATTATTATTTTACTGAATGTGAAGAATTCGCTAACTTTACCCAACTCGTGAATGACATGAATAAATTTACAAGTATTTAAATTAAAAATTAAAAAAAACCCCGACATGCGCCATTTTGTGGCAGCGGCCATCTTAGATTTGCAATAGTGCTTTTCTACTGGTCAAGACCTTTCATTTGATACCCATATTAAGGAAGTTGTGAAAAATATGTAATCCGCCATTTTGTAGCGGCGGCCATCTTGGACCAATTTTCATCAAACATAGCTAACAACACTCTCGACTAATTCACCTTTGAAACAAAAAAAACCGCATTCAAATCGGTCCACCCGTTTGAGCGTCACAGGGGAACAGACAGACAGACAGACACACACACACACACACTCACAGACACGTCAAACTTAACACCCCGTCGTTTTTGCGTCGGGGGTTAAAAAAACGTTCCTCCTAAAAATGCGCATTACAAATACGCTCATGTTGTACTCTCCATGGAACATGACAACACAACTATATCTCCATGGTCGACGCAGGTGGTTCGTCAAAAGTATAATACTATTTCATTGTGTGTAACACACATGGTACATATAAATATACACATGTCATATACATAACGCTCGCATTTCGTATTCGTCACGTTTGTTGTATTCACGACGAGCTGCGGCTGCGGCGCGGTGGGTGTATTGTGCAATATGTAGGTACGAGTAATATAGTTTGGTACACATGAGACTGCATTCTTAATGTCCACAGGGGCCCAAAATAATGTATAATTTACGTAGATTTCTGTGTATGTTTCGCCTTGTAAAGACACAACTACACAGTAATATTATAAAGGCGAAAGTTTGTGTGTACGTGTGTGTGTGGAGTGTGTGTGTGTGTGTGTGTGTGTGTGTGTGTGTGTGTGTGTTTGTTACTCTTTAACGTCGCAAATACTAAACCGATTTGGCTGAAATTTTGAATGGAGATAGATTATGCCCGTACTCAACACATGGGCTATTTTTATCCTCGAAAAATCCACAGTTCACATGGGATTTTGAGAAAACCGAAATCTATAGCTATAAAACTTTAGGTAGATTACTATAGCTAACTTCCTTGAAAGTAGGTATAACGGTTGGAAAAGGGAGCGGGAACGGGAACCGGAAATCTACGATTCCCTCGGGATTTGTGAAAAACCGAAATTCACGCGGGCAAAGCCGCGGGCAGAAGCTAGTAAAGTATAATTTACGTAGATTTCTGTGTATGTTTCACCTTGTAAAGATACCACTACACAGTTATGCTATTTTCTCTATAATTCATAAGGTTGTGTAAGTGTAAAACTTTATGATTTAGGTACTTGCGATGCAGAATTCGATTTTGGCCTAAATTTTTTTGCTGAAGTTGTATCATTGTCAACAATGCAATTCAGTTAGTTTTACTTTTTAGGTCAGTCTGATTTAAAAACATTTCTCAGTAACGACATTGTTTTCATTAATATTATTTTAGAAACAAAAAAAAAATTGACTAAACTTTTTAAGTTTTTAGTTTTTAAGTATTTTTGGTTTTTATTTTACAATCTTCTTCCTCGACTGATAGACGTCCACAAAGTCCCTTGTAGAGACTTCCACATGCCTCGATCTTACGCCGCTTGTATCCAGCGGGTCCTACGATTCGTTTGATATCGGCTGTCCACCTAGTGGTGGGACTGCCAACTCTGCGCTTGACGGTACGAGATCACCATTCCAGCGCCTTCAGACTGCTATGTTCCTCGAAGTTTCTGCTCCTATCATTGCAACTTCCTCGTCGTGACTTGTTCATTGTTGAGCTACATTGTTAAAATTAAATATTAGAGTATGAATGGCATCTCAATTAGCTTTAATTTTAATCACTTGACTGTCATTTGGTTCAAGCCAAAGTCACATTTGCAAGTTTCTAACAATTTATTCGTTTGTGTCTCGTACGTGTCTACAACATGGGTACATACCTAAAACGATTTGGGCATTGTATACATTCTGTCCAAACAACGTTATGCCCAAATGCTTCATGCTATATTATAACACTTGTATATGACTTATTGCTTCAGGTACACATGCTATTTTCGGATAAAAGGTTTGCGCTAACTAAAGAACGTATTCTTTGTTTATATATGGGTCATATTTGCATGGATTGCAAACCCCAGTGGAATTGATGTTTCTCAACAGGTCTATGTAGGGAACTTTGATCCTTATTGTGTACGAATGTAAGGGTGTATTGGTGTACAGGTTGCAGGTTGTAATAGTAATATCTCTTGGGTATTGCGATTTGCGATTGACGCATCGGCGCGGCGTGGCGTGGTCCACTGTGCTATTAAAGTGTGAAAACGTTGTAGTGACGTCGGAGAGTTACGTAACATTATGAGTATTTAAAAAAAATCCTCCGGAAGATTTTTGAGGAGATCCATGATCTAAAAGACCAACCGAGATCTCATCATTGCTTCTCAAGCACGATGTCTTGTCACTGATGTCACTTATCAATCAAAGAAATTTTTTTGATTGATTTTTCGAGGCGGAAAAATATTTCATCAGGTTGATTCTGATTTCCCCTTAATTCCCTTCGATTATTACCAACCTAAAGTTAAGGATCGCTCCAAATCGAATTGAGATAAGATTAACACGATGATCTCTTTAAAAGAAATGTAGGTATTTCATACCAAATTCATACCCAATATTGTGGGTCTTACGATTCCCCGTTTACCTACTCAATTATTTATTTTGATTTAAAAAAAATTTTTTTTTTGTTTGAAAGCGTATACCTACTTCCCAAATGATTCCATGGTCAGGATCTTATGATGGGATCCTGGAGAAAACGAAGGAAATTTTCAAATTGTATTATGGTAGGTTTAATTTTTCTTAAAATATAGCTTGTCAAAATTCAAAGTGTTACAATAATTTACCAATGTCAACGTTTTTTAACAATTGATTCTCTTAATAAATAATTAATGTACGAGTGCATTAGGTATTATAGTTAGTAACTAGTTATAGCTGATTCGTGCTGACTGCTGACAATGCTGATCACCCACTTTGCGAATGGCTGCATGAATTATGTTAATGCAGTCATTACAATAATTACACGTTTTGTTATACCAAGGACCCACATCGAGCACACGCTGACAAAAAACCGACCAAGCGCGAGTCGGAGTCGCGCACAAAGTTTTCCGTATAACAACAAACACATAAGTTCTTTTAGTAAATCACAAAATAAATGCCATAACAACATCAAGGGGAAAAAAACTAAGGCGCTAAACCAACTACTTAAAATGCTAGTGTACGGAACTCTAATTTTTGTTATTTTTTGTTTTACTTTGGAATATATATACCACCGTGTAACCGAAATACCGTTTTTAATATAGAGTTGACAAAAATGACGTAAATGCAATTTTTTAGATGTATTATTAGTACTTATCTATTCTAATAATATTTGCCGTGATAGAAACCGTAGTAAAATGTAGTCTACGAAAATTTCAAGTAACTGTCTATATTACGGCTGAAGCCGTAATCCCTCTAACAGACGGATAGACGAACAAACAGCGGAGGCAAAAGGATCCCGTTTGGCGCGCTGTGGGTACGGAACCCTAAAAACAGATAATAATATGCAGGTACAATCAATGTTTTTGTGCAATTTTGAAAGATTAGGTAGTGGGGTTATAAACTTATGTTCTTTAAATTATTCGATTAGTCGCACTTGAAAGATGTGCTAAGTATTAGTAGCATCTTGTCAATTAAGACACTACGTTGAATTCTATGATCTATCTAGTCCAAAAGAACTTTCGTAATTGAAGACACAATTAGTACCTATGGATACTAGTAAGACGGTAGTAACGATAAGGTAGAATATATT
Source organism: Melanargia galathea (assembly GCA_920104075.1). Lineage (NCBI taxonomy): Eukaryota > Metazoa > Arthropoda > Insecta > Lepidoptera > Nymphalidae > Melanargia > Melanargia galathea. Next base: position 25,300,493 of record OV049863.1, on the reverse strand, counting down.
CTAGCCTCTATACAACATGCACAAATCATCACGTTTTCTCATTTTGTCCCTAATTACCTACCTAATTATTTATTAATGGTATAATTGCAGTAGATTAGGTAGAAACATCATAACGTAATATGCAGTAATATTTGCAAAAATTACATAATTAGGTACAATGATTTTATGTATCAATTAGTGCGAAATGCTAACTCAAATGTAGCATATTAATTATTATTCAGCGAAATAGATGCTAATTAGCAGGCTTCAAACTAAGCGAGACAGTCTCTATACAATTTAATAAAGTGCCAAATAAATTGTAACTTCTAAAATCCACCACCCATCACCACTACAGCCTTTTTAACGTCCCACTGCTGGGCACAGGCCTCCTCCTCAGGAGAGAGGGATTTAGAGCTTAGACCCGTCACGCTGCTCCAATGTGGGTTTGCGGGCTTTAACGACTATTGTCACATGTTAGTGATAATAATCGGGACCGACTGCTTAACGTGCTCTCCGAGGCACGGGGGTGTGAAACACCGCCAACTACCAACTCCGGTCTGACACTGAGAATTTCTTGACAAAGAAACCCAATACCTAACAATAATTTACCCGACCCGGGAATCGAACCCGGGACCTCGTGATCTGCTAACCACTAGACCAACGAGGCACTTCTAAAATAAATGTTTGCAACCTCTGGCCGAACGACGAAAAGGTCAATGTCCGCTATTGTCATTGATCCTGGCTATGGAAGCTTATTTTTTAATTTGATCACTAGTAAGGCCTTGGTTGCGGTTACACTGCGAGCTCACTTGGTGGCACGAGAAGGTGCAGTCCACAGTAACGTGGTAATCTAAAATGGGATGTCAGTTTTATTAAACCCATACCTCTAATCGGTCTCTAGGCGACCTTGTACCGGGACGCTACAACGGTTGGTGGCTCATCTTTGCCAGTAGCATCATGGTAAGTTGCCTCTCACTAGAATATACCTGAATTTCGATTTGACAAACTCTTAAATTTTATACCATTAAATAAGAAATGAGAAGGTCCGCAGGAGATCCACGGCAACCAGTACAGCTCGTCGAGTCGAAGTTCAAGTGGTAGTGGTCTGGATACATAGCTGAAAAACCGATGGTGTTTGGGGTCCCAAAGTGTTCGAATGACGTTAAGTGGACGGACGATCTCAAGCGATTCGTTGAGAGCCGCTGGATATAACGGGCACAAGATTGCATTCAACATGCCATATCGGTAGAGATGACTACGACGAAATAGTCTCTGCCCGGTAACTAAATCTAGGAACTCCCTCTTATAAGATCATATCACTGCGTCAATGAGGCAAGTGTTGGTGCAGAGGTGAGGCATGCGTTTTGCCTCGCGTTCGAAGCGCGCAACGCTGCCTCGCTTAGTGGAGGCTCGGCTAATTAAACAACCTACAAATCAGAATAAGTGCCTTTTCAGGCAAACGCGTCACTAGAATTCCGGGAACATGTGACTGCGTTCGTTGGCTTCAAATCAACTGCTTTGTGATACTACGGTTTTAATTAGCAAGTAAACGTGAAAACTGTGCTAGTTTAATGGTTCAGAATGCGATGAAACCTTATTATTATAGTGAATAAGAAATGTCAGTTCTAGCAAAACGAGCGAAATACGGTTACCAATATTAGTCTAAATATTTAACATTTACATATTTATTTGTACGATCACGCGTATATTCACTCTTCGGGTGACGCAAAAATGGTTCATATCTGTAATTGTTTATATTAAAAAAATAACTACTTAAGCCCCAATTAGACAGTTCATTTATCGGGATTTTTGCTTTCATTTTCGAGGCTTCATCGTTGAGTAATTGAAAATTAACCGTCTAAACACCGACCGTTCATCGTTCACATGCCATAGGTTCATAGCAAATATCGTATCGTGTATCGTTCATCGCAAAAATGAACGACAAACGGGGCACTGTCTAATTTGGGCTTTTGGACGGGCTACCGTTTTGATGATGACCCTACCCCCCCTTACCGAGGGGGGGTAAGGGAGCGCAACACCATCTCAGCGCTCCAATTGTCAACCTCACCTGCACGTGGTGCCCCCTGCTAATTAACAGACGAGGCTCTGACGACCGACAAATGGCGGTATAACCATTTCTCAATGGCTAGACTACAGAAATGACAAGGGCCGATGTCGGGCAGCAGCGACATCGGTACAATAGTCTAGCCCTGCGATCGCCAACCCGCCTGCCCAGCGTGGCGATTAAGGGCATACCCTTGCAATTCATGGATTGAAAAATAAAGCCACAGCCCCTAGTCCCCGGCGGCCCCGCTATTCCTAGCTCTGGCAGCGGTTACGGTAACGGCGGGGCAGGGGGTGTCAAGAATCTCCGGAAGAGATTCCGCTGCCGACCCCGACGACTGGACCTGGCAACATATAACGCACGCACTTTGAGGACCGATGAAAAGTCTGAAGACCAAAGTCTTCGAATAGTGCGTGTTGCCAGTGATGACTTACGGATCTGAGACATGGTCGCTGACAATGGGCCTCATAAGAAGGCTCAGGGTCACTCAGCGGGCGATGGAGAGAGCTATGCTCGGAGTATCCCTGCGGGATTAAATCAGAAATGAGGAGATCCGCAGGAGAACCAGAGTCACCGACATAGCTCATCGAGTCGCGAAGCTGAAGTGGCAATGGGCGGGGCACATTGCTCGAAGAACCGATGGACGTTGGGGTCCCAAGGTGCTTGACTGGCGACCTCGCACCAACAAACGAAGCGTGGGAAGACCCCCCACTAGATGGACAGACGATCTCAAGCGAATCGCTGGCAGCCGCTGGAAACAAGCGGCGCAAGATCGTGTTCTGTGGCGATCCTTGCAAGAGACCTATGTCCAGCAGTGGACGTCTATTGGTTGAGACGAACGAACGAACGAACCGTTTTGATTTGTCATCTCCATATTTGGCAGATTTCAGATGTGTTACATTGAAAAGATACCGTAACTCGTACCTTCCACTGAAATCCAAGATTAATATTTTCATCAAGTCACCAACTCAACTAGATAGAGTGATTCAAGGGGAAGGTTTATAAGTAGAAAAATTGGACCCGGTAGGTGGCGCTAATAGCGGACAGGACGACGTCTGCCGGGTCCGCTAGTATATTATATATTCTGCCGTCATAATGAAAAAAGGCACATCTAACATTTTATAAATATGGAGAAAATCAAGTTTAAAGTTTTTATTGGTTTTTGGGAAAAAATATCGATTCTAATATTATTTTTCGAAAAAAGATGAATTAAAATACATTTATTTTCACGATTCCTATACGATTATTGAAATAGAATTTTTTATTTTATTTGCATTTATTAAATAATCAACATTTTCTCTTTCAACGTAGCATAAAAAATAAATTAAAGTTATTAATATTACGAATAGAGGGCATAACTACCCAATTGTGGCTTTTCATTCTAACTTTTTGTGAAAAAATATGAAATTATACAATGAAAAGGCATATTTATTAAAATGTGTTAATTTTCATTTTAATAATTATACAAAAAAACAGTTAAAAAAACAATTAGGGCATTTAAATAAAACTTTTATTTTGAAAAGGTAACAAAAATTATCGTCTCAAAACTTAAAAAAATTACATTTATTAACTGTAACTTAACAAATTAACATAAATTAACTATAATTATCAGTCATCAAGGAACTTATTTGGTTTTTTTAAATAAAAATCACAGTAAGGATATTTAATCAGCTTCTAGAAATTTTATAATAATGTTTGTTAAATATGGCACTTATTACAATTACAATTATTCCGGCCAGGTCCTATAAACAACATTAAAATTTTCAAAATAAGATAAAGAAAGCAAAAACTATTTCAAAAGTTAAAGAAAAACCTTCATCAAGGAACCTATTTGTTTTTTTTTAATAAAAATCATTTCCTCCGTCTTCAATCTCTTTCGTTCTTTTATGCTAACGTTATAAGTTTTGCGCTTTCTAATAGTTCCTTTCTTAGTCAGTTGAACATGGTTTGTTTCTGTATCTGATTCTTCCGATGATTCTAAAATTGTTCTTCTTGAAACTGGCTGCGAACATGGTGGGTTTTCTGAGTCAGAACCATAACTATCGCTGCTTTTTTCCCGTACTTTTGGTAATCCGTAATTTTTATCGAAAACTGAGTCATCAGAATCAAAATCGGACCCTGTATCTAAATGTTGAATAGAAACAGGCGTTACTTTGTGGAATTCCATGATATACAATGAACACAAAATTACTTTGCTATAATCCGCTAACAGTGACAAATTTGTAGGCACAACACCACACAAATTCACCACAAATTTATAAACGGACGATTGCAAAGTCGTCTTTGCAATCGTCCGTTGTGAAGTCGACATCTCCTGAAGATGCTCCGGTGTCGAAGCGAAACGATCGTCGAGTTAAATTTGTGGTGAATTTGTGTGGTGTTGTGCCTACAAAATTGTCACTGTTAGCGGATTATAGCATAGTAATTTTGTGTTCATTGTATACCCTGTACCTAACAGAGTGCGGCACTACAACATGCTCCGAGGTTGATGCTTGCACCGAGTGTTGAACGCCACGTCTTGTTGACGGCGCGGGAGACCATTCGCCTACAGAATTATATTTGCGTAAAGCAGCTAGCTAACTAACTAACTTATCTTGCGCTTCGTGATTCCATATTGCTGAAAAAAGAACCAAGTTTATTTTGTAGCATATACGGACAGAAACCAGTTGACAAATTATTGCGTGTCTCGTATTCTAAATTATTTACGACCTACTAAAAATGTCGTCATATTTTTAAAACTAAATCGCAATTAATCACTCAAAAATTTCGCAAATAAATACTAATAAATCATATTAACGTGTCACAAAAGAAGTTTTATATAATAAAAGCATGCAAATGTAACAAAAACTAATTAATCTTACCATCGCAGCACAGACAAGAGAGACACGTCAGGCACAACTGGCGGGATTCGCTTCGTACCTCGACCTCCTCACTTCACCTCTAGTCAAAGATTTTTGGTAGTAAAGGCATAACTGCTAGTTATGACTTTTCTTTTGAATTAAATGTGTAGGTCTAGTTGGTAAACTTTAAACCAAAGAGCACATCTGTGGTAGTTATGCCTTTAATATTTAATGCAAGTCAGATGTGACCTTTTTACGTACACAAACATAAAAAATGGCTCAGTTGTGCCTTTTAAGCTTATGGTATTTTTGTTTATATTGTTCCTAAAAATGTACAAAAAATATTGGCAGATGGGCCATTTTTTTCTGATTCCGAATATGTATATAACTCAATTTCGGAAAAAATGTTAGTTGTGCCCTTTTTCCTTATGACGGCAGTATTATATTTTATAAAAGTTAATTCTTTAATTGTATAGTTTTTGTCCCATTTGTTTCCTTTGTTTGTTCGGTTGCTACCTACTCTTTATCCAGATAATATTATAATTAAGTTTTTATTGTTTTTAATATTATTATTTAAATTAATGTGTTCAAATTGCATTAAAAAGTAGGTAGGTAGGTTAACTTTGCCATGGTGATTTTCGTTTCACGAACGCGACAAAAAACGTGACTTTAAATGAGCGTGACTGTATTGTTATAAGAAATAGGAATAAGTATTTAAAATTTTGATCCAATCAATGTAATAAATCTGCACCGCTGACTTCAATATACAATAATTGTTATTTGCAAGAGTAGGTACCTACTGCCTACTTAATCAATTCAGCAAAAAAAAACAATAATTGCGGTCATTGCAATGAAATAATTTCAAGTTTGGTGCTTGGGAAATTCATGCTTATTAGGAGTTTAACTATAGCGCGCACCATACAAACGAAGTTTCATTGTAATTTGAATATCAAGTAATCAAACTCAGTGTGCCGCATCAAATTAGAAATGGGGAGATCCGTATGAAAAACTGAAGTGATAAAATGTGAGCAGGGCATTTATTTCTAAGAACCGATAGTGTTGGAGTCCTAAGGTGACCTCACACCAGAAAGTGCTTTGTTGGCGTCAAGCCACTGTGTGGATCGACGATATCAGACGAGTCACAGGACTCCGCTGGTTACAAACGGCGCAAGATCGTGACGTGTCGAAGTCTACAAGAGACCATTGTCCAGGTTAATTACTGCGACGACGATAACTTAGTACCTAATAACTCGTAAGATTTTATTTTTTGCACTAATGTTGACTCTACTCAGACTCAAGACAGAGTCAAAATGAGAAATATTTATATAAGGGACATATTTATGTTCCATTTTAACTCTGTTCCAAATCTGAACAAAGTGAGTAGGGTGGTTGCCCCTAAACTCGGCCTACGCTCCGAAAGTCGGCACTCCATTCTATTTCTGTTACTATTAGCTTTTTGGTGCCGCTTAAGAACAATGGGTATTTATTTATTTATTTATTTATTTATTGTAAGGAATACCCAGGGAAATATCCAAATTACAGATAACCAATTCATCTCCCTGGGCCATTACACTAGGATTACACTATTTTAACTTTAACTTGCTCTAATGGGAAAGTTGTTTTAAAATAAGGCAGCAATACGCTTTATAATATGTAGATCTCAACTTACCAAGTCTGAGTAGAGTCAGAGTAGATAGATCTCTAGACTCTATAATCCCAAAGGGCTAGTTAGCTTAACATGATGTGTTTTTGTCGCGCAGGTTGCTGACAGCGGATAAGCGCCGCCACATACCTGGCTCGGATTATTGAAATCAAAGTCGGGATCAAGCAGCGAGTGACCGGCGCGCCCGCGCAGCGCTTCCGCCCGCGCCCGCGCGCGCCGCCCGCGCCGCCATACGGCCATACCTAGTCCGCGAGCCGCGCGATACGGACGCGCGAGACCCCACACGTGTGTCCAAATCGAGTGTTGCAACGCCCAAACACCAACCGCCGTACGCAACGCTCTTTCCACCCAGTGAATACGACCGAGCACCGATCCCTCGGTGCAACAATTTCACTCACAAACCGACTGTTGAGTGAACGCGAGAAGGCTACATTCCGAACCGGTGTCGTTCCTTAATGGACGAAGTGTGTTACTACTGTGTGTGTGTTGGTTACTTGCGAGTGACTGGTTTAGTGGTTTGATGCAGCCTCGCGCTGCGAACTAGATAAATAAACAAATCGTAAAACTGTGCACCGTCCGGCGAGGCCATAATGTAAATTCTCCTGAACTTAAAGCTTCCTAAGTCAAAGTTAAAATGGCTCGCGGTACGCTTAGCGAGAATGAACGCCATTGCTTGGATGCGAACGCAAAGAGTCAAGAGCGACTACAAGAGACGGAAACTAGTAAAACGAACGGACTGAGAGTTCGTTTCCTGGACGAGGAAGGGAAAACAGAGAGGACCGTCAGCACAGACGTGGTCGACTGCGCTGTTTCTAGAGTCAAAAAGATTCACATTCTAAAGAACAGAAGCTCTAGCGAAACCAGCATCCTTTTGCGAAACCCTTCTCTCATCAAGAGGCATCTGACTTCCGAACGCCGATACAGCGACGGAAACACCGACTCTTTAAATAACAACTCCCTCAGTGAGAATCTCAATGGCAAAATAAAAGATCCAGTTTATTCAGAGAAAACCGAGCAAGGAGCCGACCAAACCAAAGAGAGCCAGAGCTTTAAGAAAAATTGTAACGTGTACAGTGTGAACCAGGCGAAAACGTTAACACCAGAGAGGAAGAAATCGCACCAATTAAACATTCCTAGACTAATCGCGCATAAGGAACACGACCATATCAAATCTATACTTCCGGCGGAAGTTTGCTTGGCTGACGGCGCTTCTGGCAAGGACTTCACGGCTCGCGCTATAGGGAGACTCTCCCGTGGTTTGGGACGTCTGCTGCGTCGCACCAACAGCGTGCGCATCAGCGAACCCGATCCGATGTACAAAGTGGCGTATCTAGGCAACGTCCTCACCGGCTGGGCCAGAGGTAAGTGTTTTATCATCCATTATTTAATAAGCTAGAGTCTAGTTTAGCCGATGATGATTATCATCTTCCGGTCCTTATCCTACGTTATGTGGGACCGGCTCAACATGTATTCTTCTCCCATTTACTTCTGTTACACATACGTCAAGCATCATTCAACCTTTTTACATGCATATCCCCTATCACACACTCTTTTCATTAGTATTCCTCTACTCTTTTTCCCTCCACGTGCATATGTAACATTCGTGTACGTAACAACGTCTACTCTAATAAAGGACATGACTAGAACATGTCCTTTATTAGAGTAGACGTTACATTATAAATGGATGATCGTCTAAGGTGTATGACCATCACGTCTTTGACCATGGTGAAATTAAAAAAGTGTACACAATTTATATACATAAATTGATTATATAAATAGAAATTAAATTCTTATGATTCCAAGATGTAGAGTCTATTAGAGTAGCATTCCAAATTATGTATCAGCTGACCAAATAATAAAAGTAGAACAGTTAATTAATGTAATCGTTTATTTCTATTCTGAATAGTTATCATAAAGATTGAATTTAAGAATTTTGCAACAATAAGTTTGTAAAGTCATAAGATTTTAATTTAAAAACTATAACTGATGGTGTTGCAAAATCAAATAGAAACAAGAAAAACATCTGAGTTATCATCATTATACCTGAGTTCTGAATAGCATTTATTTATGCAACACAAAAATTCATAAGCGTAAACATTGATCTACTGTTTCTAATATTGTATCATACACATATGCCTCTAAAATGTTCTGAAAATCAGACGAAGCTTTAATAAGGATAAAAATAAATTAAATACATAAGGAATAAGCCATTTTCATCGAAATTTAATACAATACAATTATTATAAACACAGCTTTTAAACATTTTCTTGAGAGAATAAATAAATAATTATTTAATGTGTCAATAAAGGTGACTATTGAGATATTAGCACATTCTTATCAATTCTGTATACTTACCTGTAAAATAAAAATGTTTCAAAACGAAGTAACCTACGCAAGGTCTCTATTACACTGGCGCTTCACTCACCTGTTCGTTATAAAACTTTCATTATCATTTTATCATTGAATCAATTGCAATAAGAGTCACGTTTGTAATTATAAAAACTTAAGGTGTTCTTTGTAAATTTTATTATTATCTAAAATATTTTAGACGTTGCAGCGTTATTATGCGCATATAATTAATTATATATAATTATCCATATTTATGTTAATTACGATAAAAAACCGACTACATACAATACATAATATATAATTAATCTGTACTTATGTTTATTAAACTATTACAGTGATTGATTGATCTTCTGTTCAATAGTTCTGTCCTTCAACTTCTATATTATATATCTATCAGATGTTTTAAGATCTTCAACAAATTAAATGGAATCAACCTGGCGTTATATAAAACTTTAAAATTTAGTTTAGTAACTCCTTCAAATAATACGTGCCAAATGAATTATTAAAGTCTGTTAATATGGCTGAAGCTTGGCTAGTCTGACTAATCTCATTGACTTAGTGATTCAATGTGTTATGACTAAATAGTAAAACGCTATTATAGTCTTATTTAATGAGAACTGTTTCAGCAAATACGATAACTTCAGCAAATATAGAATGTAAGCCGAACACAGAAGTGAATTGTAAATGATAAAAATACTTACGTAATCATCAAAAGACCGCTTACTTACCTTTAGTAATTAAAATTATAATACGTACTTAGTATGTAATAAATACTTGGTTGATTTTCTTGATTTACATACGAAGGTGAACCCAAGATCGAAAAAGAGCTTTAAGCCCCACACCAGTACCTAACTTATACTAAATATTTGAATATTTATATGTTAATTTTTAAAATGTTTTGTTTTAATCTGTAAAACGATGCAAAAATATTAATTATTTCATTATCATTTCATTTAAAACTGATGTCGTAGAGTTACATAATAGCAGCTTACATTTATAATGTAAGTAGGTATATGATAATATAATTACGTTTAAATATTGTGATAATATAATTGTAGTGTATGTTTATAAATGTAAAGGAAGTGAGCATGATTGGTCATTCTGCGGATAAAAACTATTAAGATTTCTCTTAATCGTTTCGAGTTGATTAACTTATAAGTATTTGAGTTCTAATTTTAGCCGAATAAATATCGTAAATTTCGTGAAACCTTCACACAAGTAGAGGGCTCTCGAAGTAAAGGCCGCTGTGCGTAACTAGTTCAAGGCGTATTTGTTAAACCAAACCAATTTGCTTTACACGATCTTAATATATTTTATCCAATTCTTGATGATTGTTAAAATTATTATTTTAAAATATAGAACAACCTATATTTTAGGAAAAATAAAACCGACTTCAAAATACCATAAAAGGAGAATGCCCAAAAATCTATGGGCGTGTAACCCAGTCGTTTACAAGCGTGTTGTATGCAGCATTTATTGCAGGTTTATTCCTGATAACCAAACACACCATTTTAATACCTCTAGGACTTGTAGTTTTAAATAAATCCAAGTTTAAGTTTGAAAATGATTCTAGGTTATGTGTAGTTTATAATTATTAAAGTAGTAAGGAAAGCCGTGTATCTTTCCTGCCGATTTGAACTATTTGTTTGGCGCGCACTATACTTAACATACCTGTCCAACGATATCCAATACAAAAACAATAAACCAAATTAATATTGGTCTCCGCTGTGCTACAATAAACATTCAAAATGTAAACAGAGTAGACGTCACTAGCGTCACACAACTAAAACAATGACATGTCACATTGACATCTTGAAATAAGTTTCGTTACACAAAATCAAAAAGGTTGTAGTTATATTATATTCCATTGCACAAAACGCAACGAAGTTAAAACAATATTATAAAAAAAATATATATTAATTATTACTTATTTACTTTAAGCATATATTGTACGATTTACAACAAATAACAAATAAAATAATGTATTTAAATAATTAATATCCGTTCTATTTTAAATGAAATTATTTTTTTAAAAATAACAAACCTCTTTTTTGGGCATGTACCTATGCGTAGAATGTAATGCAAATGGCCGTCAGATTTAAACGGGAAGTTGAAAAGACGGTTTAATTCCTTTTTTATTACATTTTTTTATCGTGAAGTGTAGCATTAATAATTATTAATTTTCAAATTGTCATATATTCGTAAGATAATTTTTAATAAATTACATTTTGTGTAAATGTTTGGGTCAGGGGTGACCATTCTCCTTTGAAGTCTTCTCGATTTTTCTAGGATCCAATTATTAGATCCTGACTGATTACATAAAAAGATATATATCACTACATAGTATAAAACAAAGTCGCTTTCTCTGTCCCTATGTACCTATGCTTAAATCTTTAAAACTACGCAACAGATTTTGATGCGGTTTTTTTAACAGATAGAGTAATTCAAGAGGAAGGTTTGTAAGTAGAAAAATTGGACCCGGTAGGTGGCGCTAATAGCGGGCAGGACGACGTCTGCCGGGTCCGCTAGTATATATGTTACAGCCAAAGTAATTAATTGGCTTTTATTCATAATGACTGGCAATTATAAATAATATCTAAATTGTCCAGATATTATTCATAATATCATGTCAAACCAGACATTATTCATAATAGCAGGTGAACGTTGGTCAAAATGATAAATATACGGCCCGACTTGCTTCCTTTCCCGCATCTCATTCCTTTGTGGTGCGGCGTGATCACCACGATCTCGTAATCTAAACTACCCTATCCTAACTTAACCTAACCTAGCCTAAAATTCTTGATGTAGAGTGTGCCACAGCTGATGATAGAAACATTATAGGCATACCTAGCTGTTTTAATTTCTCCGGAGACACCTCAGGAGATAAGTACCTCACGAAAATAAGTATTATTAATGAACTAGTGAATGCCTGCCACTTCGCCCGCGTGAACGCAGGAACTCTTTGTTTTTCCTAAGCTCCTTTGAGCTCATACTGTTAAAAGTCGCGCATTAAAATGGAACTACAGTAATGAGTATTCATTTTTAATTTAATAGCTCTTTCCCATCCTAAACTTTTCCCAATGGAAGTCCCATCAAAATCGGTCCAGCGTTTCGGAGACAGACAAACACAAATTTAAATGCATCCCAGATGATAATCCAGACGTTTAAAGTTTCCTGTGCAATCCGGGTTTCAAGTTATATGGAATACTGAGGATTGTGATGGCTGTAATTTCTAAACTACAAAACCGATGACCTTGAAAAATTTACGAAATAATTTTTAAAGTATCTCCTTTCTAATAAAAAAAGAATGAATGAAATCGAGCTACCCGTTAATAAATTACAGCTAAGTACACATTTTAACTTTCATCCCCTCTCCCAAGGGAACCGTGCTGAATTTCGGAATGAAAAGTATCCTATAAATTACTCAGTAGTATTAACTTAAATCATGCCAAGTTTCATTTCACAGACCACGTAGCTTTGTCTGCCCTGCCCCTAGAGTGTTTTTATAAAGCCGTAGGTGCGAAGGGAGAGCAGCCCCCGCCCGCCGTAGAAAATCTTAGGCACCCGTGCGAGCCGTAGCGGATGAGGCAGGTCGAAGCTGTGGAGGTGAGCATGTGTGCCTGGGCTTTACTACGCAGGGGCGATGTGGATGCACTTCCCGCAGCGCCGAAGCCGTTGCAGAAGTAACTAAGTATGTTTTTGGGTGGTATAAACTGTTTATTTGACGTTATATTTTGCAATATCTGGTGAACAGTTAAACATAAGTCCTTGTTTTGTTACTTTATCCAAGTCTTCCAAGATATTATATAAAATAGCTGAATATTATTCATAATAGCTAGATAATTTTAATAATTCTGTGTCAATTATTACTTTATCCAAATTGAGTTGATATTATTTATAATGGCTGGATAGTATTCATAATATCCTTATTTATTACTTTGGCTGTAACATATATACATAAAAAGATCTGCTGAATAAAGAATCTCCTCCTTTTTTTGAAAAGTCGGTTAAAAACTTAACTTCAACAATTTAGAGTTGATGTAGAGTCAAACAAAAATTCATAGTAATAAATACTTACAACATATTAAAATAAAATCATAGTTCGTTCTAGTAACTAATGTGTACATAAGACTCATTAAAGTAAATTTGATTTTACACATATTTTTAAGAATAATATTTGATAGAATATGTAAATTAAATATGGATTTAAGCTTTATAAAAATTGTATATATATTCTACTGCTATCAAATGCTGTCTCATTAAAATTGCTTTTATACTTTCGCATTCAAGCGACATGTTCTACATAAATGGTAAAGACGAAAAAAACTATCAGTGTACTGTACAATGTACATGCAATTAAGTTCTTGTAACTTTCATTTCGCTGCAAGACCATGTCACAGTTTTATCATTATCTCTATCAACCTCTAAAATAACTTTTACCTTCTTGACATAATTATATTGTTTAGATGGAATAGGATTAAGTTTGTAGATAAATATTACGATATTTGTTGTTTCTATTTTACTTATATTTATTTTATTAACCCCCGACGCAAAAACGACGGGGTGTTATAAGTTTGACGTGTCTGTGTGTGTGTGTGTGTGTGTGTGTGTGTGTGTGTGTGTGTGTGTGTGTGTGTGTGTGTGTGTGTGTGTGTGTGTGTGTGTGTGTGTGTGTGTGTCTGTCTGTTCCCCTGTGGCGCACAAACGGGTGGACCGATTTGAATGCGGTTTTTTTTGTTTGAAAGGTGAATTAGTCGAGAGTGTTCTTAGCTATGTTTGATGAAAATCGGTCCAAGATGGCCGCCGCTACAAAATGGCGGATGATATATTTTTTCACAACTCCCTTGATATGGGTATCAAATGAAAGGGCTTGACTAGTAGAATAGCACTATTGCAAATTCAAGATGGCCGCCGCCACTAAATGGCGAATGTCGGGGGTTTTTTAAATTTTCAATTTACACTTGTTTATATGTAAAACAAATGAATAATAAGTACCTACATACTTTTTTTAAGTAAGTATAATTATATTCATGTTACACTTAGATATGTTTTGAAACGTTGCATAAACTCTATGTATCGTTTGTTATGGCAATCCATTTGTTTATGTTTGAATAATTGCACCACCAAGCGGCACATTTGTTTATATTATCGGCTAATTATTTTGAACTTTAATGCGGTTAGCACTTTGGTTTGGTACAACTATATATTATTATTTATTATAGATACATACATAATGTTTCATATTTGGTTAATATTCACCAACTGCATGTTTATTCAGATGCCGCAATTAGGTACTATTACCAATGCGAATTATTGTTTATTCGAATGGGATTGTTAATAATTAACAGTATTAGTACGAATTTACACCTCTCGACAATGTTGATACACTATGAGTGTCGAAACTCTATAATTTTAGCGTAAAGTGGACTTAAAGTCTCTTATTTTAGTCACAAATTCAGTATTAACGAATTTCCACTTAGAGCGGTGGCTGTAAATGTATGAATGAACTCGGCATTAAAACAATGCAATGCCTTACTTAAAATAATATTATTAAGGTCGACTTTACTTTGACTTTATACTGATTCTATACTGGAAATATCAAAGTCGTACTAAAGCATCAGATAGTTTCTTCGAAATCGAGTTCGTTCGGTTATCAGCCAGGCGGGTCATCACGACGGGTCAAGTGGTCCGAGATAGTGAAAGTCAGCGCTCACCGGCCACCGCGGTGGAATCCTGATGATTGCAAACAAACTGCTCGCTCACGCTCCCAAGAGATGAGTGATTACAATCTAAATCATCGAAAGTTAAGACATTCTGTTCTCAACGCCAATTTATTGACCCGTTTATTGGTAGTTTTTACGTAAGTTACGTACTAAGTACGGCTTTGCATTTCGATTTTCGAGTATCGAAACAAGTAAATTATACCTAGATTATAGATTAATTAATAAAACGTCACATCACGTCAAAATCAAATAGACCTTAATTGCATTGTATTAAGGACCGTACATGTGCAACCAGCGCTCCGAGCGGAAAATTAGCGAATAAAAATCGGTAGTAGGTACCTACCTACTGAACGTGTGACTCTACGGAGAATTTGCTTATTCCTCGAATAACCCCATATTATAATTTTGAGAGAACACAGCTGGAGGAGGGGGGATGTCTTCATAATTTGTAACATTTTATATTTAAGGTCTGTTTCATCACCTTCGATAAGCGTCGCATAGATTATTCACTTTTGTCTTTGTCACTTGACATAAAGTAAGAAACTTACGTTTAGGCTATCCCACACTTATCAGAAGATAGTGAAACAGGCCCTAAGTGTTTGATCTTTGACACACTGTCACAGAACTCTTAGCGTTTGGAAAGAAGCGCGTAGTTTTAAAACTACGCCTGATGATACAGTACACTCGATGAGTAATTATTTTCTTATCTTGACGGCTGTGTGCGGAGGCTAAGCTTAGCCCTCTTAATTCTGAAGATCAAGGCGGCTCGCCCACGTCACAGACCGTGATAAACTGATAACGATGTTTGATCAAATGATCAAAATATTTGATCGGGCACTTTGCGCTTGATTAGCGGATCTCGCCATAATCGTTAAATTTGCCGGTCGTATACAAATATGCCAACCCAATATATTAGCCTTAGATTAGAAGAAGATTAGGAATAGCAGGTAGGGTGGATGCCCCTAACCTCGGCCCCCATTCCAAGAATCGGAACTCCGTCTATTTATGTAAATATTAGCCTTTTATTGCTAAACTGCTGCTTTATTATCAAACTATTTTCTCATTAAAGCAAGCTAAAGCTAAAAGAAATACCCATTCTTCCTAAGCGGCACCAAAACGCTAATATTGACGGAAATAGAACGGAGTGCCGACTTTTGGAGCGAGAACCGGGCTTAGGAGCATCCACCCTATACCTATTAGGTATATCAAGGTAAAAAAAACTAAATTATTTATTTCTTGTAGTTAGTTGTAGTTTCTTGAAGTTACCACCGATTCGAAAAGCGGAGTCTGCTGAGAAGAGCACGCAAGAAAACACTTATCAAAACAAAAAAAAAATTGTAGGTCCTTTTTCATGTTGGTCTCCCCCTTGAAAATAATTGAATTGAATTTCAATTCAATATTCTGTTTCGAGTTAATATTCTATACCAAATGTTCAGATTTTAGGCACATTTATTCTATGGGCTAAAGATCCGTGACATACAAACTCAGACAGACAGCCAGAGTAACATGCAAAGGGTTCCGTTTTGCACTTTGAGTATGGAACGCCATAAAGTAGATTAAAATAATTCTTTATTAAGTAAGTAACTTAGGTTTTCATTTAGGCTGTTTGGCAACCCTACTTCGGAGTGATAACATTTTATGGTGTGAATGTTTTTAACTTAATAATGTTAATAAATAAAAGTGTACCAGGAAACTGTTAACACGTCAGTATTACAAATTCAACCGCAACGATTGATTGCTAAATAAACATTTTAATTAATGACTAGGTACCTACCATATTAATTTTTCTATTTTATACTTATTACGTTTTCAATTCATTTCATTCACTCTCTTTCTCTCCGCGTTGTGTTCCTCAAATTCTTACGCATAGGAACTCAAATTATTGTTTCGATTTCGAATCTAGGAAATAACATATATTATCGGATGTTAGTGATAATATCAGGGATTGCCAGCTTAACTTGGTCTCCGAGGCGTCGAGAAAACAAAAAGCCCTAATTCGGACCTGCTAAGTCGGTCACCCATCAGTCACTGACTTGGGTCAAAGTTTCTTAACCGGCGCGATCGACTCATATGCATTGTTGCTACCGGGCCACGCGTCCCTCAGCCTAGACCTGTTAACGTCTTCTAAATTAATAAATACATATAATGTTCAATTAATCATAATTCGTTGCCAACTTAGTGTCAGTTATTATGGGAACAATGAGTACGTGCTGTATCTCACTAGTGGCCTCATTAATTACATATTTACGTCTCAACAATAACAAATAATATTCACACCGTTAAACATAAATAAAATAACTATTACAATCTTAATATAGAAATCTACCTTAGGACGCACTTTGTTTTTGTAAATTATTCTGGGTTTAACTTTTGTGTCCTTAATACATTCTTAACTTATGTTATTTATAACATAAGCTAAAGTAACTTTGTCTGTCTGTCTGTTACCGTATCTCTCCACCGCTCGACGGTTCAACCGCTGAATGAATTTTGACGGAATTAGACACAAAGGTAGCTTGCGTCCCGGAGACTGGCTGGCTTTTGTCGCGGAAGATCAGAGGTTCCCACGGGATTCTTAATAACCTCCATCAAATATTGGTTAAATAAATAACAAAAGCTAAAACGCACAGACGTCTGAAATAAAGAACTTTCTTTTTCGAAAATCAGTTAAAACCAGTTAATTAGTAGATGATGGCAGTGCAGACTAACCAAAGAAGCACGAAGACGGTCTTAATTTGAAGAGTCAAGTGACTAAATAAATAAATATTGTATCAGAATTATCTATCTATTTAATATCTATTTAATCGCTTCGGTCCATTACTGCTGGAACATTCGCGATTATCCTCGAAGACTTCCTATTGAATTGGCAATGAAACTGTACCGAATAACTTCTTAATAAGTATACCTAACAGGCATGCACAACTTGATACGATTATCATCGGAAGTGATACGTGTAATAAAACTTGATTTCTTTTCCACGGCCACTGTGGCGTATTAAATGCAATTACTTGCCAAACAAGAGGATAGATAGATACTTAGATGGGAAGTTGATTGCGGGAAAAAATGCGTGACCTTTTTTCCGGCATTAAGTAAAAGTATCCAGTATTCGGAATGGAAGCCATTTCTGTGCCATAAGTTATGAACATAACTTTATTTTTAGTAAAAGTTCGTAAACTAAAACCCGACTACGCTTAATAATTCAGTAATAATTTAGTGT
The DNA here is from genome assembly GCA_920104075.1 of Melanargia galathea. NCBI lineage: Eukaryota > Metazoa > Arthropoda > Insecta > Lepidoptera > Nymphalidae > Melanargia > Melanargia galathea. Next base: position 25,282,660 of record OV049863.1, on the reverse strand, counting down.
GCAGAAAGCGCGGGGCAAGCAGCTAGTGGCGCCATCTTTTATATCTCTCTGAAACTAATTTAATAAGGTAACTTCACGATTTTTTCGTAAATAAAATGTAGTCTATATCACCCGGACCATAACAACACCTCATTCATCAAAATCGGTCCAGTAGTTAGGCGATACCGCGATATACGTAGCGGTACACACGGAATCTCATACAAAAATCGGACACAAACATACATACATACATACATATTACATACATACATACATAGGTACATACATACATACATACATACATACATACATACATACATAGGTACATACATACATACATACAATACATACATACATACATACATACATAGACTGCTAAAATCATAATACCTTTTGGCTTTGCCGTAGTGGGGTAAAAAATTTATGAACATAATTTTACATTTACTAAAACAATTACCTATACATAAGTCTTAGTTTCCTCATCGAATGCTCTTATTGTTTTATCGTTTGCTGTTGATGCCTGGATTTCATTTTTGAGAAATCCCGTGGGAACTCTTTCATTTTCCGTGATAATTCCGGAGATTTCTTTGTCATTTTTATTATTACCCGACTGGGTTATGTGTTTCACCTGTGTGTATGTATGTCCATTCCTATGTCCGCGTGTAACTACTCAACGGCTCAACGGATTTTGATAAATGATACGTCATTAGATTTGTCTTCATGACGCGACTGTCATAGGGTACCTAAATTAAAAAAAATTAAAATGGCGGACTTTATGCGCTTTAAGGTGCGAGCTGAAAAAAAATTTTTTCTTCAAGACCCTCGAGTGGGGTATCAAAATGAAGGGATTTAAAAGGCAAATACAAAAATGTATACAATTATATATTTGAAAATAAGTTGGAGTGATAAATCACAGAAAATGACCGTTTCCTATGTCAGTTCGTAACTACTCAACGACTCAACCTATTTTGATAAATGATACGTCATTAGATTTGTCTTAACAGCGCAAATGTTACTGGGTACATAAAATTAATAAAAATTCAAAATGGCGGATTTTATGCACTTTAATGTGCGAGCTGAAAAAAATTTTTTTCCTCAAGACCCTCGAGTGGGGTATCAAAATAAAGGGATTTAAAAGGCCAGTACGAAAATGTATACAATCTATATGTTTTAAATCAGTTTGGAGTGACAAATCATGAAAAACAAAATAAATAACAACTACACTGTAAGTGGTAACGTGGTAGTTTATTAATTTTTTAGTTCGTTTTATAGCATGCACCATGGCAGTCGGGTTTTTTAATTTTTAAATTATAGCTTGTTTGTAATTCGAAATGTCCTTGTCTGCGATCTCGGCCTGTGGCTGTGACGGTATATGCCAAGATAGGACATGATCATAGTATGATACAGATGGAACCACAGTTTGGAAATACTTCTTATGTATCCAATGTACATTGTACAAGGCTTTCAAGGACATAATAATATGTAAGTAATCTCAATTACACCTGCGTTCCCCTTTTTAAACAGCGGAAGCATCGGGCCTTTCGCTTGCTCTTTCTATCTCCTTCCATCTCGCTCACACAATTTTTTCGTATCAAATTCCATCATTGTTTGCATGCTCCCACAGACACGGTTCGTAGCGTATTATACAGTACCACCTCCAAATGCAGGCAGAATCAACTCTATCACCCAAAACATTGAGTTAATTTTCATTTGCCAACGGAAAACTTAACAATTGTTAATAGTCTAGTGATTTAGTGGTATTTAACAGCTTTATTAATCTATCTATCTATAATATAATAAAACTGTAACAGATCCAATTCTGTACATTGAAGATATTTTGAAAATTTTTATTGGAGGGCACTCCATAATCGATACTGAAGCCAAAACTGCAATTTTTTTCATTTTTGTCTGTCTGTCTGTCTGTCTGTCTGTCTGTATCTTGGCCGCGCATCACGCCGAAACTACTGAATGGATTCGAGTGAAACTTGGTACGATATGAGTTTATACTCCGAGGTAGGACATAGGATACTTTTTATCCCGAAATTTAGCACAGTTACCTTGGGAGAGGGGATGAAAGTTAAAACATGTATTTAGCTGTAATTCATTAACGCGTTGTTCGATTTCACTCATTCTTTTTTTGTTAGAAAGATAGTACTTTATATATTGTCCCGTAAATATTTCAAGGTCATAGGTTTTTTAGTTTAGAAATGACAGACATTACAACCCTCATTATTGGGTTCAAATAACTTGAGACCCGGATCTTTGAACGTACGGCTTATTTTAAACTGGTGTGCGTTTGAATTTATTTTTGCCGGTCTGTCTATTTGTTCCAGCTAATCTCCGAAACTGCTGGATCGATTTTAATGGAACTTTCAATGTTATAAGGAGTAACTTAGGCTACATTTAGTTTAGGTACATAAAAGAATTATGGGATCCGATCCGATCCTATATAAAACCTATAAACACGTGAACGAAGTCGCGGGGGTCAGCTAGTACATAATATCATTAAAACGGCTTTATGTACGTGAGATAAATATCTACTTACTAAATATAAAATTGTAATACCTAGTTCGTTGTGTGAACATCGATACATGTGATGATGATGATGCTAGGATGATGATGATTTCGAAAGCTTAATACAGTCGATAACTCAAAATTTAAAATTATTTATATCAGATCCACTTATGGGTGTCAAAACGAGTCAAAACTCTAACACTCTTTTCAAAACACAAGTTGCAATATCGACGCAAGAAAACGTATTTGCAGTAAGTAGCCAAAACCCAACTTTTCAGCAGAGCCAAAAAACGATATTTAAATTAGAAAAAATTCATAACTTCTTAACTATCAGTGACAGAAAAATGATTTTTTGTACACAGTTTTACTAAAGTACTTAATATTCACTAATAGCAATCAAAATATTTTTCCTAAAGTTATAAGATATAGGTTTTTGGTTACTTACAGCAATTGTCTTTTCATTTACAGACATGAAGAATGGCGTAAGTATTTATTATTTGTATGGAAATTGCTCAGTTCCATGTTTTACGGACGTAAAAAATGATTTATAATTATGTTTCTATTTACATAGTTTAAATATTATAGACGTACCGATTTAGGATTTAAATATAAACTTAGTTGACACGTGTTCACTTACATTGAAAACGAATTGTTTTGACGTTTGGAACGAGAAACACCTGCAGCTATGCATTCCTCTATAATTATGTGTGATAACGTGCATAATACATAATCACGTTATGTCACTTCCTCACAATACAATGTAAGTATGTACACTAAGAACATTGAGAAAAGTTAGTAGGAAGTTATATCATATTATTATATCAGCGAAACGACGAGCTTTGAGAAAAAAGCGTGCCCCGCGAGGCCCAGAAGTTATATATACGAGCTGCATACGAGAAATGGAGTTGCTACGCGCGCGATGGTGCCGCATGGCTGCAGTTCACGCCAATACACGCCGTTAAAGTGTATGTGTGTGTATGTATGTATGTATGTATGTATGTATTGTATGTATGTATGTATGTATGTATGTATGTATGTATGTATGTATGTATGTATTGTATGTATGTATGTATGTTCGCGATTATCTGCGAAACTAATGAACAGATTTTGATAATTTTTTAACTATTGTAATCTACATACTTTCAGAACTCTTTTGTACTCCTTTTGTTTAATTTAAATAATGTTGCCAAGTTGAAAACAAGAAAACTATTGCCAGTTCCAAATGAGCTTCAAATTCCGGTGTTATTATTAAGACATAAATTATTTAATAATATTTTAACAGGATCCCTAGGAATGCGATGACAGCTTGAAGGTGGTCGAAGATATGACCTTCTAAAACTGTATGGTTCCATTTATCGAGCCTAGCAAAGAACTTGGCCATAATTTTTGATATCAGTACTTTTAAAGGCCGAAACTTTTTGATAGGAACTTGCCCTTATTATTCACATGAAATGTTTTTGTTTGGGATTTATTATTACATATAATATAACTTTTAAATAACCTCACGTGATTTAAATAACCGGTTATACGTACGAAATGTGAGCATTATTGAACGCACGTCATGCATATTGAAACACAGTAAGTAAGTACCTAAGTACATTGTAATTACGAGATCTACGCAGTTATTACTTAGTGCGAATCTAATCAGAACTAGGTATTACAATTTGACTGTGATTGAATACTACCTACCATTTTTCTCAGAATCTGACATTTTTTTCGAACTAAACTACACTAGCGGCACGCTATGATGGCCGGTTTGACACATTACAATAGTGATGTGGAATGTCAATTTATTCTCGAACAAAAAACAATTAAGTTTTGTTTTTGTACCTGATTAAATAGGTTTAATAAAACAAAAATGTATATGTTTATTTAATTTATTTGAACGAACTGAATATTTGAACGAAAATGAATATACATACTTTATATGCACACAAGAAACATATGAATACAAAAGATACCAAAAAAGGTGCCACAAAAGGCCATAATTAATCAGATTCGTCCATACTACTATTTTCACTGTCGTCACTGCTATCATCACATACATTAATAATTATATGTTCGTTTTCTATAATATTATCTATTTTCACATCTCTTTCATAATCTTCCCTTATTAATTTAACAGTTCTATTCACAACCTTTTCCCAGTCTCCTTTAGTCACATGTTCACAAGCTTCTTCTAATAATTTTAGCATTTTTTTTGTGGTAAATGGGGGTTCTGTATTGTGTCTTGCAGCATATCCCTTAATTTGAGCCCACACCAACTCAATCGCATTATACTCACAATGGTAAGGCGGTAACCATATAACTCTGTGCCCATGTTCTAATGCTATTTCGTCAATGACGTATCGGATCTTGGTTGGTTTGTTTTCTTTTAAAAGACGTACTAATTCCGCTTTTAACATATTCATGTTTGCATCTACGCCATTTTTACGAAGCCATGCGACGATATCAGCTTTCTTTTGGGATTGGGCAGGTGGCTTGTCAATTTGCATCGAGTGGTATGGGGCGTTGTCCATAATTATAATAGATGGTTCAGGGAGGCTACACAACATTGAGGTAAACCATTCAGTAAACTTTTCTCCATTCATGTCTTCATGATAGTCTCCAGTGGTTTTTGACGCAAAAGCCATGAGAGAACCTTCGACAAACCCGTTGATGGTTCCGGCGTGACAAATTATAAGTCGCGATCCTTTTCCTACAGGAACTTTGGAAGTAGATGCTGCTGTGTCATCGTTCCAAGAACGGCCTACAGTATGGTTAGCATTAAGCCATGTTTCATCCAAGAACACAACATTTTGCCAATTTTTGATTTATTTCACTTGCCGTAAAAAAGTATACCTTGCCATCGCTATATCAAATCTTTCCATCAATATTTTGCGTTTGTTACATTTTTTGTATCGAAATCCAATGGTCTTCAAAATCTTCGTTAAAGAACTTTCCCCACCGAAGAATAATCCAGCTTCCTTCAGTGAATGCACCAACTTTTTTCTTGTTGGATACTCCTTCTGTAAATAGTAGCCGTAAACATGTCTTCGGATAGCATCGGCATCAAAGCTATCGATGCCTACGACTGGTTTTGCTCGTTTTCTCTTTTTTGGTGTGTGAAGTTTATTTTCTTCTGTGCCAGTCTCGCCATATTTTTTTTTAGTTATCCGTCTAACAGTTCGTTGTCCAATATTAAGCGCATCAGCTACGCGTTCAACCACTGACGTTATAGGTAAAATTGGCCCTCCATTTTGAGCTTCACGATCGAAATAGTTACGAAGGCGTATTACGAACTCACGTGTCTGACTATTTAGAACAGTTCTCTGCGTACGTTCGGTCATATCGACGAAATCCACAACAAAGGGCTTGAACAGAGTCCAAATTAACGAGCAAGGGTCAACAGTAATGCAGTATCAATATTTGAAATCCAAAGCCAGGTCAAAACTATATCACAATCGCATTGCACTGACAGTTTATACTTTTCGAAGCAACGTCAATTCGAAACTGCTTTGTTTTGCATTGAGCATTGACGCGAGTTTGCCGGAGGTAGTAGTTGTGCTAGCCAGCGATCCTATGTGACGATCGTATTAGATTCCATTTTTAAAAATTTATTGATATTTTTTTGCTATTTCAGAGGTTTGTCCACATAGTGAAAATTGTTCATATTCACAAGTACATTCACCCCTTATATGGTGCAAACTGATTTTTCTACACTTGTATACATTTAAGAAATCAATTTAATAAATAAATTTTGAGTCCTAAACCTAAAACTACATTCGATAAAATTTATGAATCTCTGCACATCACTATCGTCAATAAAGTAATACAATTATTTCCTTCAAAGTCGTTATCAATTAATACGGAACTTCATGAGCGGACAAACGTCAAACCGGCCATCATAGCGTGCCGCTAGAGTAGTCGTGATGATATCTTCGAATGAAATGAAATCATTCACTACATAGGGCCGGTTGCATCAACATATACACTCTGTATCTATATTTGTTGCAACCCGCCCTGTGCCTAAGGTAAGGTAAGGTAAGGTAAGGCCGCTCTTAAAAACTTAGCGCTATTATTATTCTACCTAAACACAATTCAATACCAATAATCATTTGTTTTATAATTTTAGTATTAGTGGTTTAGTATTTTTCAAACCCGCAATGTATAGCGTGCAAAATGAAGCGACAACTTTACCTATTCACCAAACTTCGTTGACCTCATTAGCTGGTTGCATTACATTGCGAACTTTTTAAAAATACAGGAAGTGTTTTAATTTTTTTTTCGCGTTTTTGGTATCATGTCAGCAATAATTATCACTGCTATTACCTGTCTTCGTTTCCGAGAGTGGTCCTCTTACATTCAATATATATAAGTATTTTAATGGACGAACTTTAAGTGGAACAAAGTTTTGATTATAATAGAATAGAATAGACAAGTATAAATTAAAAATTTAAAAAACCCCCGACATTCGCCATTTTGTGTCTTAGATTTGCATAGTGATATTCTACTAGTCAAGCCCTTTCATTTGATACCCATATTATGAGAGTTGTGAAAAAATATGCTTTAACGTTAACCAATGGTTAAATCATTGGTTAGCGTTAAGTTTTGCTTTCTCTTAGCAGAATCCGCTCAGACACAGAATAATAACTAGTACCTAAAGGTAGCTCAGAGTAATGACTTGTCATAAGACCTACAAGTTGGGCTACATGAAATAAAATAATTTTGAATTTCAATTTGATACCTACCATTTTTTCAGAGAAATTGACCATCTTATCATTTATTAGTTCTGGAGGCAACATGCACGTAGGTATTAGGAGTGTATGTTGAGATAAAAAAATTACGTAATAAATGCATAAAGCACAAGTTAATTAATGGTAATTTATTACTGGTAGAGCCGGTGGTTATTAATCGTAAGGTATCATAAATATAGTATTATTTTAGTTTAAAACAAGACTAACTACTTTTTTCGTTGCGAAGCACCTTTACCCTATAAATTAAGTTTAGACTAAAACTCAATTAATTTGTCATAATTATAATTTATAAAGATATAAAGCTGAATCAGGTTCTAAATGTCAATTAAAATCGCAACAATTATGTAATTAAATAATTAATTTTTTGTAAACAAAAAACTGAATGGGGAGCTAAACGTTCTTAAAATTAATATATTTAGACGCATTATAATCTTAATCGCAAGTTATTTAAATTGTTGTCCAGTATTATTCTACGAGGTCATATCAATTGTGAATAAAAAAACAGGCCAAGTGCGAGTCGGGCCTCGCTCTTTTAGGGTTCCGTACATAATAGTCGGGCAGCCCTGGAACAAAATTTTTAGTGATTAATAACAAGCTGAATTTTCGTGAGCAGGTTCGTTTCGACGAGACGAACAACTTTTTTATCTATGAAAATTCTCGATGGAGGTAGCTAATCGAGTGGGGAGGTGTTAAAAATTTCGATTCGCTCGGGTGGGAAATCGTTCCACTAAATTTGTAGGACTATGTAGCCATTTCATTATACAAGTAATTACTAAGCGGCATACAAAAAATCTGCTAGTTATTAATAATGTTTAATCATTTTTATAACCTCATTTTTTGGAAATATTCGGAGTGGAGGACACTGTAGAATATTATTAATAACCAGCTGATTTTTTGTATGCAGCTTAGTAAATACTTGTATGATGAAATGGTCATATAGTCCTACAAATTTAGTGGAACAATTTCCCACCCGAGTGAATCGAAATTTTTAACACCTCCTCACTCGATTAGCTACCTCCATCGAGAATTTTCATAGATAAAAAAGTTGTTCGTCTCGTCGAAACGAACCTGCTCACGAAAATTCAGCTTGTTATCTATACTAATAAATAAAATTGAAGTGTCTGTCTGTAATATCGAAATAACTACCTCATATTAAGCTCATACGGTTATTTGAACGATACTATAACCGAATCACACGTTTTTAAATTTTTTGTCTGTCTGTCTGTCTGTCTGTCTGTCTGTCTGTCTGTCTGTCTGTCTGTCTGTCTGTCTGTCTGTCTGTCTGTTTGAACGGGCTAATCTTTGGAACGGCTGAACCGATTTTGACGGGACTTTCACATACAAGTAGAGAATTAACCAGGGAGTGACATAGGCTACTATTTTAACCGACTTTCAAAAAAGGAGGAGTTGTGTTTTTCTACCTATGTACACCGATATCTCCGAGATTTCTGAACCGATTTGCGTAATTTTTTTTTTAATCGATAGAAAAACATTGCGACACTGTCCTACAAAAAATTTGGATTCCAACTCCTCAATCCTGATGCTGTAGGGGATCTGATCCCCAAAACTAATGGGATTTAGGCACTGTCGGTTATTTAAATTGATATTGGGGATACCAATTAAAGACTTATTTTTGAATGACCTCGAGTAGGTACATGTCCAACTCCTCAACCCTGATGCTGTAAGGAATTGCATTCCGAAATCGTAAGGATCCTACGGAATTTTTCCGATTTGTGGACGGGTTACTTACCTACTACAGATAGGCTACTTTTTGTTCTGGAAAATCAAAGTTCCCACGAGATATTTACAAACCTAAATACACACGGGCGAAGCCGTGGGTATCATCTAGTTAATCACTAAAAATTTTGTTCCAGGGCTGCCCGACTATAATATTTTGGATGTAAGAAATATTTTATTTTCGAGGTAGACATCGCAACAATCCGTGAAAGAAAAACCCAAAAAATGTTCATTTGTTTTGGTCACAACTCACAGCTTACAAAATACTTTATGAATCGTTGTATAGTATATAATACTCGTATATCGAAGTTTCATATTCCTAACTGGTTTAGTTGTTGCGATAGCCCCCGTCACAAAAATGGTATAAAACTCAAAACTTTGATGGCTCCCATTTCCTTATTTTTTGAGCGAAAAATTAATAAATATTATATATTCGTACTCTACTCAATAAGTTCTAAACAATGATACCTCACAAGCTAGGGTGAGAATTTTTTTTCCGGCTCCTCTTTCATGTATGAGAGCTCCCCTGAAAAATAATTTAATTCAGGTATTAATTCAACATTTGGTTTTGGGTCAACGTTTTACACCAAATATCAAACAGGTTTGTAACTCATTTTGTAACAGCAGAGTGACATTAATAGGGCTCCGTTCTTACCCTTTGGGTACGGATTTACCAGATCCCTAAAATCGATGGAATTTTGGTAAGCGCTGGCAGTCAGACATATTTGGAGAGTTTCTCTTCATCCTGTGCCTACCTAAGCCTTCAGCCATTTTGAATATCGACACCAGATTTGCTACGACCTCTTAGTAGGTATATAAACCCTTGATAGCTTTTTAGATTGATTTGGTCTGGTGGGAGGCTTCAAACGTAGCTATAGTTACCAGCCTACCAGCAAAACCATGCCGCAAAGCGATTTAGCGTTCCGGTATGATGCCGCGTAGAAATCGATGTGTATAGGTTTAATAAAAATCAGCCAAGTGCGAGTCGGGCCTCGCTCTTTCAGGGTTCCGTACATAATTATGAACAATATAATATTTTGGGTCTAAGAAATATTTAATTTCCGAGCTAGACATCGCAACAAACCGTGAAAGAAAAACCCAAAAAAATGTTCGTTTATTTTGGTCACAGCTTATAAACTATTTAATAAATCGTTATTTTCAGTCTTTGTTGTTTAAATAGAGCATATAGTACATAATATACTGAAATATCATATTCCCAACTAGTTTAGTTTTTGAGATAGCCCCCGTCACAAAAATGGTCTAAAACTGACAACTTTGATGGCCTCCCATTCCCTTATTTTTTGAGATAAAAATTAAAAAAATATATATTTGTACTCTACTTAATGAGCTCTAAACAAAGATACCCCACAAGCTAGGGTAAAGAAAAAAATTTTTTTTCCGGCTCCTTTTTCATGTATGGGAGCCCCCCTGAAAAACAATTTAATTCAATTTCTAATTCAATATTTGATTTTGGGTTAAAGTTTTACACTAAATACCAAAATTTCAGGTTTGTAACTCATTTCGTCTGCGAGCTAGAGACCTGTGACCGGCGGACAGACGGACAGACAGACAGCCGAGTGACATTAATAGGGCTCCGTTTTTTACCCTTCGGGTACGGAACCCTAAAAACTGCCATACGTCTTCCAGGTAAGCCTGCTTCTATCTTAGACTGCATCGTCACTTACCATTAGGTGAGATCGCAACCAAGGGCTAACTTGTAGATGAATAATAATAAAGCGGTCTTACCTTATAGTGATTAGTGAGTGGATGCTGTCTACGGTCTAGACGAGGGGGGAGGCTGCAGGAGGTAAACTTAGTCCTATGGGAAAACATTAAACTCTCCAACCACGTAATAATATAAAGTCACCACCAACACAGCCTTTTTGTGTCCCACTGCCGGGCACAGGCCTCCTCTCATAGGAGAGAGGGATTTAGAGCTGAGACCCACCACGCTGCTCCAATGCGGGTTGGCGGACTTTGACGACTATTGTCACATGATAGTGATAATAACCACTGCTTAACGTGCTCTCCAAGCCACGGGGATGAAACACCCCCAACCAACTCCGGGCTGGCACAGAAAAATTCTTGACAGAAAAAATTATGAAGTCAAAACATGCATTAACGATGCAATAAATTAATAACCTACGTTGTTCCGATTAAAGTCAATTAAAAAGTCTTTATATTATACTAGATGATGCCCACGGCTTCGCCCGTGTGGATTTAGATTTAGGAAGTTTAGCCCGTTCAAACAGACAGACAGACAGACAAAAATTTTAAAAACGTGTGATTCGGTTATGGTACCGTTCAAATAACCATATGAGCTTAATATAAGGTAGTCATTTCGAAATTACAGACAGACACTTCAATTTTATTTATTAGTATAGATTATAGTTTATCAAATTAATAATAGATATACGTAAATAAAGACGCACTGGCGCTGATAGCCAAACTAATTAACTGCCTCCCAGATACAGCGAAGCAACATACTTTGCTTGTTTTAATAAAATGGACCATTAATGCTAGATGCTTCTATTTTAAGAGCGAACCTTTAAAGGTGTTTATAAAAGTAACAGAGCAACTCTCATTATAAGATAAAATTCGAACAAGTTAATTACTAATTGTTTGATACAATCTAAATGGCCCCATTATCCGCGACTTCGTCTATTTGGACTAAGTTTTATAAAACTCTTATAGGATGAGCTTTTTAATCTGTGCCATACTTCAAGATCGTTTCAGCAGGTTTAGGCATGAAAATGTAACAGACAGGCATACTTACATATGCCAGAGAAAACAGAGAAATCTATATTAGGTATAACGTTATATTTTAATAACATTAGTTTAAAAATCACATTGATTAAATAATTTTTGTTCTGTCTTCAACATCGGAGCTCGTTTCATCTTCTATGGAGAGTATGAAAATTGCTTCAGTATTTTCCTTTTTAACCCCCGACGCAAAAACGACGGGGTGTTATAAGTTTGACGTGTCTGTGTGTGTGTGTGTGTGTGTGTGTGTCTGTCTGTTCCCCTGTAGCGCTCAAACGGGTGAACCGATTTGAATGCGGTTTTTTTTGTTTGAAAGGTGAATTAGTCGAGAGTGTTGTTAGCTATGTTTAATGAAAATCGATCCAAGATGGCCGCCGCTACAAAATGACAGATTACATATTTTATCACAACTCCCTCGATATGGGTATCAAATGAAAGGGCTTGACTAGTAGAATAGCACTATGCAAATCCAAGATGGCCGCCGGCACAAAATGGCGAGTGTCGGGGGTTTTTTAAATTTTCAATTTATACTTGTTAAATGGTATTTTTTCTCATTACGATTTTGATCAGAAAAGTTTCACAACACTCTCACGATCATTTTCAGCTTGGAGTGAAACGAAACAGAAGACTTTTCTGAATATTATACTTTATTATTCATTCATACTTTTTAGTTATTAGTTTGAGGTACCTGTTTTATACATTTTGTTACCTGTAAAATAACTAGTTCTAAAATTAAAGGCTAAAAAATATTATTGATGGGTATCAATCATCATCATTGTCAGCAGCATCATCATCATCATCATCTTTATCAATCGATTACTGGCCTATTACGGGGCACGGGTCTTCTCTCAGAATGAGAAGGGATTATAGGCTTTAGTCCACCACACTGGCTAAGTGCGGATTTCACGATGTTTTTCCTTCACTGGGCAAGGCAAGTGATATTTAATTGCTTAAAACCTACATCGATGCTTAAAACGCACATAATTTCGCAAAGTAAAAATGTGTGCCGGGGATCGCGCCGGCTATCAAACATTTCTTGGGAAATATAATATTTTAATCATTAGTCTACCTGCTGAGTTTTAAACTTTGGCCGTTTGGGCACATGAGTAGATATCCCTACAGAAAGGAAGCTTCATACAAGCGGCCCGCTATGAGCTATCACCAACGGTTCACGACGCTCCGGGTCTAACGCCACCGGTTTAATTGGATGACAAACGTGCGCTATGTGTGTGTACCTACAGCGTTCCGCTTGTATGAAGTTCCCTCTCTGTAGGGATATCTACTCATGTGGTTAGGTTTTTAGCCGAGCCTCATAATATTATAGTAGGTATCGATAAAAAATTGTTAAACACGTGAGCGGGTACTATGTACCAATGATAAATGATAAAAGCCAAGATTAATTGTTGAATTTTTTATGACTCTTTAGCGAGCATACAAAAAATACATAAACCATCAGAACATATTTTTTACCGAGATTCAAGATACGATTTATGTGGAAACACCAAATGTTTTGCAGAATTGAACTCTGACTTTTTATCATTTTTTTTAATTATAGAGATAACTGTTTCTGTATAAGTAATTGGTTTTTTTTCGCGAAAGCCCAGACTACATAAATAATATCTACTATTATAGCGGGGACTTTACAGACGTGCGAACTGAGCCACAAAACATTACGATCATACTAGGGTTGTGAGTGCTCTCCCTCGCTCTTTATAACCTCCTTTTTTACTGTTACATACAACACCAGAGAAACAGGTTCCAGTTCCATAAGGCCTGTAAGTGCGAGCGAGAAGTCCGATACAAGTGATTTATGGCTCGGTTCGCACGTTTGTAACGTCCCAACTATAGTGACGCTGGTTAAAACATATATTTATTGAATCACGTGGAATGCTAACAAAAGGCAATATGCTATCAGCTATTTAGTACGTGGACGCGGCACTTTTTATGACGGATTGTGATTTCATGTGCCTAGTGTCTTCTCAGACCAGGGCGCGTTTGGAACCCTCGTGGTTATAATTTTAAGTTTTCGTAGTAATTATCACCATTACCTCACTTTCATGTACTTTTTATACCTATTGACGTTCAAAAAGTGCACAGTACCTACTTTGAATAAATGAATTTTGAATTTGAATAATTTCTGAAACATATATTTATTATTTACTGTACTTATCTGCAATCTTGCAAAAAATATTTGATTGATTGATTACTAGAAGTACCGGTTAGTAATTAAATGTGTAGGCCCTAGCCCTACTGTCCTTGACCTCGCGCTTAAAGTTTATAACTTAAAGTGTATTACAAGTTACGATAGAATACTGATAATTAATTATATTAATTGCTAATTAATTCCTTAATCGGATCATTTTAAACGAAGATGTGACAGTGAGCAGACGAATCGCAGGAAAGAAAGTGATTACCTACTTGATTGGTGTCCATTTACTTATCTAACTATTTTACTTGTAATGTTTACATAACATTTGTCTTGTTTGGTAATTAATTTGTGAATTATGTAAATTTTTATTCAAGATGTTTCTGTTCCTACTAGAAAAATCTACAAATTAATTGAGTTATTTACGTAAATAATTAATCTTCGATATTTAACTTACTGGACAACATAGGGTTCTGACATATTTCAAAACCTTATTGCAATTACTCGTAATTATGAACCGTCTCATACAGTGCATTAAAGTTAAGAAGTATGTGCTACATTTTATTAATATTAATAAGAATATTATTTTATTAATTGGTACTTCCATCTACAAAGTGTTCAATTAAATAAGAAGTTGTAGCTCTACATTTTAAAATGTCAAACGTTTATTCACCACCTATGATATCTATGAGAAGAAACGGAAACAATTCTATGAGAAGATGGTGAAATTTTAGTAGAGTTCAGGCGGCTGGCTTCAAATATACTAAGATATTATTAAGGTCTTGTCGAGAATCTGAGACACATACCAACTTCTAGGTACCTATTTAGTTTCAGATTTTATATTGAAACTTCTATTTAAGAATTTTAATTTAATTTAATTTTATTGTTTTGCCAACAGATTATTGTAGTTCACCAGCCCTTCAGAGATGGAAAATTTCAAAAGTTGTGGAAATGAATAAATCTATCCTTATTTATTTTAATTTGCATTGAAAGAAAGAAAGAAAATAGTATTTTGAAAAATATGTTATTTTTTAATTCAAACTATTTATTTAATTAATGATGATGAAAAACAATGAAATGTTAAAGATGTCGATCTCAAACAACTCAGGTAATTTAGAAAAACTGACCGAACTCTTTAACACTATCCTCACTACAGAGTATATTCCTTCTCAATGGTCTAAAAGCGTTATCATACTCATCCATAAAAAAGGAGATCGCAGCGCTATTGGAAATTATAGACCAATAAGCCTACTCTCAAACATTTATAAAGTCTTTTCTAAACTAATACTCAATAGAATAACAAAAACCTTGGACGAACAGCAGCCGATAGAACAAGCAGGTTTTCGTACGGGGTATTCCACAGTAGATCATATACATGCTTTGAAGCAATTGATAGAGAAAAGCCGGGAATACAGGAAACCCTTATACATTGCTTTTGTTGATTACAACAAAGCATTTGATTCACTAAAACATAATCTCCTATGGAAGACTCTTTTACAGCAGGGAGTACATAGAAAATACATAAGAATCATAAAAAACGTGTATACTAACAGCACTGCTCAAATTAAGACATAGTCGCTAGGAGAAGAATTTCTAATATCTAAAGGAGTGAGACAGGGAGACCCGTTATCCCCAAAACTCTTTTCGGCAGCTCTAGAAGGAATATTTAGAAAACTTGATTGGGACGATTTCGGGATAAATATAAACGGTGTGAAACTAAGTCACCTAAGATTCGCAGATGATCTTGTTTTGATATCTAACAACAGTTCAAATATCCGAATTATGCTCCAACAGCTTGCCGAGAAGAGCAGAGAAATAGGTCTAACCATGAACAAGTCAAAAACAAAGATAATGACGAATAAAGAACAGGAAGATATAGAAGTAGATGGAGAGAAGATAGAATATGTCACTCAATACATCTACCTAGGACAAACTATCTCTTTCAAAGACCAAATTGACCTAGAACTAGAAAGAAGAGTGATTTGTGCCTGGAAAAGGTACTGGTCCCTAAAAGAAGTAATGAAAAGTAAACACTTCCCTATAGCAGTCAAAAGGAAAGTATTTAACATTTGTATTCTCCCATGCCTGACTTATGGCTGTCAAACTTGGGCCCTCTCGCAGAAAATCTTGCAGAAGCTTAGAACTTGCCAAAGAGGAATGGAAAGAAGTATGTTAGGATTCACTTTAAGAGACAGGAAGAGAGCGAATGATATAAGAAATACCACTAAAGTGCAAGACATACTTGAAACAATTAAAAAGTTGAAATGGCGGTGGACAGGACATATGACAAGGGAAAGCAACGAAAAATGGACACAGAAAATAACAGAATGGTTACCTCGAGATGGACAAAGGAAAAGAGGAAAACAATACAGGCGATGGGAAGACGACATAAGAAAAGTTGGAGGAGCAACATGGAAAAGGACAGCGCGTGACAGGCAAAGATGGAAGTTGCTGGAAGAGGCCTATGTGTCGAAAGGACACGCTGATAGCTAAAGGACTAAACAAACTCTATAAAGACTAAAAATCTACATAAATATCACATAAAAAACTATCAGCATTAAAGGCTTAATAATAATAATAATAATAATAATAATTTATTTAATTAAAAAGAAATGTCTTTAATTAATTAGTCTAGGTAGTCTGAGAAGGTAAGTATCTAGTGTAATATAAAACCTGCTCAGTTATTGAATGGATGCACAACGCGTGAGATGAGTAGATACCTACAACTGGATCAATGACCGATTTATCAATGGCTCTATAAATAGCACTTCTTAATTTGTTGTCTTGCAAACTAGTTGCCACAAGCAGCTTGTAAGCCTCTGTGCACAATCCGTGCAAGTGTCCATTAGTTTATACAGGGCATAAGGAGACTGCTATCGAAAGCTTAGCGCTATTATTATACTACCTGAACATAATCCAATACCAATTACCAATTGTCTTATACTTGTAGTATTAGTTGTTTAGTATTTAGTATTTTTAAACCGGCAATGAACAACGTGCAAAACTCGGGGCATTAACCTCGCGAGCGGCGTGCCGGCGCCGCTTTAACTTTAGGTATTTAAGCGTCAGATGATAGCGTTGCATTGCGAAAAATTATCCTAGGGAAACATCGTACCTACTCCATGACGTAGGCGCCTGACCATGAGGTGACAATGGCGATGCTGGTGTGACGATCGCATTCACCTCTGATCATCGACACTCGCTCTCTATTGGCCAAAATGCATTGTTGCAGCAACAGTACCATAAATTCAGTCAATCATCACAATTGAGATTGCAACGATCGATGCAGGTTTTACATAGTAAACCAGCAACATTGCCGTATCAAAGGGAAGGTGAAGGGGTTCTGTAAGATTTCGTGCTTGGTTGAGTTTTTAGTTCGATGCGCGTCAGTGTGTACGCGCCCTAACCCAAGCGTTTGATACAAAAGGTGCATGCAGCATGTAATGGCTCAGCGTAATTAATAACGGCTAGACCTTGTTCCACATTGCGTGCCTTTTGTCTATCCGTGGTCTATACCTAGCCATCTATTGCACATAAATAAAATTGAAGTGTATGTCTGTGATTTTGAAATAGCTGTCAAATTGAACTCACAAGCATATTGGCACGAAAATAAAAAACTCGACTGCGGAAGACCGCATTCACACGGGGCCCTTTATTGACAATTCGTGAAATAAAACTATTTTCGTAATCACCTTTTGAAACCCTTTAATTTGATACCCCACTCGATAGGATTTGAAATAATTTTTGAACCCCACGTTATGGCGTCCAAAATCCGCCATTTTTAATTGAATGGCATGGTGAATCTAACTATGTGCCACTTATTAAAATCGGCCAAAAAATTGGGTCTCTAGAGTGCCACAAAGGAACAAACATACATACATACATAGCTGATAAACACGTCATTACCACTACTTTGCGTCGCGCAGTCGGGTAATAGGTAAGCTTGTAAAGAACAATATTTGACAATGTCTTCCCGACTGAATTTCGGCGACGATTGCCGATCTCAAAGGACGTGAAGGACCACGTCCAACAATTACTAGCCAATAATGCAGAAGATATTATAGTGCCCAAGTGTAAGCTCAAACTGAGGCGAATTCTCTATTCTTTCACTCACATAGTTCGATGGGATGCTAATGCGACACGACCGAAGAGAACACGTAAAGCCTTTACGTGCTCTTCGAAGCAAGGGCTAATCGGTGATCTTCATTATGACTGAATCGTTTTTGATTAGTCTTTTACTGGCAGGTAGAGGATTTCACAAGAAGTAATGAAGGATTAAGAAATATTCAAAGTTCCTGCATAAAAACATAAAAATTGTGAAATTCAAAGAGTTCCCACGGGATTCTGAAATAACTTAATTTCACATGGAGGAAACCGCAGGCCTCAGATAGTATGTAAATATAAAGGGCACGGTCTATCATCAATTATTCAATACACTGGATTATACAATATTAAACAATGAATAGATTACATGTTTTTAAAACTATGAAAATATAAACTATTATGTTATCTTTGTTAATGAATACGTTCATTATGTCGGTTTTTTTAATGGCAGTTCTCATTTGTACGTGCGAGTTGCGTCACTCGTTCTCACATAATATTATAAAAAGCGGCCAAGTGCGAGTCGGACTTGCCCATGAAGGGTTCCGTAGCAGCAAGTAATTGCGGTTTACGATTTATGACGTATTAAAAAACTACTTACTAGATCTCGTTCAAACCAATTTTCGGTGGAAGTTTGCATGGTAATGTAGGTACTTCATATATTTTTTTTTAGTTTTATCATTCTCTTATTTTAGAAGTTACGGGGGGTGGGGAGGGCGCTAGAGATACTTCCCCCACATGTCCCCCCCACATTTTACCACTTTGGAAGTGTCTCTCGCGCAAACTGTTCAGTTTAGAAAAAAATTATATTAGAAACCTCAATATTATTTTAAAAGACCTATCCATAAATACCCCACACGTATGGATTTGATGAAAAACATTTTTTTGAATTTCAGTTCTAAATATGGGGAACCCCCAAAATGTATTGTTTTTTATTTTTCCTATTTTTGTGTGAAAATCTTAATGCGGTTCACAAAATACATCTACTTACCGAGTTCCAACAATATAGTTCTTATATTGTTTAGTTTAGTTTAGGAAAAAAGTGGCTGTGACATACGGACGGACAGACAGACAGACATGACGAATCCATAAGGGTTCCGTTTTTTGCCATTTGGCTACGGAACCCTAATAGTTGCTAGAGTTATATTATGTGTATCTATGGTGTTTTTGTATGCGCAGATCGATTTTTTTGTATACAAAAGGATTGGCCTTTGCCTTGCAACATATTCCGACGCGCATCCGTGATCAATGATCATGAATTTATTGAAGTTTGCGTGAATTGTTTGTTTATTCCGTCATAGCAACACATTTTTCTGCCAGTGTAAATTTTGATAGCGCATTTGTGTGCGGCAAAATTGTGCAGAAAATATTTTTCTCGCATTCATCCAATTCAAACTCAAATTCGAATCCATTACTGGGCATTTAATGCGACTACCTCGTTGGTATAGTGGTTAGCATATTCTACCGCAGATCACGAGGTCCCACGGTCGATTCCCAGGTCGGGCAAATAATTATAAGGTATTGGGATTTCTGTCAAGAAATTCTCAGTGCCAGCCCGGAGTTGGTGTTGGCGGTGTTTCACCCCTGTGCCTCGGAGAGCACGTTAAGAAGTAGGTCCAGGTTATTACCTATCTTGGTGTTGACTGACAGACTGCATTTAAATTGCATGTACCTTATTGAAATTGCAGTTGATGCAACTGCCAGCTGACGACGCAGGCCGCGTGCAGTTGACGTGCAGTCAGACAAGGTCTGTGCATTTTGACTACGCTGTCGATTGGCGGTTGCAACTTGCAATACAGTTGTATCAACTGGGATATAACTATTTTCAAACTACAATTTTGCATGTGGCATGCAGTTCTTTCATGTACTCAATTGATGTCCTAATGCTACTTCCTATAAACTTAAAATTTAGGTCCCCATTTTCTAGTACCTATAAACTCTATGGCTCTATTGCGATAATAAATGCAAAAGTAAAAGTAACAATTACCTACCCTAATGTCATACATTTTTACTGTCATTGTAATACCTATATATTATGATTTTTCGAAATCAATTTGCTATTTTTAAATATAATTGGAGCCACGGAAATAGGTACCTATTTCAACGGAATAGCTTATGCACTGATTTTTTCGGCCTTTTTCTAACGTATAACCTATACGTAAAAATACGTAGTAGGTATATTTCTAATTTTCTGTAGGTATAATATCATTGTATTATTTAAAGATCGTAATAAAATGACCCGGAAATCCATGATAGAGACGCATGCAGCCCACAGAGTAAACAAAAAGTGAACAAAAACGATAAAAAAACGAGATAAAAAGTTTGACACTTGCTAGTACCTACATGGCATACCTACTCGCAACATGGGATTTATGGAAAATCTAAACTAATTGGTTTTTTTTATTAGAATTTTGGCTGCCAACGATGTTTAACCATGAGTTTTTCTAAACTATTATTAATGATTGTACAAATACCTACTTAAGGAAAATAAACAAGGAAAAAAACATTTGTAATTATAAAATTATTATTTAGAATCAAGGAAGCAAACGATTTAAAATATAGGATGAACGCGTATTTTTTTTTGTAGATTTGAAATTTTAAGGTACATAATGTACCTTAAATACCTGGTTAAATACCATTTCTAATGTAAGAATAATTTATTATTAGATAATATGATACTATGGCTAAGGAGTATTAGATTATATAAAGAAGTATCTACCAGAGTTACAGTACCTATTTTTCAATTTTTTTTTCAAAATCAGTCGGGTTTTAAGTTTTTGAACTTTATTTTGTTTCAATTAAACTGAAATTATAGCTCGCTCTGACTGTTCCGTCAGCCTTCGCAGATTTAGTTCATGTTTGAACATAAAACTAAATATGATTTCCGTGTTTTGAATGATTCGTGAGTTGGCAGTTGGCACTCTGCCGAAATATTCAAATTGAGTGGAATCATAAGGAAGGATCATAATATTAATGTTTAAACAATTATATTGCAATCAGTGATTAGTGGAATTTGGGTTAATTTCATTTCTAGAGAAAAACGCATAAGATAAGGAATCGAGGAAATTACGAGGAACCTTATGAAGCATAATACAATTATTATTATTATTTATGTATCACTAGCGACCCGCCACGGCTTCGCACGGGTAGTAGACCTATCCCACCATACATTGTTTTTTTATATCTCAAAGGAGATATAAAAAAATCTCAAATCTCAAAGGAGCTTTCATTGAAAACGCTGCTTGATCAGTAGCGTTTTCAATGAAAGCTCCCAGGTGGCTTGACTTTTTCCGACATTTGCAAGAATTATCGTTATATTTTAACCAATTTACACAAAACCCTAATTAATTAACTTAACCTAAACCTTCCTCATGAATCACTCTGATGTCTATTATTATTGGTAACCGCATGAAAGTCCATCAGTTTTTTAGTTTATCCTGAACAGACAGACAGACCGACGCAGCGGGGGACTTTGTTTTATAATAGTGATTACAACAAAAAACTTGCCTAGAAATTTACCCGTATATATGTAGTTACTTTGAAAAAGTACCCATCCTTGATTTATAGTTTAAAGGTTTCAACACGAAAACCGCACACAGATTAAAAGGCTTCGAAAGGGGTCAATGATACCATAAAAGCTTTGCCTGTAGGAAATCAGAAACCGGTGGATTTTTGGCCGTTATATTTTATTTTCTTAAATAGACAAATACAATGAGCTAAAGAAAAATAACGTCCTATATCCTCTCCAAAGAGATCTCGAAGGAGATATTATAGTTCACAAGTGTGTGCTCAAACACAGATGTACTGACCCCATAATATCTAACGCCTGAACACATTTGGATGCATGGGGTATCGGAACCCTTAGGGGAGCGGGGGGCTAGTTGTAACAATTTTTAGTTTTTTCAATCGGGAAATTAAACTATTGAATATTTCCATGATAAATCATTTTTAAATGAGAGAATATTTATTCAAGTATCGAATAGAATGATAATTGGGCTTAAATTGCTAACAAATGCTTATAAAAATGACTTTTTGTGGAAGAAGGAGCATGTTACAACTTACCCCGTTCTCGGGGCAAGTTGTAACTGGCGTGGGGCAAGTAGTAACAACATAATAAAACAAAATATATGTACAATTTTAAGGCATTTATTGTAATAAAGTAATAAATTAATTTGAATGAAAAATATAACTTATAACGCTGATTTGTTTATTTTAATTAATATTATTCAATGTTTCTTTATAAAAATTAAGAGACCTTTATTATCACTTAGTATCTAATTAGTCTTTTAAACAAAATAACAATATTTCTATCGACAGTCCAAATAACTTCCAGTAACATAACATAACTTTTAGTCATTGAACCAATAAATTTTCAAAATATACTTAAACCAAAGCTTCTTTAAAACTTTGCTAGTTAAAAATCATTATTAACTAGATCTAGTAGTAGAATCTCGGTTTGCGTATCACACAGAGAGAGGCTCGTTGCTTTTTTTTTCTATTTGTTATATCTAAACAGACATAAATGACAAATCTCAAACATTGCAGCAGCTTTGCGTATTTTTGTTCCCTTTTCTAAATCTTTCTTGCGATTAATTTGTAGAAATCTTGAGATTTGGCGACCTTCTTTGACTTTTTCTGACAATGTCTCGTCCTAAGACACTAAAAAATATAGATTAAGATAAATCGGTTAGCTTTGCAATAGATAACGACAAGCCTTCATGTTTTATTTGAGTGCTTATAGTCAAATAAAACATTAAGGGGTAAGTTGTAACATGTTACAATGTACCCCGCAATTTCGTTACAACTAGCCCCATACCAAAATTTTGCACATTTTTGTTTATTGTACAAAAAGTTTATGTTATTGTCAAATGAAAGTAGTCACATAAGATAGCTTAAAAGATTAACTACACAAATAAATAGATACTTATTTCAAAAAGACATTGCAGTAACGTAGAATCAAATTTTACGAACTCAATTTTTTTATGTTACCTGGTAAAAATGATGCACCTGCTCAAAACCACTCACTGTGCTCTCCCACGTCTTACTGGCTGTGTTTATGTCATAGGCCCCGTCATAAGCAGCAGATTAAATGTAAATTGAAAACAAAATATTTGAAATCTGCTGAGTAATTAAGCTGTTACTTCTTACCCCCGTTACAACTAGCCCCCCGCTCCCCTACATCATCCCGAGTGACACTGGCTAATGTTTTTTACTTTTAGATCATTTAAGTATAGCTGGGCAGTCATGTTTTTTAATATTTGTAATTAAGTATAGCTTGTTATTTTTTATTTTAGTAAGTACAATTTGGAATATGCACTATAATCTGACCAAATTAGAATTTTGTTATTGTTGTTCCTTAAATAATTTGAGAAAAATTTTTTCAAGGTTTTTTGAATACGGAACTCCCTTGGGTTTCAATTTTTTTTTTTTCAATTTTATTATTTGCCGTGATAGAAACCATAGTAACACGTACCTAATTATTGTTGTTAATAAAGATTTTAACTAGTTGTCACATGATAAACTCAAGCAAACTGAACTCTGCCCTCCCACAAGGTAATTTCGATCCGAAACAGGTAAAAACCAGAATTGGTAAAGCGTTGTTAAAGGCATCATGATTGTCGCCCCATTTTTGGGCGAAACATTGAAAATTCTAGTTTCACGAGGTCGACGACTGCCTTGTAAACTGTATAGTAGGTACAAGTGAAAATCAATGTAATTTGTATGTTTAATTCTTCACCGATTTTAAATAAAATATTATAAAATATTGTAAATTTTTAATATTGTAAAATCTGAAAAATTCTAAAATATTAGCATAATTACACAGTGTACATTGTACAATAATTATAACCGTTATCCTACTTAATATTATAAATGTGAAAGTGTGGATGTTTGGATGTTTGTTACTCAATTACGCAAAAACTACGGCATGGATTTGGCTGAAATTTGGAATGAAGATAGATTATACCCTGGATAAATACATAGCCTATCCTAGCCTTTTTATCCCGGAAAATCAATGATTTCCCACGGGATTTTTAAAAACCTATATCCACGACGTCCTGTTACCGACGAGTCCTCAGCTATTTTGGTCATATTGCCCGGAGACAACCAGACAATCTGGATTAACTGGTTGTAATAGGAAAGATCGAGGGCAAAAGATCAAGGGGTCGATCACCTACCCGCTGGTCTGACCAGATACAGGCTATATTGGGCCTTAATATTCCGACTGCCCCGAGACAAGCCGAAGATAGAGTGGCGTGGAGGCAGCTGGTTGACTCTTCAGTAAAGGCATTCCAAGACAAGCACGACCTTCAGTAATGAAGTGCACGAAGAAGAAGAAGAAGAAGAAGCAAGGACTTCTTGGATTATAACTACCATTATAGTAGTAGAGAATATAATACAGCATATACATCTTTGTTTTTTATAATTCATGCTTTGCGTTAATTTTGTGTGGAAGGTTTTTTTATTAAAATGACTGCGGAACCCTATAATATTATAGTGTTCTAACCAATTCCTTGTATAATCTTACTGCGTAAAAACTCCAAATCCTAGTGGGCTCTTGACGAGGTCGTTTACCTTACGTGTTGTACTAAGCCATAATAACACACACCTATATTTCAATTTAAATGACCAATTCTACTCCTTCGGTACCAAGTTCGTATTTCATCGCGACATTGACTTAAATACAAGTGTAAATTGAAAATTTAAAAAACCCCCGACATTCGCCATTTAGTGGCGGCGGCCATCTTGAATTTGCAATAGTGCTATTCTACTAGTCAAGCCCTTTCATTTGATACCCATATCAAGGGAGTTGTGAAAAAATATATCATCCGCCATTTTGTAGCGGCGGCCATCTTGGACCGATTTTCATCAAACATAGCTAAGAACACTCTCGACTAATTCACCTTTCAAACAAAAAAAACCGCATTCAAATCGGTCCACCCGTTTGAGCGCCACAGGGGAACAGACAGACACACACACACACACACACACACACACACACACACACACACAGACACGTCAAACTTATAACACCCCGTCGTTTTTGCGTCGGGGGTTAAAAATATAATCTTCACTTATTTTTTTACTGTAAGGTCTTTACAAATAAAAAAATACACTCTGCATATTCATGACTTACACACGCGTCGACTGTATGACAAAAAATGTGAACATTACCCATATACCTATTATAGTATAGGTATGTATATCTAAACAGTTAACTTGCGACGCAAGCGCGCCGCGTCTGGGAGTCCGTTATTAGAAGAGACTTGTCTAGCAGTGGACGTCCATGAGTCACAGGGAACTGCTATATACATGCGACGCAAGACCGCGGCGTTTGGAAGACCGTTATTAGAAGAGACTTATGTCTAGCACTGGACGTTTCGGGTTGATTTCAGCCATAGATATATGAATAAGAGGAGATATATGGCAAGGGGGCGTGGTTCGTGCGAACTCTTCTGGTGTTAAATACACTTGACAACCGTTTCTGTCTTTAGTCGAATGTCGTCCAACGATCTCTTCACCGCTCTTGATTTTTAACAAAATGCCGTGTTGTTTAGTGGTTGTTTGCAAAAAATTAAATCACACGAAAGATGGCATCTCATTTCACACTTAAGTACAAATTATTGTTGTTATTTTCTATAAAAAACATTATGCTCAATATGTGTTAAATTGAGAAGTCTATATCTTATTATGAACAAAAACCATTGCTTGCTTAGTAGAAATCAAACATTGAATCTGTCGGTCTTAGGACGCAATGGTACTTGTACTCTATAAATATATTATTTCACTAAAACGTTAGACCTTTCATGGAACGGGCACCTTTACTCAGCATTGACAATGTGTGATGCACGGTGATTGAAATTGAACGCTGTGTACTAAACGATAAAGTCTATATTTGCTGGTGCTGCTTGCACTGATCTATCAGTACGCAATATAGCATTTTGTAGCAAGTGGTAGGGACAAACTAACGGCAGCAGGTTTCCATACAATTTGATGTAAAGGCCAATTCTCCTCTTATTCATTATTCTATGATTTCAGCGATGACGCCAAATAGATATACAAGTGTAAATTGAAAATTTAAAAAACCCCCGACATCCGCCATTTTGTAGCGGCGGCCATCTTGGACCGATTTTCATCAAACATAGCTAAGAACACTCTCGACTAATTCACCTTTCAAACAAAAAAAACCGCATTCAAATCGGTCCATCCGTTTGAGCGCCACAGGGGAACAGACAGACACACACACACACACACACACACAGACACGTCAAACTTATAACACCCCGTCGTTTTTGCGTCGGGGGTTAAAAACTCTGCGTTAGCAACAGACGAATCGTTCTCAGTTTTGTTTGGAGAGGCGGTAATTTGAGTGGATATTTGACCAGCACCGGAGCGTGGCGGCGATACGAGATGCAAGTGAAAGTAGATGCAGCTGCATTCCGATCCGCCGCGGACCGATCGTTCTGCGTCCACGCTCCCATGTACCAGCCGCCATGCTCGACGGCACACCAATCATCGCGTCCAATATCTATTCTTTATGTACCTACCTTACCTTTGCAGTTGACAGTGCCGCAGGCGATCCGTCGATTAAAGAGAAAGCATATACTGGATATTTAGCTGAGACTGAGCTGAGATTGGGGTGTAAGTGGCCACCTATGTGGCCAAAGTCAACCTCACCTGCGCGTGGTGCACCCTGCCAATATGCTAACGAGGCCCTGATGCTCTCAGTCCCCCTTTACGGGTCGTTGTGCCTGATACAACGTAATCTGGATGGTATTACCGCTTTGTGGTAGGATCCTACCCCGAATTCACCTGGCTAGCGACCACACTTCAGCCGTAATCTGCCGCAAAGCATCCGTGTGTTCCGGCAGCGAGCTGAAGAGCCAGTCCCCTTCCTCAAAAGCCGGCAACGCATTAGCGGTTCCTCAGGTTCTGCTAATATTCATGGGCGGCGGAAATCACTTAACATCAGGTGACCCGCTGGCTCAGTTGCCCGCTGTTCCTATAAAAAAAGGCTCATGGAGTTTTCCCGCTGGGGAAGTTGTCTCCAATCACGCCAATCTGTCCTCCAACCGATCTGCGCATATCCACCGAATGATCGCATGACAACAACAATAAACAAAAAAATATATACCTTATAATAGTACCTATCTACCATGACTGACTAGCTGACTGACAACACAGCCTGTAATGAACCTAGAGATTTAAAATGCAGAGTTCCTTGATATAACTTCATAATATAACGACTGGATGTACGCCAGGGTGACTAGTTTTGTACCCAACTAGAGCCAGATCAAGAGCATTCTTTGAACAGTACTGTGATTGGCTGACTAACTGACTGACAACGCACAGCCTGAACCGATGAATTATAGATTTATATAGATTTGAAATTCGTAGGTCCTTATTTATATTTATAAAAACTGCCATACCTCTTCCAGGTTTGCCCATTTCCACCTTACACTGCATCGTAACTTACTATCAGGTGAGATCGCAGCCAAGGGCTAACTTGTAGATGAATAAAAAAATTAAACCTTTACCTTTAACCTTTACCTTTTTATACGGAAGATATGGAGGGCATAAGCTACATATCAATATGCGGTCTGCATTATCAATATGCGCTGAACTGTACAAAGTTAGTTGTGGAATCGATGCCTTAGAGCCTACACATACGGCATATTTTCTACGAGCAGGCTACGCGATACAAACGCTATTCAAACTCGAACCACGCGTAAGTCGCAGCCAAAAGCCTTCACAGACGTCCAAAATTTAGTAACCCCTTCGTATCGATACAAAAGAAACGATCTTTTTGGATTGAAAACGCGTCCTAAGCGCGTTTGTCGCAGACGAAAACATTCGAATACGTTCATATTTCAGTCACGGTCCGTTCGTATCGATACAAACGAAACGATCTTTTTGGATTGAGAACGCGTCCTAAGCGCGTTTGTCGCAGACGAAAACATTCGAATACGTTCATATTTCAGTCACCCGTTCGTATCGATACAAACGAAACGATCTTTTTGGATTGAAAACGTGTCCTAAGCGCGTTTGTCGCAGACGAAAACATTCGAATACGTTCATATTTCAGTCACCCGTTCGTATCGATACAAACGAAACGATCTTTTTGGATTGAAAACGCGTCCTAAGCGCGTTTGTCGCAGACAAAAACATTCGAATACGTTCATATTTCAGTCACCCGTTCGTATCGATACAAACGAAACGATCTTTTTGGATTGAAAACGCGTCGTAAGCGCGCGTTGTCTGCACCTATAAAATATGTGTGCATAGGCTCTTAGTGTTAAAGCGTGCTTGTTAAGGGCCTAAATAAACGAAGTTAATCGCCGAAGCGTGGTCGGAATGTGTGCCGACGGCCGCGGCAAGGCCGCACCGCGCCGCACTGGTAAGCCGATAATGGCGCTATAATAGCTATTGCATTAAATCACTCAAAACCGATCACCGAGACGCGAATTAAAGAGTATTCACACAAAACCATCTATGAAAACCATTTTTTTTTAAATTTAAGTACAAGTTAGCCTTCGACTGCAATCTCCTGATAGTAAGTGACGATGCAAGATAGACGTGGGCTAACTTGTAAGAGATATGCATACCCCTGATGGGTTTCTACACGGCATCGTACCGAAACGCTAAAACGTTGGATAGCACAGCTTTGCCGGTAGGATGGTAACCAACCACAGCTGAAGCCTTCCACCAGGTCAGACCAGAGACAATTTAGAAATTATAAAATCTGCAATTGCCACAAGACCCTTGCAAGAGACCTATGTCTAACAGTGGAAGTCTTGAGATGTCCGCATTGAGATGACGATATAGATCTACTTATACCTTAACGCACACAAAATAGTAAAATTATATTTGTGTTGAAAGTTATATTACCCTTCAAACAACTCTATTTTAGAGTAAAAAATGGAACTTCGTATGTGTAAATAAACTATTCAACAAAACACAAACCCCAATCCCCTTTGCAAAACAAACAAAGTAAAGCCAAACTTTAGGTACTAAATAATAATTTCAAATGTGTGTAAGTTGTATGAAAATATCAATTAGTTTTGCATAAATTAATGCTAATAAAAATATAATTAATAACAAACGCTGATTTGCGTGAAAAAAACATTGCATCTTGCTCTTGCTTATGCAGGAGCACCCGTAAATATTGATTGAAACAGCATTCTCTCACTACGTACGATCACCACTAGGTTAATGTGAATTACGACACGAGGTCTCGGGTTCGAATCCCGGGTCGACAAATCCTTCAAAGTCCATCCGGAAATTCTTAGCAGCCCTGAGTTGGGAAGTTAGCGATGTTGCACTCTTGTGCGTCGGAGAGCCGTCCCATCGGATTATGAGAGTGAGGGAGAAGAGAATGCACCCGCACACACTTATGCACTATAATATCCGCTGCGTGGTTGACTAGGCTCCGTGACGATTGAGGATATTTAACATTATTTAATTAACGATAACATTGTATTTCACTAATTGCTCAAACCAGTAGGAATTAAAAATTTTCCTATTGAACTATTGCAACAATAATAAATTGAAATGAGTCATTATATTTCAGTTGTACGATAATAACTAATAATACATTTAGCTACCACAATAATGTTCAATAACACTGTATTGTTTCAGGTAAGCGTCACGTTGATTGTGATACAAATAGCGGAATATTTTTAATCATTGGGTAAGTTTGTACAATTTCTTAGCTCTACCAGTTTTTGCATTGCTGTCTGCAATCCTTGGCATTTAATAGCTCTAAATAGGAGCACAAATACGCGGTCAATTTGTTCAAGTCGCGTTTGATATCAAACACGGGAAGGCACGATTTCTATATTTACCAACTGCCTCAGGTTTGCTCAATTCATTATGCGTTGCGTGGCGCGTGCTACACTAGCCGTTAAACTCACTTCTTCTTCACTCCAAGTAGTTCTTATTTCAGAGTTGAATACTACGTCAGTGTCCATGTTTTTACTAGGTTTTCAAGCAATGAAAAACTGGAATATCATTAGAATACGAAGGTAAATTACGCCACCATGTATACCATAACCCCGGTTCGAGTCCAGATGATTATTTTTTCCATTTTTTTATTTTTTATTTTTTAAATGAAGTAGGTACCTATGTAATTCGCATCTAAATATAATTTCCAAAAACACGATTTACCAAAAAAAAAAATCAGGTCATACAGGTACTCAGTAAAACTGAGTAAAGCCTTTACATGTACACATGTGCACATACTGTGAAAAGCCGGCTAGAAACTCGAAAACCTGCAGTTACTCAAAAAGCAACTCGTTACTATGCCTCTTTAACAAGCTTTATTATATTCATAATCCATACTAATATTATAAATGCGAAAATAACTCTATCTATGTATATGTTACGCTTTCACGCCTAAACCGCTAAACCGATTTTGACGAAATTTGGTACAAAGATAGACTAGACCTTGGAGAAGAATATAGGCTACTTTTTATCCTAGAAAATTATATTGTTCCCAAGGGATTTTCAAAAACCTAAATCCAAGCGGACGAACTGGCGGGCATCAGCTAGTTAATCATAAAATATCAATAGGCCTACCCTTGAGAGAAATATTAAAATATACAAGTACTCGTAGAAAGTTCTTCAAACAACAAGTGAAAATTCTTCCCCGTAAGGCCAAAAGGAGTGATCATGTTAGTTTATGTGACCCCTATAACTTTCACCTGAACGTTGACAAGCGATGTGAAACTTTCGCTTGTCTCGACTCGCACTTTATTGAATTTTGTTAGTGCATCAATCCGCAAAATGCCTATAGAATATAATTATAATATTTTCTCCTCTTAAAAACCAGTCCAGCCATAAATAATGTTGAGCGATCATTATTTAAAAATAAGCATACCGAAATAGATGTTATATTTTCGACCAAAATGAAATGCAAGAAAATGTACCGAGATATAAATGACTTTAAAAATCTATTATATTATAACCATTATCTGAAATCCCACAAAATGGAAAAAATAAAAGATCATCTGGACAGACAGACCGACGTACAGACGGACAAAGTCGCATGATAAGGGTTACACTTTATCATTTTGGTACTAAACCTTAAATAAGTGATAATTTAGAAGATTGAAAGTTAAACCGACTTTACTATACACTTCAATATCTTGAAATCTACTGAACCGATTTTGATGAAATTTGTACTGTTATAACAACTTAGGAAGTTGAAGTAAAATATGTAAGCCAATAAAATAATTGTCACAATCCGCTTCATAGTTTCGGAGAAATCCGTAGACAAACATATTATCTACATATACAAACATTAAAATGTCTACAATGTTTGGAAGCCCTTACCGATTATCATATTATGTAAATATTTTGCAGTTCCAATAATATTACATACCTACCTACATACCGTCTAGATAACGTAATAGATAACCTACTTTTTAAAGTCGGTTAAAAAAGTTAGGCACCGATTTACTGTTAAACATAGAAAACAAAAGGGCCGGGAATCCATTAGTAATTCCTAAAGCGAGCAGTTTAATGAGTTGCAATTGCAAATGGTATAACATCAGTGGGTCCGCCAGTGGGCAGGCAGGAGGCAGGAATCCCGATCCCGTTGCCCTAACGGAAAGCAGAACACGATGTATTAACCACTTAATCGGCGGGTTCGCTTTGTACTCACAGCGTTAGAATTAGAGCACACTTAACGAATTTACATTTTCTAAACTTGTTACCCACGACAGAAAGGAGAAATTGCGTGTTGCGTTAGGTACAGTTTGCGTATGTGTATTTTTTAACTCCGACGTAAAAACGACGGGGTGTTATAAGTTTGACGTGTCTGTGTGTGTGTGTGTGTGTGTATGTGTGTCTCTTCCCTGTAGCGCTCAAACGAGTGAACCGATTTGAATGCGTTTTTTTTTGTTTGAAAGGTGAATTAGTCGAGAGTGTTATTAGCTATGTTTGATGCTTGAAATGCCCAAAATGTTTGAAAATGCCCAAAGGCCCAAGATGACCGCCGCTACAAAATGACGGATTATAATATATTTTATCACAACGCGCTCAATATGGGTATCAAATGAAAGGGCTTGACTAAGTAGAATGTCGGGGGTTTTTTAAATTTTTAATTCATACTTGTTATTACTCGACTACGGCAAAGCCCAAAGGAAGGGTTATGATTTTTTGATTTTTTATGTATATATGTATGTTTGTGTCCGATTTTTGTATGAGATTCTGTGTGCACCACTGTAGCGCCTAAACTACTGGACCGATTTTGATGAATGAGGTGTCTATTGATTCGTTTTTATGGCCCGGGTGACACAGGCGCCGCCACTAGTGGTCTAGTGTGCGGGGGCTGTTACCCCTGTCGTCACAAACTGCCGCTCGTCTGTTATAACACTTACAGGATAGCATTAGTTAAATCGAAGCGCGCACTTTACATAGAATGGCCGGCGCATTAACATTTATGTGCAAATAGTTAAACTCTAACCTCGTTGTTACATTCCTCGGGAGACATTGAACTCGATCGTAATAAATTCCCATTTGTATTGCGGACTGCCTGGTTGCCTACTCCGTAGTCAGTCCGCGTGGATTTAGGTTATTTGAAAAATCCCGGGGGAACTCTTTGATTTCTCAAAATAAAAAGTTGCTTATATATCCTTCTCCGGATGCATGTTATGTTTGTTCCTTTAGGTTTTAAAAATATGTTTCATCTTACAAACTTTATCACCACTTTAGGGATGGAACATCAAAAAAACGTTTTTGCGTCGGGGGTTAAAAATGTATTTTATTTATTGTTTATTTATAATTTTCTTAATTGGTTAACATGCATCGGATGCATGCGATCAATCTGGTGACGATGCATTCGTAGATGAAACAGAAGTCATAGTTTTCCACGTAGTTACCTGTTCCACATTGTTGTGTCCACCAATCCATTAACTTTACACAAGGTGACACTATAATAGTTAGAACTCAAAGCTCCATTAGTCATAACGTATATGTATGCATTTAGTTATAACATTGTGAAGCTGTTTCACTTGATATGGCCATGCATCGCGAACGAGTTATGTCGAACCAGTTTTACACGTTCATTATAGGAGTCCCGTGTTAAAAGTTCTAATAAAACTTTAGCCCCACCCCCGATACTTGATACAAGCGAACTGGTTTCATTTCTTACTTCTACTGACAAGGACAACATCATCATCAGCTCGACCGGTAGAGGTCCACTGCTAGACAGGTCTCTTGCAAGAATCGCCACAGAATACCACAGATCACACTGCCTCACAGATCTTGTGCAGCTTGTAACCAGCGATTTTCCTATGATCGTCAGTTCACCTAATGAGGAGTCTTCCAAAGTTGCGTATGTGACCACCTTCCTCGTCCTAAGAGCATCAAATGAAAGGGCTTGACTAGTAGAATAGCAATACCAAGATGGCTGCCACCACAAATTGGCGAATGTCGGGGGTTTTTAAATTTTTAATTTATACTATTGTTCATCTACAAGTTAGCCTTTCATTTTGACATTACCTGACGGTAAGTGACGATGCAGTCTAAGGTGGAAGCGGGTTAACTTGGAAGAATGTATGGCAGTTTTTATTATACCCCTGATCGGTTTCTACGCGACATCGTACAGGAACGCTAAATCGCTTGTCGGCACTGCTTTGCAGGTATCAAAAATGAACTGTACACATGTGGAACCCTCGGTCGGTACAGCAAAGTGACCCGGCACATGAGGTTCAGTCAATCTGCAGCAATCAGACGTTCTTCGCACACGGTTGGAACTTTGGAAGTCACAGTTCGTAGCCCGCATTCGATCCGATCGATTTTCCTCCTTCGTTTCGTTTCCTCATTCGTTGACTCCGACCGCACTCCGATCGTGATGATAGATGGTGTTCTAACTGGTTAACGGTCAACAAAAACATGATTTACATAATAGGTTTTAGTCGATTTTGCAGTCATCAAAGCAAGAAATTAATTTCGTAAATGTTCCAATGAATAAGGAATAAGGGATTAAACATTAAAAATTTGCACATAAAATAATAACCTCGCAAATATATTTCGGTCCCAGCGGCTTATCTCGAATACGGAGACTAGTCAACTTTGAGTACTTACTCAGGAGATAGTATAGTGTGAAATTGTGTGCGGAAACACAAGTGCACTTGCCAACCCCTCACTCTCATAGTCCGATGAGTTGGCAATGCGACACGGCCGGAGAGAAATCAGGTGCAGGACATGCTCTACATGCTCTACGAGACACGGGGGTAGATATATCGGACACCGCCAAATTGCTAACTCCGGGCTGTTAGCTCAGAGTTCCTAACTGAGAATTTCTTGAGAGAAAAGTCCAATAACTTTTTTACAACCTAGGATTCGAATCTAGGACCTCGTGATCAGCAGCCGAACACATGACAGTGAGGTACTAGATCAATGAGCATATAAAATCCCATGGTATCGTATGTAATTTACCCACGAATTTACCATAATCCATGGTTGACTTGGTTACGGTTCGATAGCAACACCGACCTTGTCAGTATGGGTCATTGTCTCCAAAAAGGTATAGTAGGTAGGTACCATGACAGCATATTAGGTATGTGCGTAAAAAACGTATACTTCGTAATGTACATAAAAAATATAATACCATGGATTATTTTCGAATGCGAGACCCACATTAATAACAATTTGTTGAAATCTTCTTTTTTGCGGATGATAATAATTTCGTTGAAATTGATATTTATAGCCGGGATTTGTAACCATATAATTATGGTAAGATAATAATTTGCTCCCAGCTATCGTGTCATATTCATGCAAATATGTTAAACTATTATATTATGTATGTAAACAGTGTTTATGTCATCGCGTTATGTAACATGGCTGATATTCTTAAAACTAACGAAGTAATAGGTATGAGTTTAATAGCATAATAGTGATAATATGTTTGTTTATTAGGTACTTTAAAACTATTATTAAAAAAATAACTTTATCACATTCACAATAATGCTCAGCAATTTCTCAGCGCGCATTAATTACAGTTCTGCTGGGTTATTCTGTAACTTAGTTAGCAACTGAAAATAGTTGCCAACTAATTAGTTTGATATACATTGCTGCTTTACTGTAGGGAATATAAAGTGTTTTAATAATTTTACACAGTAAAGCAGCAATGTATATTGTATATCGAACTAATTCGTTGGCAACTATTTTCAGTTGCTAACTAAGTTACAGAATAACCCCCCAGGTCACAAATAAAATATAGAGCGGGCAGAAGACATAAGGCAGAATTCTGAAATATTTAAAATCAACTTAGCAGTTATAGGTAAGGTCAGTTACCTACTAACAGAGACTATTTAACCATTTGGTTTATTTCTCGGTGGTTACTAATATAGTTACTACGTAGATTTGTCTCGTCATCTCAACCAATTGAAATCTCGCTCGAGATTGTCAGTCCACCTAATGGGGGTCTTCCAAATAATATGTTTGCCGGTACGGGGTCGCCATTCGCCATATTCGACTGCTGACCACGAGGTCCCGGGTTCGGTTCCCTGGTCGGGCAAATAATTGTTAGGTATTGGATTTTTCTGTCAAGAAATTCTCAGTGCCAGCTCGGAGTTGGTAGTCGGCGGTGTTTCACCCTTATGCATCGGAGAGCACGTTAAGCAGTCGGTCCCGGTGATTATCACTATCATGTGACAATAGTCGTTAAAGCCCGCCAACTGGAGCAGCGAGGCGGGTCTAATCTCTAAATGCCTAAAATCTACTATGGAGAGGAGGCGTGTGCCCAGCAGTGGGACGTTGAAAGGCTGAAGTGGTGGTGGTGGTGGTAGCCATTCAAGGACCTTGAGACTCCAACATCTATCTAATTAGCTAGCCAGTTCCATTGCCACTTCAGTTTCGTGACTCGTTGAGCTATGTCAGCAACTCTGGTTCTCTTATACTTAGTGCTAATTTCTGATTTGATCCCGCAAGGATACTTGAAGCGTAGCTCGCTCTCTGAGTGACCCTGAGCCTTGTTTTGATTTTGAAAAACTTGCATAATATAAAGTTAATTAATCTTGTTAAAGTGTAAATATTATGAAAGTAATGCGAAAAGGCTAATAAATCTTTAAAGTAATACGAAGTTGCGAATTGACCGGAGACAGTTCAAAGACTGGTTTGAGACAACTTTTAAATTGCCCTGTCATTTCATCTAGAGACGGGATGGCGCTTGTATTAACATAACCAGATTTAACGAGCTTGATTGCTTTTATACTAGAAATCTATTTCAAAGAATTACCATAACTGTAAACTATTTATAGCTATTTACTTAGTTTTTATCTTGGCGGTTCTTCCCTTAAATTCATCCCATTTTCTCCATACCTTATACTTTTTCAATATTATCTCACTTTTTGCATCGCTGCTGGGAAAAATTATTAAATCTTTTGATACCTATTCATATTTGAGTTTTAATAATACTTTAGAAAAAAGTGTTAAAACTTTGAATAGAAAAATCCCTTTTGAGCTTATTGAAAGTAGCATCTGCTGTACAAAATTGTGTAGACGTCCAGTAACGTAGTTATCTAAAACTTTCTGTGAAAAAATAATCTTGCCAGCCGAATATCTGCCTTATCTATCTATAGTTTGTAACCGGATCACGTCCGATTGCTTTTTTTGTTATAATCTTATTTTTAGGGACTTTTGTTCGACACGGACAAGCCAGTTCTACCGTAGCCTAAACAAAAATGTTCTTACCTTACAGAATGTGACAGACACAAAATTAAGAGATATTACCACTTACTTACACATTACCAGTTTTTCCTTACTTGTTTTAAATGGTAAACAAATCGCAAAAATCTTCTCGGAGAAACGCGTAAGTAACAAACGCGTAAGTAACCCCGGCGCTTTAGACGTTTTGTTTTGAATTTTCCCTTTAAATCATGACTTAATTGTTAGTTCGCGATAAGAACGTACTATGCGCCGTGCAAAATGCGTCACTTACGCGTTTCTGCGAGAATGGACTTGTTTACCTTTTAAGACAAGTAAGGAAAAACAGACTTTACATTTCAATGAACGATTTAAAGTCTTACTTTAACTTGTCGACTTTTGTGCAACTGGCCCTAAATAGTGCAAACAAATAAAGAAGTTACGTCTATAAATAGCTACCATTAGATTCAAGTAGCGCATTCCCAGGAGGCGACCTTCTCAAGCCCGTGTTTGTAGGTGGATGTTTCCATTCATTTGCTTACTACGTCTGTCGTTTACGCTATGTGATACCTCAATACCTGTCTCCATTTTCCACTAGAATACGCGCCTGGTACGATCATTTTGGAAAATAGGTGACGTCATGTAGCAACTAACGACTAAGGTTGATAAACTATCTAATTCAAACTCTACAGATTGATGATCAAATTTCTAGAAACAAATCTGAAGTCATCGTGTTGTTATTTAATTTTATGTCCATCGCGTAACTATGAAATAATAAAACATCGCAGCGGGCTAAAATATTATACTGAAATTTTCATTTATAATCTATATCTATACTCTATACTAATAAATAAAATTGAAGTGTCTGTCTGTAATATCGAAATAACTACCTCATATTAAGCTCATATGGTTATTTGAACGCTACCATAACCGAATCACACGTTTTTAAAATTTGTGTCTGTCTGTCTGTCTGTCTGTCTGTCTGTTTGAACGGGCTAATCTTCGGAACGGCTGAACCGATTTTGACGGGACCTTCACATACAAGTAGAGAATTAACCAGGGAGTAACATAGGCTACTTTTTTAACCGACTTTCAAAAAAGGAGGAGTTGTGTTTTTTTACCTATGTACACCGATATCTCCGAGATTTCTGAACCGATTTGCGTAATTTTTTTTTTAATCGATAGAAAAACATTGCGACCCTGTTCCATAAAAAAATTGGATTCCAACTCCTCAATCCTGATGCTGCAGGGGACCTAATCCCCAAAACTAATGGGTTTTAGAAACTTTCGGTTATTTAAATTGATATTGCGGGTACCAATTAAAGACTTTATCGTTGAATGAACTCGAGTAAGTACATATCCAACTCCTGAACCCTGATGCTGTAAGGAATTGTATTCCAAAATCGTGGGGATCCCACGGGATTTTTCCGTTTTGGGGACGTTTTTCTACAGATAAGCTACTTTTTGTTCTGGAAAATCAAAAGTTCCCACGGGATTTTTAAAAACCTAAATCCACACGGGCGAAGCCGTGGGCATCATCTAGTCTGAAATAGAACGGAGATTTGCGATTTTTGATGAATCCAATCAAAGGCTCCAATTGAAAGTTGAATTATTTTATAACTCACAGAATTGCATTTTACAACGAAAACTCATCTAATGAATTCCATCATCATCATCATCATCATCATCATGTTTAGGCTTGTCTCTGACAACAGCTCTCAAAAGTACACGGATTATGCCCAGTCGTGGGAAAACACAGGCTAGTTTAGGTTTTCATCATCATCTCAGCAGATAAACGTCCACAGCTGATCAAGGATCTCCATTTAGTGCTTGTTGTAGGTATACAGCTTAATTTTTACTTTTAGCCTTTTATTTTTGTTCTGTTAACATAAACTAGATAGAAATTTTGGGTAACAGACTATAATGATGTAGACACAATGGTAAATGTGTAGTTACTCTACCAACGATATATTAATGAGAGTAGTCTATTTTTTCCCCGCCTAATGGGCCGAGCTCCAACAGAAGGGCCGGCGAGGCGGGACCTTGACGTTAACATAAAGTAACGAGACTATTTTTGGTACAACATCCTAACTAAACATTACACGAGGCATGAATGTACCTACAACTTTAATGTTTCGGACCCACTAGACGAATAGTTTGTGGCTGACTGTCGGCTAGCTGATTTGGCTGCAAACTAGATGCAAACTCCCACTTAGCCTCAATTTAGCTACAAAGCGCTCTCATATTCTTGACAAACTGTAACTGGATTTATGTGTATTGAGAGTAGTTTTTGGTTTAGAAAATGGATAGACGCGATATAATATGACTGCCTCGATAGTTTAGCGATTAGCATCGACTGCGGATCACAAGGTCCTGGGCTTGATTCCCTGGTTGGGCCAAGAATTGTAAGGTCTTTTTCTGTCAAGAAATTTTCAGCGCCAGTCCAGAGTTGGTTGCTGGCGGTGTTTCACCTTCGTGACTCAGAGAACACGTTAAACCATTCGGATCCGGTGATTATCAGCTATTATGTGACAATAGTTACCTAAATCCCTCTCTCCAATAATAGAGGAGACCTATAACCAGCAGTGAGACGTTAAAGGGTAGTAGTGGCAGTGATTGTATAATGGGATGGATCAAATTGCGCGTGTACTTTCGCTGCAAATCGGCCGCTGACTGAATAAGACGGCAAGCGAAAGGCCGCAAACTGCGTACAGTACCCGTTGTATGAGCAATCCATCTAAAATAGTATATTACGGGAGGCAACCAGCCACAAACTATTTACCCAATGTGTCCGAAGCCTAAGCAAACGCAATTTTCGCTTCTAACATTTTTCCTTAATTATTATTTACATTAGCGCTTAATTATGTTTTTTATTCTTATTATCTCGTTTTTTATAATATTAACTGCCTCATCGGTGCAGCGGTTTGCTTGTTCAGCTGCAGATTATGGGATCCTGGTACACCCTTGGGTGATGACCCAATAAGTTCAATGGTGAAGTGCCTGTATATTCGGTAACTGCAATATGAATTCAGGTCGAAGTTGGTTAAAGAGAGTAATAGAACTGTAATTGTTGAGAATGGTCGCTGTCGGCTACGGATCACTAGGTCCTGGGTTCGAGTCAGCAGGGTCAGGTCAAAAAAAAAACCTATAGGTTTGTTTTTTAGTAGCAGCCCGGAGTTGAAAGTTTAGTACACCTCTGAGTGATGACCCGCGGTTTAATGCTAGTGTATACTCTGCGACTATAGGTATAACCCCCGTCACGTAAGTCGACCGGTGGCCTTCAAGTGCGCGCAGCGTCGTACGAGTGAGCGAGACACAATACGATTGGAGAGCCAATCAGCGCTTACGAGGGATCCGCAAGAGCTAATCAGTGCCGAATGATCCCCACGTCCTCCCCGCGACCCCCTCACACCCCGAGATACCTCATTGAAGGTCACCGGTCGACTTACGTGACGGGGGTTATACTATGGTGTGGTAAACTATACTATACGAAGTGAATATTCGGTACCTGCAATATGAAATCGGGTCGATGTTGGTTAAAGAGTGTAATAAAACTGTAATTGTTGAGAATGCTCGCTGTTGGTAGTCGGCCGTGACCTCGTCGTCGCTGGTCCTCTGACCATATGGCCACATATGGCGTCTGCCGGTTCATACTAGAACACCTTGCAGCACACTATTGCCAATGTCACACTTGCAGCATTAAAACCCGGCCAATTGCAAGTCGGAGTCGTGTACAAATTGTTCCGTATCACCTTCTTCTTCAAGTGCCGTCTCCTTTACGCAGTTTGGCCATTATTAAGGCTGTTTTAATCTTCGATGTCGCCGCTCGTAACAATGATCTTGCGCTCATCCCGTAGGTACCACTCACGAAGATTCTTGAGCTGTATCATGACCACAAAATATTAATTTTTCTAAGTAAATAACAATATCAACCGGTTGGATGCTTGGCAGCGGCCACGAATACAGCGGAAACGGATAAGTAGCGGGAACAAATGACGGATCCATACAAATGCGTACACTATATTTTGTCCCACTCCCACTCCTCTTCTGCAGCCACTTTAACGAGAAGTGGGTGAAATTCAATAAACGGGATTCTTCTCCTAATTTTCCACCCTAAGCGGTTGAATATTCTCTACAAATTTGAATATGCCTATTCAATAAAATAAAATAAAACATTTAAATCGGTTCACCAATCGGCGTAAATTACAGTAGAAAACAGAACCTCCTCCTTTTTGAGCATTCATTCTAAAAGCGTTCTCGTTTTCCTTGTATAGGGAAATTCCTTTAATAGTCCCACTTGGTTCAGCGCCAACAAACGACCACCTGGCGCGGCAGTTTCAATCTTCCCCTTCATAAACTGAGAGTAACCAGCGATACAAGCCTGCACCGGTCTAATAACAAACACACCGACAGATTTACGCGTAACATTCAAAGCAATGTTCGCTCGAAATTGATGCTATTATTTCTGAGAAAATCATATTTTGAGGCTTATTCGAAGCGGCTTACTCAACTTTACGTTGCGAGAAGGTACCTACTTTGTACACCGTACAAAGTACCTTCTCGCAACGTAATACACATTGGAAGTTAATTGTAGGCAAGTCCGAGTAGTTTAAAGCCTGATAAAGAAGTCTGATGCAATGATCGTAGTTATAACCGCCGGTTGCAGCCGCGCTTTTTGGTGTAAGAGGTCATAA
Organism: Melanargia galathea; assembly: GCA_920104075.1. Taxonomy (NCBI): domain Eukaryota; kingdom Metazoa; phylum Arthropoda; class Insecta; order Lepidoptera; family Nymphalidae; genus Melanargia; species Melanargia galathea. The sequence goes on along the minus strand of OV049863.1, from coordinate 25,241,339 downwards.
AAAAAATTGTAATGATCTCCGACTTGGATGATTCTGGGTTCAAAAGATAAAGAGATACTATCTGATGCCAAATGAATCAGTCTGCCTGCTCTTAAGTGATTGCGTTTCTGGACAAACGAGTATCATTAACAAAAAGAAATACGATAAGGAAAACGGTTCATGCTGGAGAAAGTAAGTACTAGTTCTACTCATAGGTAATTATTATATTAGGATGTAAAAACTAACCAAAATATCACTTGCGTTATAGAGCAATGCCCATTCAAAGAATTTCAGATGCCATAAATAGTTAATGCAACCGTTTAGCATCAACATTCTTACAATGGCGGAGAGTTGTGTCATTATTCTGTGAACCCAGAATCAGCCATTTCGGAGATCATTACCAAAGTAATGATCTCAACCAATTTTTAACCAAAAAAGCTCGTAATGATCACCAATTCGTGATTAAAAGTCAAAAGCAGTGACAGCAACCGCCGATAAGCCAATAAAGGCCAGTTGTACCTACATTTTAGGCGGTCAAAGAAAAACCAAACAAGCTATAATTTAAAAATTTAAAAAACCCGACTGCCATGCTAAAAAACGAACTAAAAAATTAATAAACTACCACCGTACCACTTACAGTGTAGTTGTTATTTATTTTGTTTTTCATGATTTGTCACTCCAAATTGATTTAAAACATATAGATATAGATTGTATACATTTTCGTACTCGCCTTTTAAAGCCCTTTATTTTGATACCCCACTCGAGGGTCTTGAAGAAACAATTTTTTTCAGCCCGCACATTAAAGTGCATAACATTCGCCATTTTGATTTTTTATGAATTTTATGTACCCAGTAACATTTGCGCCGTCAAGACAAATCTAATGACGTATAATTTATCAAAATAGGTTGAGCCGTTAAGTAGTTACGAACTGACATAGAAAACGGTCATTTTCTACGATTTATCACTCCAAATTGTTTCCAAATATATAAATGTATACATTTTCGTATTTGCCTTTTGAATCCCTTTATTTTGATACCCCACTCGAGGGTCTTGAAGAAAAAATTTTTTTTCAGCTCGCACATTAAAGCGCATTAAGTCCGCCATTTTTTTTTTTTTTAATTTAGGTACCCTATAACACTCGCGTCATTGAGACAAATCTAATGACGTATCATTTATCAAAATCCGTTGATCCGTTGATTAGTTACAAGCGGACATAGGAATGGACATACATACACACAGGTGAAACACATAACTATACCCAGTCGGGTAAATAAAAAATAAATAAAAAACAAGCAATGTACGTCAAACAAATCAGTATTCGTACCTTCAAAGGTTGGTAAAACTTAAAGAACCGTGATTTCTTCAACCCAAAATGTAATTTTTTCGGTGGTCAATTTAACTTTAACTGACACTTTATATGCAACCCATGCTAAGCTAAAATAGCTTCGATAAAATTACTATAGTTTAATTATGTTTATGGCATGAACGCGACCAAGAATTGAATTAGAGATATCAAAGGTTGCTTTGATTGCTTCGAAATGCTAATTAAGATACATTGAGCGCAAATGCGTTGCTATTATTAGGATAAACATACATGCGTAATTGGTAATTGAACAAGGAGAAATCTAAGCACTTATTTGTTCAACATCTTACTACACTTGTTAAATAGTATGTTCATTCAAAGCGTTACACATCTTTTAGAGGCGATCTTAACGGGAATTGTGGTAAGACTGCGGTTAGGACATAAAAACCGACTTTAAACACCACTACAAATATATAAATTTTTTTTACTTATTGTACTACTTACTAATTCTTGATGTTGCGCGACCGTATCGTCGCGTGTCTGTTTCATCATTTCTTCTTATGCACCTTCCTCCTTTTTGGAAGTTAGTTAAAAAGTGAATGAAGCGATAGCGTATATTAACACGCGGTTTCCGTGTTGTTTCAGGGTTATAATATTATTACGAGTAGGTATAATATCCGAAATTATGATAACTGGTATTCAAAAACTGCCAATATTCTCAACATTTCTTTTAAAATAATTTATACTTGGAAGTTTCAATTTTCAACATTTGGATAAACTTAAAACAAGTGTAAATTGAAAATTTAAAAAACCCCCGACATTCGCCATTTAGTGGCGGCGGCCATCTTGAATTTGCAATAGTGCTATTCTACTAGTCAAGCCCTTTCATTTGATACCCATATCAAGGGAGTTGTGAAAAAATATATCATCCGCCATTTTGTAGCGGCGGCCATCTTGGACCGATTTTCATCAAACATAGCTAAGAACACTCTCGACTAATTCACCTTTCAAACAAAAAAAACCGCATTCAAATCGGTCCACCCGTTTGAGCGCCACAGGGGAACAGACAGACACACACACACACACACACACACACACACACACACACACACACACACACACACACACACACACACACACACACACACACACACACAGACACGTCAAACTTATAACGCCCCGTCGTTTTTGCGTCGGGGGTTAAAAAACAGATTTAGCTCAACTCTCTTGCCATATTAATTAGCTACATTCACGTTACAAAGTTATGCTATACTTTTATAGAGAGATAATAAGGAAAAATATCCATAAGGCTATCATGGCTATAAAACCACGAATTCCACATAAAGTAGGTAGGTACCTACCGTAAAACTTTATTATTGTGTGATATTGGCAAATTTCGCTGAAATTAAATTTCGTGAGTTATAAAATAAATCACGTTTAGTGTTTTATCTTAAACGAGTTTTTTATTTTAACTATAACACACCAAAATAAAGTTTAATGATTAAAAATATGAGGAAAGTTTTTTTGAAATAAAATGAAATACTTAAAACAAGTACATAATATACGATATTGAAATAATCTGGAAGCTTAAATTTTAGCAGGACTCTTTACGTTTGAAGACAAATCAGCGCTTCGTTGCGACTTGCGTTGAGAGTTGGAAGTAACTTTTCAAGTTGTCATTTAGTAGGTACGGCAAATTGGTTCACCCGTTTGAGTGATACGGTAGAACAGACAGACACACACACACACACACACACACACACACACACACAGACACGTAAAACTTATAACACCCCGTCGTTTTTGTGTCGGAGGTTAAAAACGATGCAGTCTAATATTCTAGATTGTCAGCGTCGTTTCAAAATAGTTTTTGCTCTTTGAACCGGCGCGGTGCGCGGTGGTAGAGTCACTATAAACACAGAACAGAACGTTAAAAATTATATCCATTCTTAATATTATAAATGCGATGTCTGTGTGTCTGTTAAGTGTTACCATTTCACAGCTCAACTGCTAAACTGATCTTGACGACAAAACTCTCTTTGTCTGCATCAAATCATAACATACTAGAACTTTTTATACGGGAAAATCAATTAATGGAAATTATGGAGTTCCCACAGAATTTTTGAAAATCCTAATCCTCCAAAATTTTATGAAATAAAAATACCTATTGTGAATTACCGCTGACGGTTTCATGTAGAATTTCGAGATAATGATGTGGGGTTTGCAATGAATGCAATTGATATTGCGAATGCAGTGCGACACAAAGAAAGCAAAGGATATGTCAATTGAAAATGATTGTATGCGACGTTACGGCAAGTGATTCAGAGCTGTATAATGCTGGGCTAATTAGCAATTACTCGTAAACTGTGCGTTCAGGGTCGCCGGGGCGACACGCGGCGGGTCGCGGGTTCAACGGGAATTAGACCAGAAAAACCACTGCTCTTATGACGTAGCTTGATATGGATGCATGACAACTTTACTAACCTACTTTTTTTTCTTTTAATGTGTGCCCTGTGTGTATTTAATGTATTTGTCCTCCGACATGATAATCGGAGACCTTTGATAGATGACATGGCTTGCAATCTTTTTTTTTTTGCCTTGCTCTGATGGACGAGAATGCAATGAGCTTTTAATTAGCTGATGCCCGATACCTGATGATTTTTAAGTTTAGGTTTTTTAAATTAGCGCCAGAATTACTACGCGTACTTCTACGTTGCTTGTGAAGATTGGCAGGAGGGATGGAGTTCCGCGTCTTTACGAAGTAGGAATCTTTATCTTGACGATAGATATTGCTATCAGTTTTGCGACAGTCAATGCTCACGCATAACTTGACGTCTAATGCAACGACTGATGTTTGCATGACCAAAATCTAGATCATACTCTACTCCATCATTTATAGCTTACGATTGACGAAATCGACTGATGCAGAACCTATATAGTGAACGCCTAAAACTAACAAGGTGAACAAAGTCCGGCAAATGCTCAGTTTAGCATTTCAGTCACGCAGCCCCGGAATCTCCCGGGCATCTGCAAACCAAATCGAGACTTTCACGCGAAAACGAAAATGGCAGACGAAAGTTCCCTGAGTGGCGACGTGCTTCGGAAGCCGGATCACGGCATTAGCGAGCTGACGAGCTGATGGGGTGTTGAACGAAAATTGAAATCGAGCCAAAGAATACTAAATATTACTGGGTAAGGAAGCGATACGCACTCACCCCCTCCCAATCATCGTCGCTAAATTGGTCTAATTTTGTTTTTGAGGAAAATGGTAAAATGAAAACACATTTTTTAACCCCCGACGCAAAAACGACGGGGTGTTATAAGTTTGATGTGTGTGTGTGCGTGTGCGTGTGCGTGTGCGTGTACGTGTGCGTGTGCGTGTACGTGTGCGTGTGCGTGTGCGTGTGCGTGTGCGTGTGCGTGTGTGTGTGTGTGTTTGTGTGTGTGTGTGTGTGTGTTGAAAGGTGAATTAGTCGAAAGTGTTGTTAGCTATGTTTGATGAAAATCGATCCAAGATGCGCGCCGCTACAAAATGGCAGATTATATAATATTTTTTCACAACTCTCTCAATATGGGTATCAAATGAAAGGGCTTCACTAGTAGAATAGCACTATGCAAATCCAAGATGGCCGCTGCCACAAAAAGGCAAATGTCAGGAGTTTTTTAATTTTTAATTTATAAGTTTGTTTTATTCATCGACTGCGGTCTCGCCTGACCGCCTGACAGCCTGCCAACCCGCATTGGAGTAGCGTGGCGGGTCTTAGCTCTAAATCCCTCTCTCCTATGAGAGAAGAGGCCTGTGCCCAGCAGTGGGACGTTAAAACGCTGTAGTGGTGGTGGTGATCTCACCTGATGGTAGATGATGATGCAGTCTTGGATAGAAGCGGGCTAACTTGCAAGAGGTGTGGCAGTTTTATATATACCCATACCTACCCCTGATCGTTTTTTACGCGGCATCGTACTGGTACGCAAAATTGGTTGGCGGAACGGCTTTACCGATAGTAGTACATGACTAGCCCACGGTTGAAGCCTTCCATCAGACTGAGGCACAGAGGCAGGTCTGATGATCAGGTTTGGGAATTCATATATAAATTCCCAAATTGCTCCTGCCGGGAATCGCACCTGTGACCCATACAGCGCTCACCACTGTGACAGGGAAGTTGTCAAAAAATTTCATTAAATTACCTGGTTGGAGACATCTGTATAGTTAGTTACCATCCTACGGGCGCAATGTGGCGTAAATCGATTTTGCTTTCTAGGACCTACGATGCCGTGTCGAAAACGATTAGGAGTAGGTATAGGGTTTGATTTAACTACCAGTTACTACGCCCCTTCCAAGTTAGTGCGCTTCCACCTTAAGACTGTAACATCAGTTGACCTCTTGTTGTCAGAGTTTGGAAAGGCCATACAAAACGAGCTTATTCTTGTGTCGGTTCAAGCACTGTACCGAAGGCACTGGGAAGTATTTTGGCTATTTCAAAGGTCTTGCAGTGACTCCTACTTTAAATGCATACTTTGAAGCCACTACTTACCCTTGTCTTTATGCTAAGTTTCAAGATTCCGGAAGCCACAGTTCTACTTTACGACAGTCTAGGCTCGTAGAGTGAATAATACAATATGTCTCTTTATTTTTAAATCTTTTGACGTCCACAGCTCAGCGGTAAGATGCGCCGTGCAAAGACTTATAAACATGAGGTTCCGGGTACGATTCCTAGCTGGATCAATTGCGTAGATTCAAAGAGAAGGCCATTTCTTTTGTCGTTCTAATTCTTCAATTACCACTCACACATTTACTTCCTTTATTTATACAATTTTACCCTTATTTCGCTAATTTTTTCGACACAACACCATAATCACAAAAATCACACTATATATAACATGCCTAATATACGTACTTTAACGTCTAGCTAGCTGTAATATAGCTATGGCGTGAATTTGCCGACGCTTCGGGTGTAGGTCGGACAGTGCGTGCGTTACTTCCAAAGGGTCGCAACTCGCATCCCATTCTAAACGTGCACAGATTATATCCAGTTACCTGTCCTTACATCCATGAGTATTTATATTCATGATTGTAAATTTTAATAATTAATTTTCATATATCTACGTTGTTATCTCTGACTACATAATCATGAGATGAAATCACAAGCACTTACCTATTTGAAAAAATATCTAAAATAATGTATTAAAGTTATAAATAAATATACATAAAAGTTTCTAATAATTGTTACGTGACCAGTGACATCGAAGTAATCGCCATGAAAGACCCAATACCATTTATAGTTATCAATAAAATTATCATAATGCGTACAATAATGCGTAGGATATATTGTGATATTACAACTAAGTAAGTATTTGAATATAAGTTATATTTCTGAACAGGTTATAAATATTTTGTAAAGCTACTACTACTACTAAAAATATAATAGCAGGAAACGAGAACGTAACGAACTATTTAAATTATTTCCGTTGGTCTACCTTGTTAAGGCAGTAATTACGGTCTAACTTGTTAGAGATGTATACTATACAAGTATAAATTAAAAATTTAAAAACCCCCGACATTCGCCATTTTATGGCGGCGGCCATCTTGGATTTGCATAGTGCTATTCTACTAGTAAAGCACTTTCATTTGATACCCATAGGGAGTTGTGAAAAAATATGTAATCCGCCATTTTGTAGCGGCGGCCATTTTGGATCGATTTTTATCAAACGTAGCTAACAACACTCTCGACTAATTCACCTTTCAAAGTTCAAACAATAAAAACCGCATTCAAATCGGTCCACCCGTTTGAGCGCTACAGGGGAACAGACAAACACACACACACACACACAGACACGTCAAACTTATAACACCCCGGTATTTTTGCGTCGGGGGTTAATATCTCTCCTTCGAAACGTAGGTAACTATTGTTGCATTGGTGTTCGTTGATTCTTCCTGTAGGATACAAGTGAAGTTACTATTGAAGTGTTTTCATTCACTTAGTCAAGTATCCTCCAAACCTCAAACAAGTAACCTCGAAGTCAGTTTTAGTATTTCTTCCTGAGTATAGGTACATCACAGTAATATTATAAGGGCGAAAGTATGTGTGTGTGTGTGCGTGGGCGTGTGTGTGTGCGTGTGTGTGTGTGTGTGTGTGTGTGTGTGTGTTTTTGTTACTCTTCCACTATTCAACCGATTTGGATGAAATTTCGATGGAGATTGATAATGCCCTGACTTAACACATAGACTACTTTTTATTCTGGAAAGTGTTCCTGTGGGATTTAAATAGATATAGATTTCCAAAAATGCGATAGATGACGCTGATTATTCTTAGGTACATCGCGCTCACATAGCACATTATTGTAATAGTTTGCTGTCGGTGTATGCATTTGCATGAATTTGCTAACATTCCCACAGTTCTCACAGTTTCCACGGAATTTTGAAAAAACCGAAATTTATAGCTGCAGCTATAGGTAGATTACTATAGCAAACTTCCTTGAAATTGGATTGGAAAAGGGAACGGGAACGGGAATCGGAAATCCACGATTCCCTCGGGATTTGTGAAAAACCGAAATTCACGCGGGCGAAGCCGCGGGCAGAAGCTAGTATACTATATTTTTGTTGACGAAGTTAAAAGTAAGTACAAAATTATACTTAGAAATGAATTGCCAATTTTACGCACGCTAAAAGTATGGACAACACAATGTTATCTTTGTTTCTGAAATTAAGATTATGACAATAACAATGAATATTATTGTAGAAATAAAAAGAAGCAAGAAAATTATGCTCCCAAAAATTATTGGAAAGTAGTCGGCCCTTTCTATCCATATATAGAAAGGCTGGGAAGTCACGTGGTGGCGCCAAGCACTTCCGTCGCACGCTCGCCGCTCATTCACGACTGGCATGACTGCTCTATTTAGTACCTACTTACCATCACTCTACTCGACACTCATAAATATTTAATACTCATTGACATTACCACTACTTAGAATATGATACTCGTAATATAAAAGTATTAAAGATAATTTAAAATACGGGTGCGGTTAAATGAAGAAAGAGATAAAGATTAAGAGGTCAACCGAAGACTCACCTGGGATCATCAGCCTCACTCCAAGAAGTTCTTAGCAATCTGGGCGGCCTGCTAGGCTTCTGGAGTGATCTCGGATGGCTGGAGTAAAGACTTTAACGCAAAGGCACAACAGATCTTCATGCTCTATGTGCGGACATCTGCCCTGCATCTGCATATCTTAGTTAGGAACGGTAGTAGAGGGTAAATGGTTCAGATTTCCATTCAGATTTTCAGCGCGATAAGCGTGTCAAGATCAAAGTCAGTGCTCTGAAATTCTACGAAGCCCACCAATTGACCAGTGGCTCAGTGGAAATAGATTCGAATATACCATAAGATTTTTGTCGTAAGATACCATAAGATGGTGTACATATATAATCCTCAGTCATTGACTCAAAATAATCGACACAAATATACCATGATATAATTCTTCGCGATGGTGAACACAATGCTCAGTCATGAAGGAGAATCGACTGAAGCTAGAAAGTATACCTATTGTAAGGCATTCCTAAAGATTTTTTAACACATACATCCTATCTAATCACAAATTCCGTGCTATTCCGTGCTAAATTTAGACTGCTCTAGTCATAATTGAAAGTGCCTGCAACATACTCTATAACACTCGTATTCCACGAGGAATATATGTACTTGAAGTTGTCAGTGTTTCCCAACGTCCTGCGCGGCGCCACGTCCGTTTGCGGAACACATGTAGTTGGGCGTCTACTACTACATAAGTCTCGCATGAATAGGTATGGAATGCATTTCAAATTATTGCAAAGCAGGTAATTATTGTAAGGTATTAGGTTTCGAAACGAAGCTTCTTGACGTATGTTTGGGACCATCGAACTATTACGCTTAGAATGTAAGTTTCTAACAAATTTCCGCTCGAAACGTAAGCTATAAATCAACCCATGAATGTGTAAGTGCCCTGTAACTACATTTGCCGACACGCACACAAGCGCATGAGTAATGCTGCACGTGGAACGACATTCTCCCTAAATGTAGGGTACATTCTCCCTAAATGTACTGGTATAAACTTACTGATCCAGGAGGGTAATATTTTTTCTGCACATGTATTTTGTACAGATTCTAAAATAAAATAACAGGTAAAAGGGGACCACTTTCGGAAACGAAGACAGGTAATAGTAGTGGTGACAAGATACCACAATATAAACGTGAAAAAAATGTGTTTGAATGCAATTCATACACGGTAGAAGTGAAACTTTAAAGGTACAATAATGTTACCCTGGGTATCGAAAATCTATCTATCTATAATAATATAAAGAAGCTTGTCCTGACTGACTGATGATCAACGCACAGCCTAAACCACTGAGGCTAGAAACTTGAAATTTTCACAGTAGCTTCCTTTTATGACTTGAGTGCACACTAAGAAAGAATAATTGGAAATTCCACCCCTAAGAGGGTTAAATAGGGGATGCAAGTTTGTATGAAAGTCCGTCATTTTTCAAGTTATATCCATGAAAATTGGTATTTAGGTTTTCAGTTAAAAATAAAGAGTTATGAGTTTAAGGAATTTTGGAAAGACTACCTCCAAGTGGGTTAAATGGGAGTTGAAAGTTTGTATGAAAGTTCGTATTTAAGTTCGACTTTAGACGTAGCTAGCCGCCGAGGCGAGCTAAAAACGGCTTATCGCCGCGTCGACGACTGCCTTTCTTTACCTATTTATTCTAAGTTTGGGACGGGTATTGTCACAACTGCAACGATCGTACGTGCATTTAAAAATATTAGTTGGACTAGTAACTATAACGATTTTTTGTTGTAACAGCGGTCTACTCATCTCGCAAACAGAAGGTAAAAGTAAAGTGAACACTTACCCTCGCAGAAATAAAAGACGAGCGCGCAGCAATTTATTGCATTAGAAAAATCCTAAAAATCCCACACTAGAGGCAGGTCGCACCAGGCCGTATTGCAACTCGTTGGTGGATCGATTTGTCCCTATATTATGTTAAGAGCTCTTTGGTTGAGAGATAGAGTCTAATGTGCTGTGGGCGCGGTTTTGCGATGCGGCCCGCGCGCCGCGCCGCCACTGGTAATTTGCGCCTGACGATGTGGCCGGTTTGTCCCGCTTACCATATTATCATCTTCATCTTCATTCTCCTGGGAATGTTTTCCGCAAGTGAGTGCTGTCCGTTTTGCGTGAATCCACTGCGACGTCATTCTAACTGGCTAACGATCGTACGATCAAACGATACGATTTCGATGCGCGATCGAGTCAAACATATTATGAATCCCCAGAGTGACCTAATTGAAGTTCATAAGTAATCGCGCGATCGCAGTAGGTACTAATTTTTATCGTACGACGAAATTGCATAGTTTGGTCGTACGATCGTTCTGATGCAGCTCCCCTCCGGACGCTAATCAGTCAAGCATCTACAGTGACTAGTGAGTACTGATTAAGTACGTAGGTACAAATAGCGGCTCAACTCACCTTCGGCGGTCAACGCTTTCAGATGTTTGAATAAATGAATATTGAATACCCGAATATTTCCGTAAATACTGCATAATAAATGTTTCCATGCAAAATGTATGATGCACTGGTATACACATCTATATACCTAGGTACCTACGGGTTGAATCATTCCCTTCCCGCAGTACGAGCAGTCAGGTGAGTCAGGAGTCAGGTGACGGGACACCAGCTGATTACATCTGCGACGCGGGTTGCGGGGTAAAGTTCGCGTGCTTCATTTGACTCATACAATCAATTGGCTGAATTAACACGAGGAATGAGAAGCAGTTTTTTTTCTTACTTTTGGCTCAGCAAGATCTAAAATATTTTCATTTTTTTATACCTAACTTAAGTTTACTTAACAAGCCTGCTACTCTATTTTACTCTATAGTTTAAGTACCTATAGGTGTTTAAAACTAATTAAACCTGCCTTCAAATTAAAAACACCGCATTCAAATCGGTTCATCCATTTGAGCGATACGAGTCACACACAGAAACAGACAGTTAAATCGGTCAAACTTACAACAATCTTATAAATAACACAGAAAGTAATAACACTAAAGTCGACCAAAAAACTACTCTAAGATAACCATATCGTCTCTCGAACTATGACGCGAGTTTGCCGACGCTACGGCTCTCGAGCGGACAGCGCGTTCCTCAGTTCTAAAAGATCGCATCCCGTTCTTATTGCGACGGATTATAACTCAAGCATCAATCACAGGTGTGCCGTGTAAGTCTCGTGCACATCGTTATTCAATCTGTGCGCGGTTGCGCAACTGTTGCGCAACCAGTAAACGGCAATCGACAATAAGGTCAGCCTCAATTCACTGACACACAAACACACATACACAAATCAATACTTACGCCTTTTTTGAATAAATACGCCGAAACAGATGTTTATTTATGGCATACCTACTTAGATTATAAATTTATGCAAGATTCTCACAATATTTATTACGTGGGTAGGTTAATAATTAATTAATGTTAAATCATATAATTTTGTTTTCCCATAGTGAGATAATTGAGGAAAGATTCGATCTTCTAGGAACACTACAAGAATTTAGTTATCCTACCTACCTATTAGATGTGATACATTAATTTTTAGGGTTCCGTATCCAAATCTAAACCACTCATAAACCGGCCAAGTGCGAGTTGGACTCACACACAATATACAAATTCTTCTAGTTCTACTTAATAACAAGAGACTACTGCAGCATTAAGGCAAAGAAAAACGGCGCTCAAATAATAATGATTGTAGGTACGACTGTCTAAACATTTCAGCACGGAATGAATACGGAATTCTAATTTAGGTATTTTTTAACTACGGAGTAGGTATACTTATGTACTACAATTCAACCAAACTTCTATGTAAACAGTTCTTAAGATCTGGAATAAATAAGTTGAAAAATGCTATTTTTGGAAAACTTTATTTATTTGCCGTTGAAGAGGCTATATAAGCCCCGCAAATTGGTATTGCGCCTGGCCGCCATTTTCATGACGTCAGCACTACTCACTAGACAGACGTCGGTACCGTTGACAAAACCTGCTGGCAGAGTACGCGTATCGAGTTTTGAATAATTATTTTACATTTTTTTGTTATTGTTGTTTAATACTAGTGCAAAGACAGATTAATTGACGAATTATTTAATATTGACATAGAAAATTATAATGATTCAGACACAACAGACTCTCAAAAAAATTCTGAATCCGAATGACAAGAATGTGATTACGTTAGTGGAGTTGAAGAATTATGATAATTTCTTCATTTAAAATCAATAAAAGCTGAAAACTATTTTCATTCGGATTAATTTATTTATAAAAAATTTTTCGTTGCCGACGGTATATTTTCGTTTCGCCTGACGTCACACTGAAGTTAATGTGACAAGGTTCCAGCGCAATAGCAACGTGCGGGCGGTATAGCAGCACGTATTCTATGAAAACAATTGGTCGAAGCTACAGATCTCTGTCTGAGCGGAGGCTTAGAGCTTAGAAACAGGATTCCAAACGGCAACCTGTGGGTGCAAGAACCCTTGAAAAGAAACCAAAACAATTAGACAAAACAAATCAGAAAGAATTGCTAATTCGCGGGGTCGATGACCTCTGCTCGTGCGAGGTTCGCGGCTTGCCTTTCAACAGGTAAACGATACGTCGCATGTAGCAACTGGACGATCGCTGCCATTATGTAAAAGTGTAAATTAAAAAAAAACCCCCCGACACTCGCCATTTTGTGGTGGCGGCCATCTTGGATTTGCATAGTGCTATTCTACTAGTCAAGCCCTTTCATTTGATACCCATATTGAGGGCGTTGTGATAAAATATGTAATCCGCCATTTTGTAGCGGCGGCCATCTTGGTCCGATTTTCATCAAACATAGCTAACAACACTCTCGACTAATTCACCTTTCAAACAAAAAAACCGCATTCAAATCGGTCCACCCGTTTGAGCGCCACAGGGAAACAGACAGACACACACACACACACACACACACACACACACACACACACACACACACAGACACGTCAAACTTATAACACCCCGTCGTTTTTGCGTCGGGGGTTAAAAACCTTGCCCGATTGTGTGAGTGCTGTTTACGATGCGGCAGAAAAATACCGCGATGGAGGTATGGTGTGAAGTGATCTTATAAGTGTTAGTTTTTTTTTTTGAAAATCAAACTAAGTATTGCAAATTTTTAACCCCCGCCGCAAAAGCGACGAGGTGTTATAAGTTTGACGTGTCTGTGTGTGTGTGTGTGTGTGTGTGTGTGTGTGTGTGTGTGTGTGTGTGTGTGTGTGTGTGTGTGTGTGTGTGTGTGTGTGTGTGCGTGTGTGTGTGTCTGTTCCCCTGTAGCGCTCAAACGGGTGAACCGATTTGAATGCGGTTTTTTTTTTGTTTGAAAGGGGAATTAGTCGAGAGTGTTAGCTATGTTTGATGAAAATCGATCCAAGATGGCCATCGCTACAAAATGGTGGATTAAGTACATATTTTTTACAACTCCCTTAATATGCAAATGAAAGGGCTTGACTAGTAGAATGCAAATCCAAGACGGCCGCTGCCACAAAATGGTGAATGTCGGGGGTTTTTTAAATTTTTAATTTATACTTGTTTAAGATGATTTACATACCAGCATGTATTGCATAGTACTAGAAGTAAGACATTCTTATTATTTGTCTTGTAACTATGCACTGGAGTGGCAGAAGAGCATAGAAAACCGAACAAAAGATCTACCTCAGCAATGGATTTTCGTCAGATGACAACCACCAACGACGACTAATTAATACTGTGCAACATATTAATTATATCGATTGTGTTAATTTAATTAATCGAATTAACTAGGTATATTGAATTATGTATATCAAGATTGAAATATTCATGGTTGTAATTTTTTTAACAGAAACATCTTTTCAAATTCCAAGCGGAATTACAAATCTGTATCATTTAAAACATGGTTACCTAAAGAGCAGCTCAGTATTGTGTCGAGTCCGTCTCAAGAGAAAAGGCCTTGGAGTGAAGTTTGCAACGATTTGGAAACTGCCAAAATGTTTGGATAAGTACCAATGTTGGTCGTCGGTTGCCAATTTCGAGTTAATTACGTTCTTCTTTTTAAAGTTTGTTTTGGAGCGAAATTTCTTAATGCCCTCTGGCCTTTGGGTGACTGTTATGAACCTGTATTATTTTTAGCTTCTTACGAGATTACTTACTCCTGTGAAGAATTCGCTAAATTAGAGTAAGAGAGTTAAAGTAGAACTTTACAGATATGTTTACTTAGTAGGAGTGACATTTATAGGTACGGTTGTCTTGCTTTACTCGTCGTAAACGCGGCCATCTTAGAGCCAATCCGTGTGTTAAACGTTATTGGATTGTAAACATTTTATTGTAGCGATAAAAACGTATTTCCAGTCATACGGTACCTACGCGTACATCCATTCCATGAAGGTTTAGGTTTTATGATAATGGGTAAAGTGTGCTAGATTCCGCTTCCTAGATTGAGGGTCGTGACCCTTCATTAATCAATGTACTTAATTATGGAAGTGTGCTTGAGCAAGTTCTTAGATGCTTTTTTTTATAATAAAGTGTAAAGGTAGGGTACCTAGCTGCTATAATGTTGGGAGTAGCTTGTAGAGTAGTCATATTATGTACCAATACTAGCTGATGCCGTTGACGTTTTATTTGTTTGTATAGATTCGTTAAAATAGCTGGATAATTCATTAATGTATTTTTGTTTGTTCACAGGTAAATATCTCCTACTTATTGCTGTTAGTAAGTATAAAACGAAATTAGAAGATGAAAGGATAAAAAAACATAAGATACTTAATAGCAAAAAAGGCTTTTCTTTTTTTTGTACTTACTCTGATATAATGTTGTACTATTATACCAAAACATTTCAAATCTATTCCTAAACGGATTGCGCACCAAATTGCTCTCATAAAATATATTATGACTTTAACTTTTTCATTCTTATTTTATGTTATAAAAATACACAGACCCGAAAAAAATTAATTTCAAACCAAATCCAAATAACTAACTAAATCCAAATATTATTTCTAATGATTCATACCAGATATTTAGATAGCTATTACTTTTTATTTTCCAATAAAATGCTAACTATAGGGTGTCAAGGCCTTTACCACAAGTTCACTTAGGGCTTGTTTTCACTACCTTCTGATAAGTGTCGGATAGCCTAAACGTCTGTTTTGTCACTTTCTTACTTTATGTCAAGTGACAAAGACAAAGCGAATAAGCTATCCGACACTCATCAAAAGGTGGTGAAACAACCCTTAATCGTCTATTTATTAGCTTCACCTACTTGACCTTTGATACGCTACGAATGTCGGCGGCTCGCTTCGCTCATTCGCTTCATTCGGATTTGTACCTATCTTCGCTTATTTCAGGACCTCCTTAGCGCGTTTCATAATCTGCATCAATCATTGCGTCAATCTCAAATGTGGTGATTGGCTGTATTCTTCAACAATGTATTTTAGCCAATAACGAGATAGTGCCGACCAATCAGAATTCAGAGGTGGATGCGATGGTCACAAAGCAGCAATAATTTCTGGATAATTCGACCCCCTGCGCTACTTTCGACCTTAATTTACATGGAGTTGTGTTGATTAGACTTCATTCTGCATGCCACTCGATCAGACCAAATGCAATATTACTTGGTAGTGGTACTTAAAGGTCTAATAAATAAATTTAGTGGAGCCTTCAAAAAAGAGCAACTAAAAGTAGGTGTCAATCAAGTATTCTGTTACCTACATTGCCACACAAAGGGGCTTCAACCAAATTGCAACACGTAATTAATTATGAAATAATACCACAAATCAATAAGCACAAAGCGGTTACGCTTTGTTATGTTTGAATGGACGAGGAATTGGTTCAATACCGCGAGCCACTTAAATATGAACCGTAGTTGTATTGTATTAGAAGCTATTTTCGTTGTTTAATAACCAGTGGTAATATGACCGCAGTTGCATATTTGCAGGGTTCAGGTTCGTACACACATAGCCAATAAAATGGAGCTTCTATAATACCACAGTTTTTAACCCCCGACGCAAAAATGACGGGTTGAAAATCGGCCCAAGATGGCCGCCGCTACAAAATGGCGGATTAGATATTTTTTCACAGCTCCCTCAATATGGGTATCAAATGAAAGGGCTTGACTAGTAGAATAGCACTATGAATGTCGGGGGTTTTTAAATTTTTAATTTAAACTTGTTGTGATTGCAAAGAGCCTCAATAGCACAATGATCAAGACGTGGACTGAAATTCGAAAGGTCGACGGTTCAAATGTGCCCCTTGTACTATGGTCGTACCTACTCACTTCAAGCACAAGCTTTACACTTAGTTGGAGGGGTAGAAAGGAACATTAGTCATGTGCAGCATAATATTCATAAAAAATTGTTTTAATAAAAATACCTGCGTAGGTGTTCTTCTATGCACATAGTCAGTATTCATTATTATCTATACATATAATAATCTATACATATAATAAAATCGTAGAATTGCCGTATCTGTACATTGAAGATTTTTGCAAAATAATAACTGGGGGATGTTAGGGATAAGTAATAGAACGTAAAAAAGCTATTTTTGAAATTTTTATCTGTTTGTCTGTTTGTCTGTTTATCTGTTTGTCTGTTTGTCTGTTTATCTGTTTGTCTGTTTGTCTGTATGTTTGTGCGCACATCACGTAAAAACTACTGAATGGATTGAAATGAAACTCGGCATGATTTAAGTTAATACTATGGAGTAACATATAGGATACTTTTTATCCCGAAATTCAGCACGGTTCCCTTGGGAGAGGGGATGAAAGGCAAAATGTGTACTTAGCTGTAATTCATTAACGGGTGGTCCGATTTCATTCATTCTTTTTTTGTTAGAAAGTAGATACTTTAAAGACTACTGGCTAATCTCCGAAAGGCTGGACTGATTTTGATGGGACTTTCACTGGCGGATGTTTATATTTTGATGTAGGTACCTAAACATCCGCCAGTGAACTTTTAACAGTTTTTAGCAAGGTTTAAGCTCAAAGGAGCATAGTAAAAACAAAATGATTCCCACGGGATTATTAAAATCAATATCCACGCGAACGAAGTCGCGGGTATCCGCTCGTACGTAAATAAAGTGAAAAAATGATGGCAAAAAATATTTTACAACGCATTGTTTGTTTCATTGAAATCCAAAATCTCCGTGTGCAAATCATCAAATAGATATTACTTAGCTACCTCGTCATGCCTTGTACCACTCGTGTAAAACCTCTGCGAAACTAAACCGAGTCTAAAATCTAAATTAACTTGAAAAGCTTTATCTATATTTCCGCCATCGGCGTCGCTTTTCATGCGACCCAACAATCCGGAACGCACCAAGGGCGAACCAGTGACATTACCGCATTATTGCAGTGTGGGCGAGCCTTTACCGTTGTGACTTGTGCCGTATTGGGAGTCGCGCTGGTATGCGTTTGTTTGGTATGGACGGGACAGGTGACCGACTATTGTATATAACTTACATAATAAGTACATTCTTACCGGAGAAGCTATCAGCCTATTAATTCAATTCAATTTATTTTATAGTAATCCAAGTGTTTAGTAACATTGGATCTTATATCTCTTTTTGATGATCTTTAAAACGTCTGACCACGTCTGACAGTGACGGTGAACGTTTGAGCGGGAAACAGACAGACACACACACACACACACACACACACACACACACACACACACACACACACACACACAGCCACGTCAAACTTAAACACCCGGTCATTTTTGCGTCGGGGGTTAAAAAAATGGCCTATTTCCTTATCTAATTTGGTGGAAACCGTTTCAGTGGTTAAGTACCTATGTTGTGAAAAGGTAACAAATAAGACGATAAATCCGAAATACAATTACCTTGTTACTTTCGCATTTATAATAATTAGAATGGATTGCAGAAACGCTATATACATATAAGTACCTAATATTATCTGCGCGGATGAAATGTCGGAATGAATTTCCGCTACATTTTTCCCTAGTCTAGGTACACCCGATAATTATTTCGCAGAGCGATTAATACATAAGTATTCATTTCATAAATTATTACGCTTGTTAGGTTTGGATATAGCCACTAAAATGTACAAAAGGCTCAAAATATGTATAATTTTGATGATGTTATCATGATTCTGTTTTAAATGCTACAATTTCAAGAAGTTCGGTCACGGACACTTGAAGAATAAACTTATTATGCCTACCCATCATAAAATTTGAATATAAAACCTTATTCGACATATATATAAAGTTGAAAATGTAATAAAACAATCAGACATAATATAAAGTCTATTCAGTTATCTTGACTCGTAATTTCACTCCAGTAAAGTATAAAGTCCTTTAAAACTGTTAAGTTACATTAAGGGCCTGCACAGACGACGCAATTTTTGTGCAATCAGAGCTAAACTCAATCGTGAGGCTGATATTTTTCAGTCATAGCTAAGCACCCGGATTTTTTGTGTGTCAAACTTTGTGCGCGTCATTGTTTGCACAGAATCCTTTGTATTCTGTATCACAGACTATAAGGCTGGTTTTACTGTACGCTGTTCGTCGGCGCTGACAGGCCAATATGTATAGAAGCGTTTTAGAATAACGCCGACCGCTCAGCGCTGACGGTCGTCAGCGCGATTCTAAAACGCTCACTAGAGACAGCGGCGCGTGGGCGGCAGTCGGCGCCAACCAACTGCGCGCCGAACTCTCAGCACCAACGATCAGCCTGACACTTTAAGTGAGTCACGGATAGTCCGTCGTCTACGTAGGCCTTAAGTCATAGAGTCAAATCGGTGCATTGTATGTTAAAGTTATATGTGTAGCTGTAAGGTTATCGACCCCATTATTCGCCATTACGCATTCCTCGGCACCCTGAATTACATATTAGACGGTGATTTGACCAACAAGGAGTGTCTGTTTATGGCATTTTGTTATGTAACTAAGTTAAAAAGAAGTAGGTATGTAGGCGTATCTAAAATTGAGGTCTTAAGGTGTTCTTAGATGATTGTATCGAATACTAGTCGATGCTCGCAGTTTTGTTCGCATGGATTTAAATCTATTTTAAAATCCCTTGGGAACTTTGATTTCCCGCAATAAAAAGAAACCCATGTCTGTCTCGGGGATAAAGCTATCTCTCTGCCAAATTTTATTAAAATCGGTTCGGGTTGCGAAAATGTATAATATATTATTATCCCAGATATATCAACGGTTTTTAATTTTTTTAGGATGTCTGCGCTTCCTTAATATTCTCTTGACTATAAAGCCCTGTCAATATCAAATTCAAATTCAAAATTAATTTATTCAAAGTTGGTGCACTGTACACTTTTTGAACGAAAACGTAAAGCACAAAGTAATTCAGCTGTTCCTAAAATTTGCCTGTTCAAAAAGATAGATTAAAAATTTTCACAGCGTGTGTATGAGCTTAAAGAGGCAGTTATTTCAAAATCACAGACAGACACATAAATTTTTATTATTTTAAAAACGTTCGTAATATACACAGACCGTAATATAATAGCTTTTGCCCGGAATATTTTGTGAAAGTTTCGTGAATGTTTCGTTTCACGGTGCAGCGCGCAAACAAATAAACAGACAAGCTATTACAATTTTATATGAGCTGAGATTATTTCCATCTGGCTCAACAGTAGCTTTGATATTAAAAGAATTTTTGGAATCGTTCCAATTCTTTGCGAGTTTACTTAAAACATACCAAAGATATACATAGGTGCATATTCACTAAAATTTAGTATTGTAGATTTAATCTATACGTCTTATATTGCAATATGCATGGGTACCAGTGTATATGTATACTAATATACTAGTATTATCCGTAGCCAGTATATATAAATATCCACAAGGGTCTAAAGAGATTCTATATGGACATGTATTTGTTACCGAAAATGTATGTAATCTAGGAATTGTATACATTTCCTAGAAAATTTATACAATTCCGAAGCTATTTAGGAAATGTATAAAATATTGTTTCAAAAACTATTTATTATATAAATGTCCTAGAAAATGTGTACAATTCCTAGGAATTATATACAATTCCTATATCGTATTAGGAAATGTATAAAAATAATGCTTTCTTTTGAATGTTGGGTCCTAGGTAAAATGTGGTTCACATTCTACCTAGGACCCAATAGAACCTTTTTTTTTTTTTTTGACGCTGGGAAATGCATTTACGCACACCCTCCGGAAGCCCTACAGCGGACTGCAATGCTTCCGGAAGGTAGTGTGGGACTCAAGCAGGCCGATGGCCAGAATACCCACTAAAACCCAGCGATGTTCCTCCGTGTCGCCTGGTGGCTGGGTTACGGGTACACTTGCGCAATCATCCGCGACCCAGCCGGCGCCGTCCGCCGAGGCAGACCCTCCACCGGGGGACCTAAAGGCCCCCTAACACCGTCTGAGGCGCACCAGGAACATAATGGAAACTCCCGACCCGAGGCGTCTCAACGGGCGACGGATACGCCATTCCATCACCCGGAGTCCCTCGCTAGAGGCAACCCTCAAGAGGGCCACACCCGCAGGCGACCCTCAAGAGGTTCACCCCTCGTGTAATTTTTTATAGAGGTTTTCTTCCTCGCGGCCCCTCGCTCAGTGCGTGGGGCCCCTGGTTCCGCTCAGTGCGGATTACGGGTTGCCCGACGGTGGCCGAAGCCAGCGCCCACCGGCCACAAAGACCGGCGGACCCGCCGCGCAGGGCGTTGCCACCCCCTCCTGTAATTTTTTAACGAGGTTTTCTTCCTCACGGCCCGAAAGCCTCCCCCCCAATTGTCGCCACCCGGAGTCCCCACAGTCCACTCTGATGAACAGAGAAGTACCAGGAGCCTCCAAGCGGCAACCCCCTGCTGGTTTTGGTCCGCGCCGGGTTTCCCCGGTACCTCCCATATCTGGGAGGCGTTCCCCTATCCGCCACAGGGGGACGCGCCCGATGGGGGACCAGCAACCCCACACGGGAGGACCCAATAGAACCTAAGTTACCTAAGTTAACATAAATATTTATATTCTAACCTAACCTAACCTAACTTCTGAAAAAAGAAATAATTTTGAAAAAATATGATTTCCGCGCACTCACAATTTATGCGGCACTCGGCACTATAATAGCGCAATCGCCTGATCATTCGATGCAATACCCTCCCCTCGCCCCGCTATCCCCGCGTACCCGTATTGATATCTTGTTGTGTTGATATCTCCAAATGTTTTACATTTCCGATTGCTATTTAGGAAATGTATAGATTTCCAAGGAAATGTGTCTAATATAATTATTTATTTTACACTTTTCCGTGCGATTTTAGGAATTACATACATTTCCTAGGAATTGTATACAATGACGGATTACATACATTTCCGGTGACATATTCAATGATAATTTCAGTATGAAATTCCACTTAGGCCTATGGCACATCTCCGCCACGAAACCGTAACAGTGGAATGAAAGGGATATAGATAGTGAAATGTCTAAGTTACATACAGGTAGTTTCGCTACGCAAATGTGGATTTAAGTCATAAAAATGAATGCACAATAGTGAAGAATGATTTGACTTGAACATTGACTGAATGATATACATATCAGTAAATAATAAATATATTTTTGTTATAAATCTTTCACTTGTATGTACCACAATAATAAAATGTAAGTAATAAGGGCCAAAACACACGACAGAACCTTGTATTGGCAATTTGATCGCTTGTTGAAGTACCGTACCAACTCCGCACGTTTAAAGCTCTAGAGACATTTAAAAGCCAGTCCGAAATCCGGCGCAGAATTGCAGCAGTTAGCAAAGAATACTAATTAATACTGCGTTTAGAAGCGACATCTACTCCCTCCGCCAAATATCCGCGTATAAGCAAGCCTACAAGTAATAAGTATAGCGTTCTCCTTGTCGTTTTAGATATAGACTCATCCTTGTGGGTACCGGGTTCGCTTGTATGTCGGGGGTGTGGTTGCACCACATGAGTAGATATCTCTACAGAGAGGAAGCTTCATACAAGCGACCCGCTGTAAGTACCTACACTCACAAATAGCGCAGCACACGCACACATAAGCACCAACGGTTCACGGACACTCCGCTGGGAGTTAGGACTCAGTTGGGAGGCAAACGACAAGTGTGAGTCATGCGCATTAAATTAGTACTGAGAATAAAGGTGTTTAGCGAGAGTTTTGAGATTGTGTAAAATAGTGTAAATTGTATAAAAAATAGACTTAAGTGTTGTGTTTAGAGAAAAATGCCTAACCATTGTATAGTTAGCAGTATGTTTAAATTCACATGCAACCCTTTGAGAATAGGTATAAATTTTGGACGTTGTTAAAAAGCTTCCTATCTGTAGAGATATCTACTCATGTGGTTGCACTATGCGCAAACAACAGGCCGCCAGAACGCGTCGCAGCATCCGTGTACTCCCAAATTCTCAGATCGTCGATACGAAGTATCGTATGTTTTGGCCTTAATAAATTATACCGTATTCAGTAGGTATCTACTATCTCCCGCCCGGGATGTCAATCTCCGCTAATGTATTGCCACACGAGTAGATATTATACAGAGAGAAAGCTACCTACAAGCGGCCCGCTGTAGTACACTCACACATAGCGCCGCTCACGCACACACGAGCTCTCACTAACGGTTCACGTACGCTCCGCTGGTAGGACAGTTGGTAAACAAACGACAGGGCTGTGGGTCGTGCGCACTTTTCCAACTTCTTTTTTTGTGTACCCTAGAGATCAAGTGAAGTAAGTATACCTACCTTTACATATAGTATATACAATAAAATTAATGAAATGAAATTAATTGAAATTACATGAATTTATTTATTGTAGTATATTGTAGTGTATACTAGTTTGTAGTATATTGTATTGTATTTGTATGTGCCACTTATGATACTATGTCAAGACTCTACTACTGGTTCGGAAAGCAGATTCTACTGAATAGAATTGAGTAATAACATTGCCAGGTACAACCCGTTTACTAAAAGATTGACGGACCTGGCGTCGATGACGTCACTGCGACGCATGGGTACGATGTGCAAAAAAGCATCATTAAGAATATTTAGGTATTGTATGAAACTTAAATGTTTGTGAAAAACTCTGGGTATGCTGTGTTAGTATTGTCTTGCGAGCGAGCGAGTCAAAGCAACTTGTCAGCGAGGTCCTATATTTTAGTAAACGGGTTGTAAGTTAAAATGTGTTATAGATCCTCTATGCAATGGGCCATCGCGATGGACCTATCTAAGGTACCTATCTAAATAAATAATTAAATAAATAAATAATTAAGTAAATACTCACACATACACACACGGCCGTCTATTCCTAAAGTAGGCAACTTCATGCCTGTGTTATAGGTAATAGCCAACTGATAGACATATTTACATATAAATACATATATATATTTTATATAAAGGTATATATACATTCATAATATTATAAATACACCCAGACTCGGGGCGGGAATCGAACCCGCGACCCCGGAGCGGAAGGCTCTGCCAACCGCGCTAACGGGTCATTCTAAGTAACTAGGTACTTAATTCATTCAATTTACTAAAGTAAGTAAGTATGTAGGTACTATTGCTAGGGATATCTACGCATGTGCTATTACATATACTTTTAGTAGGTACCTACTACCTACCTAAGTAACTATATAACTTATATATAGTGTAGTAATATAATATAAAAAATATATTTTTCCAATCATTATTACATATCTTGCTATATTATGTATACTAGTATATAATATTTTTATTTTTACCCATAATTTTTCACATGCAACAGGTGACAACCCTATCAGAATAGGTATAAATTTTGGACGTTCTTAGGTAGCTTTTCCTCTGTATAATATCTACTCGTGTGGTATTTATTGCCTTTGCACGTAAACAATGCGCGCGTGTAAGTTGTTTACTTCGTGTTTACTCGTATGTATATGTATATACGTTTAACCTTGCCGTAAACATTATAATATTTTCATAATATTTATTATGTACCTACTGAATTTACCTATATCAAAAGCATCGGTTCGTGTTTCCTCAACGGTTTTGAGAGCTCGACGTCAAGGCAACTAATCAATTATCAAACACAAATTCAGTCTGTGCTTACTGATTAGGTAGTAACTTTTAAATAAGTGTGTTTGAAACTGTGATGCGATTTGATATAGTAGGTTAACCTACCTAGTAGAAAATATTACCTGGATCTCTTTAATTTTGGCGCCGCGTTGTCGTGAACTTCTCAATCCAAGGTAACGAATCGAACTAATACCAGTTTGATCGTCTTAACTCAAGGGCAGATTTATTTCGAAAATAGATCGCATTATATCAATCACGAATCCTCTATAAATAACTCAAAGACTTCGGTGAATATTTTTCTAAATATCTGTATCTGTAGCATGAATCTACGCGATGGCGCGATCTTTCGCACCTATCTTCGTATCTTTAATCTATGTGATCCGATTTAGCACTAATTAGAAACTCTGTTATCTTATGGGTAGTAATAAAACGAGTGACTGTAAATTACAGTTCTAAGTGTCAAAATTAATTAATTTGGGTTATAGAATTACAAAGTGAGCGACTGACTGCGAGTGACGAGAAATCAACAAAACAGCAACTTACAAACATTAATTTGAGTTACTTAAAATACAAAATGAGCAGCTTCATAATATTTGAGCGACCTAATATTTGTTTGAGTGTCAACGTTACGTCCTGCATTTTTTTCAATATTTGGCAAATGTATTTTTTATACTGAGCGGCATTTTATCTTAAATGAAGTGTTTCGAATACAAAAACCACTTTGAAAAATACACTAATATATAAAATAATGAGCAGAGTATAATGAGCTCACATTTAAAAAATAAAAATAATATGAAATAACTATTTGAAGAAACACTATTCTATTAGTTGAGAAATTTTATTATTGAAATATAAGGGTAATTAAATAAAACAATGTACTCCGTAAAAAATTTGGATCTGGCACTTCGCCGGCCGCTGCCGCGGCACGCTCGCTTCGCTCGCTCGGCTCGTGCGTTGTGGTAACTGTTCTAACCTAACCTAACCTAGCTGGTGTTTTTGGAATCCTGGTGTTTTTTAACCTGGTATTTTCATTAAAAAAGCGTATCAAAATAAAAAACATAAGCCCTCAAATAGAATATCAGTAACCAATAATCATTAATAAAGCAGCTTACAAAACTTTGCTCAAAGTGAACTTTTTAGTAGTTCGCTAAGTATAACCTCACTTAGAAAAATCGAAACTATCTTAATATTGAAGTTGCCCTCTCTGTATTTCCAGTCGCTCACTTAGTAATGAAGTCGCTCAGATAAAATTTTAATATCTGAAATGGATTTATCACAATCCACTTTTTGTAAGCTCGTTCTGGATTTTATTATAAATCAATATTCGTCGTCAGTTTAGTTAATTTTTCGCTTACTCAAATTCATACCGCTCAAGTTATTAAAACAGTATATGTCATCATCAGTCGCAAAGTTTTTTTTTGTTCGCTCGTTTTATAATTCCCCTTATCTTATCTACTAGAACTTTAGACTAGCTTTGACCTTGATCTTGCTCGGGCGCTGTCACTCGTATCGCCTATATTACGTAAGGCTTTTCTCTGTGATCTTTTCAAATTCAGATCATTTTCTAAGTCGATTTTGGACGGATAGTATGGTATGAATTTCCTAGGTATGAATTTGCCATTTCCAAGACGCACTATCTATTGGAAAAAAACTTGAATAAAATCTGTTCAACACTTATTGAATAAGAGTTTTCAAACAGATAAAACGGTGAAAATGATTTAATGATTTTTGTCATATATTGCATCTAGCTTTAATAATACCTACTTTCTATACATAATAGAACATTATGCAAAATGTGTAAAAATTAAAACAAAGCATTTAATCTCATGGTTTCGCAACCATAACAATGGGTGGAAACTGCTATATAATATGACATAAGTTGCGCAACAAGAAATGCCCGCTCTTGTGTAAGATAAAAGTGACAGATATTATGTTTACAACATTAAATTGCAACATCAGCTAAAAACGTGTAGACAAATGACATAACGTTATTGCGCGCAGATGGCAACTTTTCCACGTGGAACTTTGACGTTTTCGTCAACTGACTTCCACTGCTGGGCATTGTTCGCTTGTAGGGACTCCCAAACGCCGAGGCCTTGCGCCGCTGGCATTCAGAAACCCCCTGCAATGTCGTCTGATGTTGCAGATTCACACACACACACCATAAAAAGCAGATTCTGTTTTAGAAGATTAAGTGCCTGTTTCACCACCTTCTGATATGTATTAGATAGCTATCTACAACTTTTGTCTTTGTCACTTGACATAAAGTAAGAAAGTGACAAAACTTACGTTTAGGCTATCCAACACTTATCAAAAGGAGGTGAAACAGGCCGTAAGAAACTTAGCCGGTATTTTTTTCATGAATATCAATGTCGCACTATTATGGTCTACTTATAGCAATAGCACACGTTGAACGGTTTGTTGGGGGGGAATTAAAGGGGGAATATATAAGGCATAGATAAAAATATAAGGCATTCTCCTGGCGATATGGTGAGCGCTGTGGTCATTAGTACGATCCCGGGTTTGATTCTCGGTCGTGGTAATTAGTGATTTAATAAATTCTAAATTTTCTCTAGTCTGGAGGGAAGCTTCAGCCGTGGCTAGTAACCACCCTACCGGCAAAGCCGTGTCGCCAAGCGATTTAGCGTTCCGGTACGATGTCGTGTAGAAACCGATCAGGGGTATGGGTAGAATAAAACGCTTCCATACCTCTTCTAAGTTAGCCTGCTTTCATATTAGACTGCATCGTCACTTACCATCAGGTGAGATCATAGCCAAGGGCTATCTTGTAGATAAATAAACAAGACCTAAAGTTCGTAAACTAAAACCCGACTACGCTTCGGGTTAAAGAAAGAAAGCAGAAAGCGCGGAGCAAGCAGCTAATGGCGCCATCTATTATGTATCCGAAACTAACTAACATTTTAGTTTTGCGTTCGGACGTTGCTTCTTGATTTTTATCATAAGTAGGTATATAAAATATAGCCTGTGTCACTCGGACTATAACAACGAAACCCACGAAACAATAGACACCTCATTCATCAAAATTGGTCCAGTAGTTTAGATGCTACGGCGGTACACACAGAATATCATACAAAAATCGGATACAAACATGCATGCAAGTCATGCATACATACATAGACTGCTAAAATCGTAACTCTTCTTTTTGGATTTGTAGTCGGGTAAAAACTGTTCGTTTTCAGAGTTAATCCTACGATAAATGTAGGATGGAGTCTGAGTGCTTAGTCTCAGTTTGAAGCGCTCCAAAACTAAAAGTATACTATTGATCGAATCACAAATGACTTCAGAGCAAAATTAACCCAAAGACTCTTTCTTATTTTAGGTTCATTTTACTCTGAATTCATTGTGATTCGATCAATAGTATACTATAAAGTTTTAGAGCGCTCCAAACTGAGACTAAGTACTCTGTTCGCTCAAACGCTGCCGATTCCCGTTACGCAGCCATTGTTAGGAGTTCGCACGGCCTGTATATCGACGCGCAGGTGAAAACTGAACGCCAGCCCGATGCTGAAAACCCGTTACCTTGATAAGTATCACAAGCTCTTTGGGATCATCTTAAATACCAACAGCATAAACCCAATATTATATTTTTTTGAGCGACGAACATGCTTTTATCACAAAATTAGCAACCTGGGATACAGAAAGAAGAATAAAACCGGCGAAGTACGAGACGGATGCGCGCACAATGGGTTCCGTTCCTCTGTACCAACACATATGCAATTTTTTGTAGTAAATAACACGAGATACATGATGACATGGCAACATCAAGGTGACAATAAACAAGCCGCTAAAATGGTAACACCTGACTTAAGGCGGCACCTACTGAGTATTTTTATCATTTGTTGTTTTACTATGGAGTATGTAGATACTACAGTCTGACCAAATCAGAAACTAACATATCATATTAAGCTAAAGCAAAAAAATGCTGAATCTTCGAGGTTTTATCAACGGGGACGAAAGTTAATTAAAATTTAAACTCTGGGGTTTTTTTATTATTATAGAAATCATAATAACACGTATTCTATGAAAATTTCAACTGGCTATCTGTTACGGCTGAAGCTGCTACACGGACAGACGAATAGACAACGGAGGCTTAGTAACAGTATCCAGTTTGTCACCGTTTGGGTACGGAACCCTAAAAGCCAGCAAAAAAAGTCAATATTGGACATTTGCTTCCCTCATCAAGCCTTGAACTTTTGCGAACCGACCATTCGAAGGTGCAAATTGTTTTCGAAAACACTACTAAAGTGTCAAATACGCAAAACGCGTAAACACGTCAGCGAACGCGGAAAATGTGCGAAAAGATCCTATCTAAGTAACTAGGTACTTGTTTTTATTACTTCACGAATATTAAAACTTGAAACGTACAGCAATATTGATTACGAGCGGATACCCGCGACTTCGTTCGCGTGGATATTGAACATATTGATTTTAATAATCCCGTGGGAATCATTTTGTTTTTCCTAAGCTCTTTTGAGCTTATTTATACCTTGCTAAAAACTGTTAAAAGTTCACTGGCGGATGTTTAGGTACATCAAAATGTAAACATCCGCCAGTGAAAGTCCCATCAAAATCGGTCCAGCCTTTCAGAGATTAGTCAGTAGTCTTTAAAGTATCTATCTTTCTAACAAAAAAAGAATCAATGAAATCGGACCGTACCGTCGCCAGCTAAGTACACATTTTGGCTTTCATCCCCTCTCCCAAGGGAACCGTGCTGAATTTCGGGATAAAAAATATCCTATATGTTACTCCATAGTATGAACTTAAATCATGCCGAGTTTCATTTCAATCCATTCAGTAGTTTTTACGTGATGCGCGCACAAACATACAGACAAACAGACAAAAATTTCAAAAATAGCTTTTTTACGTTCTATTACTTACCTATCCCTAACATCCCCCAGTTATTATTTTGCAAAAATCTTCAATGTACAGATACGGCAAGTCTACGATTTTATTATATGTATAGATTGTATAGATAGATTATAAAACTAGCCGGTGCTCGCGACTTCGTTCGCATGGATTCGTATAAATTTCATACAAACTTTCAACCCCTAATTAACCCCCTTAGGGGTTGAATTTTCAAAAATTATTTTTTAGTGGATGCGTACGTCGTAAATCGTAGTACCTAGTTGTTTGAGCTGTGCGTTGATAGATCAGTCAGTCAGTCACCTTTTCCTTTTATATATTTGGATTATGCCTCTTTCCGGTAACTTTCACATTTTAAGTGTCTTCAAATATTTCCTAGTTTAATGCAGTAATGTCATAACATTTAAGCAGCACCTACTCTATGATTCCAATGAAAGGTTTGTCGGTTTAAATTTTTGTGGGACCAATTCAAACGCTTTCTCCACCTTCCCTATAAAGATAAACTGCTAATCGCCAACCTCCCAACTCTGGACTGCTACTGAGAATATCTTGTCAGAAAACCCCAATAAATTCTTGATCTTTTGATTTTTTCACCCGATCCGGGACTCGAAGCTGGAACCTCATAACCACAGTCTACAGGCTAACCACTAGACCAATGAGTCAGTTAATTTACATATTAATTAAGTACTTCAGGAATCAGGACATAGACTCATTATTATTTTTGCAAATATTTGTAATACGTGTACAATGTCAGACGTGGTGATTTTTTCGGTAAATAGTCATTATTTATCATCTATTTAGACTTGATTTCAACCAACAGTCTAGTTACATTATTTTGACTAGCTTTTTCTCGCGACTTCGTTTGTTTAAAGTTCTACATCTCTTTCCACGCTCTTGCAGGAGTTATTGTGAAAAAAGAAGTTTTTTTTTAAGCTTATATCTACTGTTTTATTGAAAAAATACACATAGATAATGTACTAAAATCTGAAAATAATTAGGTAAGTCCTAGGTCATCACTCATCACACACTCTCCTCATCAATCTAGGGCATTATTACACTAAACAAGTGTAAATTGAAAATTTAAAAAACCCCCGACATTCGCCATTTTGTGGCGGCAACCATCTTGGATTTGCAATAGTGCTATTCTACTATTCAAGCCCTTTCATTTGATACCCATATTAAGGGATTTGTGAAAAAATATGTAATCCGCCATTTTGTAGCGGCGGCCATCTTGGACCAATTTTCATCAAACATAGCTAAGAACACTCTCGACTAAATCACCTTTCGAACAAAAAAAACCGCATTCAAATAGGTTCACCCGTTTGAGCGCCACAGGGGAACAGACAGACACACACACACACACACACACACACACACACACAGACACGTCAAACTTATAACACCCCGTCGTTTTTGCGTCGGGGGTTAAAAACGCGTAACCGTGAGTAAATATGTAATTAAGCATTTATAAATTAGGAGAGCCTGAAGGTTGATAAATTTTTGTAATTTTAATAGCAACACGCTCCACCAACTCAGTAAACTAATTGTACATAAATATGTACATTATTCAATAGTGTACCTATGTGTTACGTAGTAAAGCGTGCCATTTACTTTTGCAAATCATTATGAGAAATATCAAATATTTTTGTATAACTCAATGTTTACTTTTCAAATTCTTGTCGATTAGGATGATATAATTTAATAAAGGTGCGTACCCATACTTAGTCAAACTCAATATATTGTAGACTGTACACATAATTTATTTATATTTCAGCACTAGCTGACCCCCGCGACTTCGTCCGCGTGGTTATATAGGTTTATATATAGGATCGGATTGGATCCCATAATCCTTTTTTGTACCTAAACTAAATGTAGCCTAAGTTAATCCTTGTAACATTACCTATCTGCCATTGAAAGTTTCTTCAAAATCGATCCAGCCGTTTCGGAAATTAGCTGGAACAAATAGACAGATCGACAAACATAAATTTAAACGCAAACCAGTTTAAAATACGCCGTACGTTCAAAGATCCGGGTCCCAAGTTATTTGAACCCAATAAATGTGTGTCATTTCTGAACTAAAAAACCTATGACCTTGAAATATTTACGGGACAATACTTAAAGTACTATCTTTCTAACAAAAAAAGAATGACTTAAATCGAACTACGCGTTAATGAATTACAGCTAAATACATGTTTTAACTTTCTTCCCCTCTCCCAAGGGAACGGTGCTGAATTTCGGGATAAAAAGTATCCTATGTCCTACCTCGGAGTATAAACTCAAATCGTACCAAGTTTCATTCGAATCCATTCAGTAGTTTCGGCGTGATGCGCGGCCAAGATACAGACAGAC
Organism: Melanargia galathea; assembly: GCA_920104075.1. Lineage (NCBI taxonomy): Eukaryota > Metazoa > Arthropoda > Insecta > Lepidoptera > Nymphalidae > Melanargia > Melanargia galathea. The sequence continues at coordinate 25,209,755 of OV049863.1, read as the reverse complement.
AGACAGACAGACAGACAGACAGACAGACAGACAGACAGACAGACAGACAGACAAAAATGAAAAAAATTGCAGTTTTGGCTTCAGTATCGATTATAGAATGCCCTCCAATAAAAATTTTCAAAATATCTTCAATGTACAGAATTGGATCTGTTACAGTTTTATTATATTATAGAAGAAGATAGATTAAATAAAATTTACATAGGTACCTATCTATCGAAGATACGATATTTGTGATAACAATATAATTTTCTGCTGTACATATTATTATATTAGAAAAGAATAGAAAAGTTTTTTATTCATATAAACTTTTACAAGTACTTTTGAATCGTCAATTGAATCTACCACATTATTATAGGCCGACACGGTGAAAGCGCGCCACTTCCGCGCAAGCGCCGCGCGCCCGCGCCGGCCGGTCCAAAGGCATTAGCCGCAGGGCCACGGCTTTATCGCAAAAGCGATAACGAACTGCAGTGCGACATCGACAGGTGCTAAAGAGTAAATACTAACATTATTCATAATTAGAATTGTTTCCAATATTTGGTTTTGTCGTCTAAGAAAAAAAGATATTAGAAATTTTAAATCCATATTTTGGAAATGGTTGACTGTCGTCAAGATAAATATCGTCAAGATTGTTATTAAAATTAAAATCAGATTAATATCATAATTATTTTCCATGCCAAGTCAGCTGGTTAGCTCGGCATTTGTTCTGTGTAAACATTCGCAACAAGTCACTTTCTGCAAGTTTTAGCTAACCGTACTATGATTACGGAAGTAACTTGCAAGTGAACATTTAGGTTTTAAGAGCCTTTTCACCACCTTGACCACGGGCCCTTCATCCCTTCTGATAAGTGTCGGATAGCTTACTTACAACTTTTGTCTTTACAATGAATATAAAATTATTTTGCTATAATCCGCTAACAGTGACAAATTTGTAGGCACAACACCACACAAATTCACTCGCTCCGACACCGGAGCATCTTCAGGAGATGTCGACTTCACAACGGACGATTGCAAATCGTCCGTTATTCATTGTATATCATGGAATTCCGCAAAGTAACGCCTGCTTCCATTCAACACTTTTGTCTTTGTCACTTGACAATTAACATTAACATTAAGTAATAAAGTGATAAAACATGCGTTTAGGTTATCCGACATTTATCAGAAGATGGTGAATCAGGCCCTTAATAATTATAATACCTTCTTTGTTGATACTTACTCAGGTCAATAATTGAAAGTAGGGCGCACGGAATGACAGTAGATCAGACCTTGACTTAATTAAATAAGAATCGTGTAACACAGACGGGGAGGACTCTAAAAACCCACTGGGAAATAATGAAAAATCGTGAAGTACCCAATTAAGAGCTAATGAGAATTTAAATTGGGTCTCAAACATTGTGAAAATTTCTAGAATCGGAGTGACCTTCATTGCTTGCTTAATACGAAACTACTTGTTTGTCTAACAAATAACTAGGAATTTAATCCGATACTATTTTGCTGATTGTTTTAACTTTTAGAATTTGAATCCTTGGTACCTTTTAAGCAGAACCATACGGGCAAACGAGCAAGCGGGTCAACTGATGTCGAGTGATTACCGCCGCCCATTAACATTTGTAGCACCAGAGAATTGTGGAACTACTAATGCGTTGCCGGCTTTTGAGGAATTTGTTGATCCCCGTCCCCCTTGAATAACCCCATATCAAAATCATGTCGAAACACAACCGAAAGGAGTTGGTTCCACAATTTTTGAGTCCGCGGAAGAAATGACCTCGAGCAACGCTTGCTCGAATTATGCCAATGATCCAGGTGGTGGGGATGGTAACATTTTCGGTGGCGTGCGGTGCGGTAATGAAAAGGAGAGGGTGGTATTAAGTCAAATAACTCTTCAGTACACTCCCCGTTATAGAGGCGATATAATACGCAAAGGGAGCTAACGTCCCTGCGAATCTCTAAGCTTTCCAATGAGCTGGTAAATTTGGGTTTCCGTTGGTTTTAAGCGCAAAGTGCCCTGGTCATATCAGCTTTGAGACTGTATCTGCAGCTAAGCTCTCTCCATCGCCTATCAAATGACCCTCAGCCTTCTTATCAGGGCATAATCAGAGACCGTGTGTCGGATCCCTAAATCATCACTGGCAACTTTAGCACTGTTCGAAGACTTTCATCTTCAGACTCTGACGACTAGCATCTCGATCAAAACTCTTCAGCAACGCTAGCACACATTAGGTAATTTCTTCCAAGTACATTTACTTACAACGATTGGTCAGACTGACAGACTTTCACTTTCATTGCTGAGTAGGTACCTATCGTGGCGGGTTCAATGGCCTCTTGACCTAGGTGTGAATCTAGCGTTGGTGACTATAATTTGAATTCCCTAACCATACAAAGACCTATTAATACTTTTTATTACATAAGAGATAAAGTTTCAATGCCCTGTATATGTGTCACAACTATTTTATTTTAACACCAGGTGATGTCCGCGACTTCATCCGTTGTGTGGATTTTTCCGGGATAAAAAGTAGCCTATGTGTTATTCCAGGTTATAAGCAAAGTATTTTTTAAACAGCCAAATCGGTTCAGTAGTTTTTGCGTGAAAGAGTAACAAACATCCATACATACAAACTTTCGCGTTTATAATATTACTAAGAGAAATAATCATATGAGCTTAGATTTTTATTGATCAGCCGGACTATTGTCTAAGAGTTCCATCAATCATTGCTACAATATCAATTGTGGTGATTGGCTGAATTTTTTGTATTCTCTCTGCATCAGTGTATTTTAGCCAATAGCGAAAGAGTTTCAGCCAATCAGAGTTGAATGCGACTAGCACACTGTAGCTCTGTCATTAGTAGAAGATCGGCGAACAGTTTTAAAAATCGACATTTACTTTCATAAATCGCAAAAGGTTGTATATAAAAGCAATGAATGGTCCGAAAACATTGCGAAAGCGGTCACCGCTGATGTAACATCGCCGCTTGCTTCACGCACACTTATAAGTATACATCCTGGGGTGACCATCATGTTAGTTACCTCGGTAAACAAGTATAAATTGAAAATTTAAAAAACCCCCGACATTCGCCGTTTTGTGGCGGCGACCATTTTGGATTTGAATAATGCTATTCTACTAGTTAAACCCTTTCATTTGATACCCATATTAAGGGAATTGTAAAAAAATATGTAATCCGCCATTTTGTAGCGGCGGCCATCTTGGATCGATTTTCATCAAACATAGCTAACAACACTCTCAACACTTCCGACAAAATCACCTTTAAAACAAAAAAACCGCATTCAAATCGGTCCACCAGTTTGAGCGCCACAGGGGAACAGACAGAAACACACACAGACACGTCAAACTAATATAACACCTCGTCGTTTTTGCGTCGGGGGTTAAAAAGTTATATGTCAATTCGTTAAATGACGACCTTCCTGGCGCAGTGGTGAGTGCTGTGGTCCTATAAGTGGGAGGTCCCGACTTGGATTCCCTGCAGTGGCAATTTGGGATTTTATAATTTCTAATTTATCTCTGCTCTGGTGGGAGGCTGCAGCCGTGGCTAGTTACCACCCTACCGGCAAAGCCGTGCCGCCAAGCAATTTAGCGTTCTGGTACAATGTCGCATAGAAACCAATCGGAAAAGAGGTATGGGTTGAATAAAAACTGCCATACCCCCCTCCATTAGCCCGTTTCCATCTTAGACTGCGTCATCACTTACCATCAGATGAGATTGCAGTCAAGGTCTGACTTGTGGATGAATAAATGAATTTAATGAACCGCAAAACATCGTAACGGTCTAGACCAGGGTTTCTTAAACTTATTGCAGTCACGGACCGCTATTACAGTTAAAAAAATCCACGGACCCCTATGAAAGAATATATTAGGAAAAGAAAACAAGCCTTAATGAAATTGCAAAAAAAAAAACACTTTTATTGCAAAACAACATGAATTAATGTGAAGGATGCTGCTGTTTGGCGGCAATAAGTAGTAAGGTCACCCTGTGGACTTGTCTTTGACAAGGCAAGGCGCATGTCACCTGTGTCATTTAGTCTATTGCGGTTTTTGGTTTTAATTGACACAAGAACCGAGAACCCTGCCTCACAAAGATACGTCGTTGCAATCGAGAAATGACTATACAATTTCCTAATAAATATATTGAGAGTTAACTTACCTACTACGGACCCCTGATGCACATGCTACGGACCCCTAAGGGGTCCGTGGACCCCACTTTAAGAAACCCTGGTCTAGACGCACGTGCTTAAAATTTCATGGAAGCGTATTAAGGCCCTTTTCTTCCTCGATTCTTATACGTTCGGCATCCGTTTTTCCGGTCAACTACAGCTAGAGTGAATAGGCATTTTGTAGGCAAACGCGCTTTGTCCTTAGAATGTGTCAAGCGCTAGTCTATATGATTTAAAAAAGTGACTTCAAAAACTAGATCTCTACTTTTTTCAGATTCAAAGATTCAAACTCTATATATTCAAAATTGGTACACTTTTTGATGCCAAAATATTTTTTAAAAGTGCATTGAAGTGAGGTGACAGCAATAATTATATTTTTAGAATGACTTACCTTACATTCATAGCGCTATTCTCGAAAAGTGATCAAAAACTTTTATATTAATTTTGTTGTATGTGCTCTTAATTTTAGATACAACATTAATATTCATTAAATTAAGATTAATAATAATTAAAAACGTTTGCTAGACTATTTAGAAAACAAGGTCAATACCAATTGTTGGCAAAAAAGGTGTCTGTGAATCGATTTAGTAAACGGTCAAGGATGATTATCATTTTGGATGTCGTTATTATGTCGTAGTTACCTATTATAAACTCACGTATAATTCTTATTAAAGTTATTTAATTATTTTTTAACTATTCCGTAACCCATAAGGTGCAAAAAGTGAAATAAAAACGTTTGACCTTGCCTTTCTTTATCAAACAAAAGAAATACTTTCTATTTTATCGAAGTTAAAACCAAAGTACGTATATGAATATCCACGGCTTATCAAATATGAGATTTTAATAAAATAAACAAGAATATAAAAAAATAAATTTATAATATAATAAACAAAAATAAAATTAATAAGAACCAAAGTACTTATTTTGGTTTTAAATTATGTATGTTTTATTTTAGGTTACTCACACTTTTTACATATATAAACATATTATTTGAATCTACCTAGGCGCCCATCGCATTTATATCCCGAGAAAATGTGTACAATTTCATGATTTATGGAAGGTTCACGACCCTCAGTCAAGCGCTCTCAGCGTCGTCTTCCTCATTAGGAGTGAGACGCCAAGGGCGCTTCACTTCGAACATGATTGATGTACAAGACGTAATAATCTAAGAGATTGAAAGCAAAACCGACTTCATCGCGCACTTAACAGTCCATAGCTCGGAAACTACCAAACCAATTTTAATGAAACTTGCACTGTTCACTAAGTTAAAATAAATGTAAGCCAATTAAAAAAGAATGGTTAAGATTCGATCAATACTTTCGGAGAAATCATCAGGCAAACATACTATGAAATTTTGTATATTTACTTGGAAGCCCTTATTAGATTTTATATGTGAATATTTTGCAGTTACATACATCCTACTGTCGAATTGATAACTTATTTTTTGAATTCGGTTAAAAATATGTCGCTTCTAAGCGTTTATATAATGCAAAAAAATTCGGACATATAATATTAAGTATATCATATTATATTGTAGTTTTCTCCAGCCTGTAGGACTTCAGTTATACAACTGGTCATTGCGTATGACACTTATATGACATAACGCGTCAATGATTGCGTATGAAATTATGACAAACACGATAAGGTAAGAGTACGCAATTCCGTCAGTGTCCCAGTACCCGATAACTGATCAGTTTTTTAATTTTTAAAATTTCTACGAATACTAAATAAAATTTATTTAAATGGCAATACATTCTGGGTAATATTTTTTACTATTCTAATGGCAAAATTGATCAAAAAGTTTAAGGGCGTTGAAACTGTACAACAACAAAAGTGACCTGTCCGAAAATATTTAGAAAATTCAAAGTTCTGTCACTGAACTACGTTACCACCACGTCATCAGGGTTTAGTTCCCATGCTGCTGCGTATAAAAATACGGTAAAAGTGTTAATTTACTAAAATATTTGAGTAAATTGTCTATCGATATAACTTTTAAATAGCGGTGAATCTGAACGAAATGTAATTATTTTTGCATGTTACATCTATTGGTACTCACAAATCCCTACTTGACCCAGAATCCGTTATTTTTATAACGGATTTTGGTACATGCATCAACCCGATGATATCTGTTGTACCTAAACCCGTTATTACATCTCTATTGCCTTGAAATAGGTCTCATTTTCCCTTAAAACTTTTTCGTTTTTCTGTAAATGAATATTACAGGCCCGTGATTATAAGGTCATTAGAGCTTATAATAATAATAATAATAAAGCCTTTATTTAACAATCTTATTAAATACATTTTACTTATATTAGTATATATATAGTTGACACCAGTTTCACGAAGATTGTCTTGCTACTCAGCATAGGCCTCCCCTAAAGCTTGCCATAAGGTGCGGTCTCTTGTCTTCCTTGTCCATGTTGCACCGGCTATTCTAATGATGTCGTCTTCCCATCTCCGACGCTGTCTCCCTCTCTTTCTTTTGTATTGTCTTGGACACCATTCAGTTACATCCTTAGCCCACTTCTCCTGTTTGTTCCTCATCATGTGTCCTGTCCACCTCCACTTTAATTTCTTGATGCAGTATGTCACATCCGTAACCTTAGTATGCTTGCGGATTCTTTCGAGATTTATTTTATTCTTTAGTTTAATATTGAGCATACTTCTTTCCATCCCGTGTTGGCAAGTTTCTAATGCGCGTATATTCTCTTTGGTTAGACTCCATGTTTGACATCCATACGTCATAACGGGTAGAATACATGAATTGAATACTTTTCTCTTATATTTTACTGGTATCTCTGGATTTTTCACAATTTCTTTCAAGGACCAGTATCTTTTCCAAGATAGATTAATTCTGTTGCTTATTTCTTTCTTTGTCAGATCTTGTGGAGATATAATTTGTCCGAGATACATGTATTCATTAACATATTCCATCTGCGTACCGTCAATTTTGATTGGAACTTTTTCTACGTTTGTCATTAATTTCGTTTTTGAGGTGTTCATTGACAGGCCAACATTTCTACTTTCGAATGTAAGTTGTTCGAGCATTTCCTGTAGGCTTCTCGCGTCACCTGTAATAAGTATCAGATCGTCTGCGAATCTTAGGTGGTTCAGTTGTGTTCCGTTAATGGTTAGTCCATAGTTGTTCCATTCGAGGCGTCTAAATACGAATTCAAGAACTGCTGAGAATAGTTTCGGTGACAGCGGATCGCCTTGTCTAACTCCTCTTTGTATGGGAAAAGCCTCGCCTACTCTCTCTGTTCGTACTTTGGCTGTCATGTTCTGATAGATATTCCTAATGAGCCTTATATATTTTTTGTCTACTCCCTGTGTTTCAAGCGCCTCCCATATTTTTACGTGTTTAAGAGAATCAAACGCTTTATTGTAGTCAACGAAAGCTATGTAGTATTCTATACCATATTCATTACTTTTTTGGATGACCTGTTTTATGGTGTGAATATGATCAAGCGTTGAGAAGTCACTCCGAAAGCCCGCCTGTTCCCTTGGTTGATTTTCGTCTAGTATCTTTGTTACGCGGCTTAGTAAGATTTTGGAGAAAATTTTATATATGTTGGACATGAGGCTAATAGGTCTATAATTTGTTACGTCGTTTTTGTTTCCTTTTTTGTGTATAAGTATAATGGTTGACGATTTCCACTGCCGGGGAATGTATTCAGTATTCAAAATTTCATTGAATAAGTCTGTGATGATGTTTAGTGTTTTGTCCGATGTTCCTATAAGAAGTTCGTTAGATATGGCGTCTTCTCCTGGTGCTTTCCCTCTTTTCTGGGTTTTTATTGCTTTGTTGACTTCTTCTCGCATTATCGCTGGGGTGTCTTCCTCTTTTTCGGTTTCCTGGATAATTGGTTGCTTTGCTTCCAACAGCATTTCCTTATCACTGTATAGTTCTCGGTAATAATCTGTTTCGATTTTTAATATTTCTATTCTATTTGTGCTATTTTTTTTCGTTCTGTGGTGTGTAAAGTTTTCGATCCAGTCTAGGCTATTCCTTAATTCTTGCCAAGCTTTTTTGGCACCGCCTGTTTTTTCTATGTAGTAATTTATTGTTTGTACTCTTGTGTTCTGATTGTGTTTCCTTATTTCTAAGTTTATTTCTTTGCTTAACTTTGCTATTTCCTGTCTGTTTTTCTTCCTATCTTGAAACAAGATCTTTCTCTGCCTGATTAAGTTTCTAGCCTTCGGTCCTATTTTGTCCTTTGTTGATTAATTTTTTTTAACGTTGTTTTCTAATTGTTTTAGTTCTTCCTCTAAAACATCGTATTTTTCTTGAATTTTTTTTGACGTTTTGTACTTTTGCTTAGTTGGTTTCTAGAGAATCTAAGATCTTATCGAGTATTGGTAATATTATACGGTTTCCAGTTTTATTAATATTTTTCCTTGAAGTTTTTGGTTCTGTTGTGTATAGTTGACTTCTAAGCATTCTATGATCAGTATTAAAGTTCAGTTGATTGACAATATCCACTTTTGACATTAGCTTTGGTTTATTTGTAATTATATAATCGATTTCGTTCCTTGTCTTTCCATCTGGTGATATCCAGGTCCATTTTCTGCTTTTCTTTCTTTTGAAGTAGGTATTCATAATGTGGAAGTTGTTTTCCATAACAAAGTTTACTAGTCTTTGTCCATTATCATTTCTTTTCCCAGTACTATGAGGTCCAATTATTCTGTCTTCATTTGTTTTCCTCCGTCCGATTTGACTGTTAAAGTCGCCCATTATGATTACCGTGTTTTTGAGATTCAAATATGTTATTGTATTATTGAGTTGATTGTAGAATTCGTTCTTTGTTTCTTCTTTGGCATCTTCTGTTGGAGCATATACTTGGACAATCGAAGTTGTTAGTTTGTGACCAGGAAGCTTAATGATCATAATTGCAAGTCTGTCTGACACTCCTTTGAATTCTATTATGTTATTTTTGAGATATTTCTTCACGATAAACCCAACACCATATAATCCCGCAGTTTCATTTTTGTAGTATAATATGTAGTTTTCATATTCTTCAATTTTCTCATCTGCTCTCCGTATCTCACTTAATCCTATTATATCCCAGTTTATTGTTTCTAAAGCATATTCTAGTTCTAATAAAGATTCTTTAGACTTTAATGTTCTAGTATTAAGCGTTGCTATATTTAGCTTGGATCTAGGTGTTGGCTTCGAGTTGGTTTCTACAATCTTTTGGGGGATGTGGTCTATCTCCCCGCGGTGACCAGCCGAATTGGGGATCTGGTTGTTTTTAATTGATGCATTTCTTTCTTTATTTGTATTCTTCGCGTTTCCGGTGTCTATTAATTCCTATGCCTTATTTTGTTGTGTTTGTTTTTCCGACAGAGAATGAGATCGGGCCCTCATATATGCATTTTGTGTCAGTTTTATGCATTTTGGAGGGGGCTATAACTGTCTTTTTCTCTGTATCGCGTTGTGGGGTGTGTATATTATTAGGTGACATCGATGAGTCCCTTTTCCTTTTTTCAGCTTCTGATTTTCCTTTTATTATGACTTTGTTGTTTTTAATGAATGCTATGTTTCCACGTTCCTTTTCTTGCTTTAATTGAAGCTGCAGGTTTTTACGCATCTCTATAGTTTCCTTTGAAAAGTCCTCTGTTATGTAAGTATTTGGTGGCATTTTTTTCTTATTTTTCAAGATTTCTGCTCTCTTTTGTTGTGACGTGAAAGTGATCATTATAGGCCTAGTTTTACCGTCTTGTTTTTGGCCAAGTCTATGATATTTGTTTATTTCGAATTTTTCAATATTGAGGTTTAAATTTTCAAATATAATATTTTTTATTATGATAAACAATTCTTCATAAGATTTTTCCGTTTCCTTGACACCGTGTAGCAGTAAGTTATTTTTCCTATTCATGTCTTCTAAGTGCTTTAACCTTCTGTTCAATGTTTCCACCTCCGCTTTTAAGTTTTTGTTTTCTTCCACAATCGGTTGAATTTTGTCATCCAAAGAACGCATTATAGTGTCAGTGACCGTCTTAGTTATTGTAGATGTTTGTTTTTCTAATTCCATTTTCATCATTTGAAATAGTTTTAACATATCTCCTGACATTCCTGTGGTATCCATAATGTTGTAAATAAAAAGTTCTCGGATGCGTGAAACGGAACGTTTAGGTAGAAAATGTTCGTTATGTTGGTAGCACTGTAGATGTGTCAAGCCGCGGAGTTGCGGACGGTCTGTGGTCTGACAACTTATAACTAACTTCACACTTGTTTCACGTAATTTGCAATATTTTTCTAACCTTGTATTGTTGTTATTCTGTTTTTTCTTGTGCAATCCGATGCAGTCCAAGTTCTATTTGTTTTCTGGTGTTGATTTCCAACAGGTGTGGTTGATTTTAGTTGTTATTTGCTTCGATTTTCGATTTATTTACGGGAGCTCGTTTGACACAGTGTTTCACGTTTGACAACCGGACGACGAGCTTATATTACTACGATATTAATTCTAAAAAAGCGTATATTTTTGTATGCAATAATGCAAATACTTGTTTAAATATATTAGACTAGCTGATGCCCGCGAGTTAATCCGCGTGGATTTAGGTTTATAAAAATCCCAAGGGAACCAACATGAGTTAGTTTCCTTGGGATTTTTATTTGAATAACTAGAATATGCCCATGGCTTCGCCCGTGTGAATTTTGGTTTTTAAAAATCCCGTGGGAAATTTTGATTTTCCAGGACAAAAAGTAGCCTATCTGTAGTAAACCCGTCCCACAACGGAAAAATGCCGCGGGATTCCCACAATTTAGGAGTGCAATTCCTTATAGCATCAGGGTTGAGGAGTTGGATATGTATTCGACTTCATTCAATGATAAAGTCTTTAATTGATAGGTACCTCAAATATCAATTTAAATAACCGACAGTTTCTAAATCTCATTAGTTATGGGGGTTAGGTCCCCTACAACATCAGGATTGAGGAGTCGGAATCCAAATTTTTTATGGGACAGTGTCGCAAAGGTCTTTTATCGATTAAAAAAAAATTACGCAGATCAGTTTAGAAATCTCGGAGATATTGTTGTACATAGGTAGAAAACCACAACTCCTCCTTTTTGAAAGTCGGTTAAAAAAGTAGTTTATGTTACCCCTTGATTAATTTTCTACTTGTCTATGAAAGTCCCGTCAAAATCGGTTCAGCCGTTCCGAAGATTAGCCCGTTCAAACAGACAGACAAAAATTTTAAAAACGTGTGATTCAGTTATGGTACAGTTCAAAAAACCATATGAGCTTAGAGGTAGTTATTTCGAAATTAAAGACAGACACTTCAATTTTATTTATTAGTATCTAAGTATAGACTAGACTTAGAGGATGTCCGCGTGGATTTAGGTTTTAAATCAAATAAATAAAATTTGCGAAGAATTGGAACGACACTCAGTAAAGAACGAAACCAAAGACCTCTTTCAAAAAGTCAAATACCTGACAAGAATTCGGAATGTTAAAACATGCGCAGTGAAAGATGAACAGGAGCGTTACTTACAGAAACAAATCAAGTTCTAGAGCGTTAGAGGCGATACTGCTCAGCACTATACGATAACCAGACTCCAGATGCATTACCCATAAGTTGGAACATGGATGAACAAGAACCTAACGTTCTTCCGTCAGAGATAGATCTGACAACAAGGATATTAAAGCTTGACAAGTCTCCGGGAAAAGATGCCATCCCAGCGGAACTCATAAATAACCTTGGCTCAGAAGGCATTGAGATAATGAAGAAAATCCGTAACGCGGTTTGGACTACAGGACATTGGCTTGCGGATTGGACCGAATAAGTTTTTATACCGTTACATAAAAAAGGCTCCACCACTGAATGCAGTAACTATAGAACTATCACCCTAATATCGCACGCCACTAAGATCCTGTTACATGTGATCAATCAACGAATAAAAAGTTATCTTGATCGCCAGATACCTGAAGAGCAAGCCGGATTTGTTAAAGAAAAGGGGACAAGAGAGCAAATCCTCAATGTCAGGCAGATTATAGAAAAGAGTAGGGAGTTCAATAGTCCTGTTGTACTGTGCTTCATTGATTACAGCAAGGCTTTAGACTGTGTAATGTGGAGCAAGTTATGGATGGTACTGTCAGAAATGGGAGTGCCACAACATCTTGTTGGTCTTATCCTGAATTTATACTGCAACAACCGCTTATTTGTAAGGATTGACACCGAATGTTCTAATGTGTTTTCTACCAAGAAAGGCGAACGACAGGGTTGTATCCTCTCACCCATGTTGTTTAACATTTACGTTGAGTACATAATTCGCAAAACAATGGAGAACTGGGAGAAAGGATTTCCAAAAATGGGAAAAAGAATATGCAACCTCCGGTATGCCGACGATACAGTGCTCGTTACCACCACCATGGATGACATGAAGGAACTCTTACAAAAAATAGAAGCAGAAAGTATGGATTTGGGTCTGACCATCAACAGGAGTAAGACCAAGTTGATGATAGTTGACCGCACCGGTAAGCTATCCAATACTAATATAATTCCATCTGTGGATGTGGTGGAGAATTACATTTATGTTGGGTCCCAAATCTGCAGTGATGGCAGTTGTGTGCCAGAGATAAAGAGACGCATTGCAATGGCGAAAAATGCCATGACAAGATTAATTGGGATATGGAAGAATAAAGGCATATCGCATAAAACCAAGAGCCGCCTCGTTCGGGCTTTAATTTTCCCAATTTTCATGTAGGAGTAGAAACATGGACCATCAAAGCAAGAGAAAGGCAAAGAATAGATGCGTTCGAAATGTGGTGCTGGAGGCGGATGCTGCGGATTCCGTAGACTGCCAAGCGCACAAACATGTCCATTCTTTCACAACTCGGAATCACTGCTCGGCTTTCCTCCATATGCTACCCACAATTGCTCTCATATTTCGGCCACATCATTCGGCGTTGGGATGACAGCCTAGAAAAGTTAATAGTGACAGGCAACACGGAGGTCAAAAGAGCGAGAGGCCGCTCACCAACTAGGTGGTCCGACCAGCTGAAAGAATCCAGCAGGTGTAGATTCTATCACTCTGTTAAAATGGCCAACAACAGAAGCCGGTGGAAACAATTAATCCATACGAGGGCAGTATGCCAGAACCACGATCTTCAGCAATGAAGGAACGACCGGAGAGAGAGTATGCGTTTGCACTTTTTATCCTGGAAAAATCCACAGTTCCCATGGGATTTTGAAAAAACCGCAATCTATAGATACAGCTATAGGTAGATTACTATAGCAAACTTCCTTGAAAGTTGGTATAAAGATTGGAAAAGGGAGCAGGAACGGGAAACGGAAATCCACGATTCCCTCGGGATTTGTGAAAAACCGAAATTCATGCGGGCGGAGCCGCAGGCAAAAGCTAGTAGAGAATAAGAAGTATTGAAAAGCGTACTTTATAATATACACTACTATAATATAATATACTACTTTTATAATAAATATGTCTCAAATAATATATTTCATTTCTTTATGTCTTCTTTTTCGATAAAAAGTAGGTATAAACCCTTTTTTTACTGCGAGCTCTACGTATTTTAGATTTGTAATAATGATTTTTATGAACCTTAGCGTCAAGAAATAGAGTTCAATTTCGCGATAAAAGTTAACGGATTCCGGGACATAATATCGTTTACTAGTACAAATCTGCCGACTACTGGTACAATCGGCCCTTTTCCACATTTTTTTGTATTATTACGTATTATCTTTCATTTTAATTTTAAATAAAATAATAACAATAAAACTAGAATAAATTACCTATCTAGTCATATAATTCTCATTACTGTAAGTTTACGAATTTCAACATAGCAATCATGCAAAGTTAGCGAAGTTCAAAACTTAACGGATATTGGGACGTTTGCCTTAGTGGAGATAATCCGATGACTTCATAGTTATCTACTCGTTTGCATAACGGTGCCAATTCTGTTGTACGCAATCTCTAAACCAAATTGACAGCTCTAAATGTAATGCTACGCCTTTTCCACAGGGGACACTATGAGAAGGATAGCAGTAGGGGTTTTTTTTGAACTGCTTGCTTTCTATAGTTTTATAGTTTTGCGGAGTTGTAAGCGGTTTATTTAAATCGATCTTCTATTAAATATTTTTTAAGTATTCGAGCATACTCCGGTAAACTTCATATGAATCCAGCGGGTAATGTAGTTTTATACATATTATGTTTTATTCCAATCTGCCACCGCATTTCTGCCCCGTTGCATCTGCTTTATTATAATCTGAATGATCAATTCACTAGACCATATATTAATATGGAGTCAACTTTGACATATAAGGGCCTACGACGTTGACACATGAATACAAATAATATTATGAATAATAAATACCTATAGTAATGCATGGACACCCTATGACATACGATTGCAATTTCTTTATGCAACAGCAGAAATAAGGACACTTGTTTATACCGAGTGATGACAGATATATATGATACACGATATCTGCTTTGACTATAGTATATCATAATTATGGATTATCTTTATCTATATACATATATGTATAAAACAAAGTCGTGTTAGTTCGAACACTTATTACATTTTCCCATACAAAATGTATATGTATGTAATGTTCACGGGTTTCGTAGCTGTAGGTGCCGATTTGGATGTGTGTATATATTTCAATCCTTGATGGTTTGAAAACACAATTACCGGGTAGGTACAGGCACACGAGTAGTAAATCTACAGAGGGGAAGCTTCCACAAGCGGCCCGCTGTAGGTATACTCACACAAACACACTCACCAACGGTTCACGGACGCCCGCTCGTTCCACTAACCGGTACAGTTGGTGACAAACTGTGCGCATATGTGTGAGTGTACCTACAGCGGGCCGCTTACTAGAAGCTTCCCCTCTGTAGGTA
Organism: Melanargia galathea; assembly: GCA_920104075.1. Lineage (NCBI taxonomy): Eukaryota > Metazoa > Arthropoda > Insecta > Lepidoptera > Nymphalidae > Melanargia > Melanargia galathea. The sequence continues at coordinate 25,194,724 of OV049863.1, read as the reverse complement.
CTCTGTGGTACAGGTAACCTACCGGGTCTCGGTAGGTGACGCTGATGTCGGTATGTCACCACCGGGCAGGACGAAGTCTGCCGGATCCACTAGTTATACGATTACCAAAATTTGCAGTAAAAATGTGAAAAGTGCTAGGTAGGTAGGTACATGGCACCAAAAAAACTTATCTAGCCTTTTATATTGTCCCGTTATATTTGTATCTAAGCTACGTGTTTTTATTTAATTACACAGAAATTACAAAAGTATAAAGTAGAGTTACAAAAGTAATCTTTATAATTTTAAATATGTATTCTTGACATCTTTATGCAATAGCTTAAATATATCTTAATTGATCTTACATAAATATATATATACTTATAAATCAAACCTATTATACTATAGCTATACTGTTATACTATTATAGTATAGCTAGCCACTATAAGTTTACCTGTAACAACCAACCATTTTTTAAAAACGTATGTAAATGCGAAATCAAAAGGAGCAAAGTCACCGCACCATAACATGATAACAATCGATCATGGCCGCCAGTTGTTTGCCTCCGCGTTGTACAAACACAATCGCAAACAAGATTCGAGATCGCTCTGATGGGGATTGATGATATGCCACACGTGGGCGTGGCCGCACCCCACGCCGATACTTGGCCTAAATATTTCTCAAACTAATTCTAACTTAGCACCATATTATTACACAAGTCGTCAGATTAAAATTTAAAAACAGCGCGATTTACCACCTGGTGGCTTACAACAGAAACTATAAAGTCACATACAGGCCTCACGATTGAATAAGCAGGTCGCGTGAGGTTGTGTAGGGACTTGAAATATTGTGATAATGTTCATAGTCGCGGGTGAAAACGATTTGCCAATAGCAGATTTTATAAATATGCCTTTTCTCGGTTCCAGGTGAGAGCTGCATAGAGAAACCGCTCGCGACGCTGTGGAGGAACTACCAGCAGTCCACGAAACCCGACGTGGTGATGAAGCTGTCCGTCACCAACTCCGGCCTCAAGGGCTTCACCAAAGAACACGGCCTCACCGAGTACTGGTCCCACCGCATCACCTACTGCGCGTCGCCGCCCCACTACCCCAAGCTGTTCTGCTGGGTGTACCGCCACGAGGGCAAGAAGCTGAAACACGAACTGCGCTGCCACGCCGTTCTCTGCACCAAAGAATCCGTATCAAAGAGAATTACCGAGGAACTACAGTTCAAACTCAAACAGGCACTAGTCGAATTCAAAAAAGATAGAATCTCCAAACAGAACGCGAGGCTCAGCCTCGCCAATAGCGTCTACGATAACCCGAGCATGCCTCGCAGGAAAATACTCTTGAGCGTGGGAGCGACGAACTACAGGCCGCCGCTAGAGAGATCAAAGTCAGCTCCTAAACTCGGTGCCATCGAAGAACTCTGCTCGGAAGAAGACGAAGAAGAAGCGGAAATGAACGCGAAAAAAGAGCGATGCCAGTTCACCATGGAGCTCTCCACGTCACAAATTCTGGACAGGCGGCGATCGGAAATGATGTCGCCCCGCAAGCTGTCGTGCCCCGAAGGAGTAATGGATAGGATGCAGCTGGAGTCCGAGAAAAAGGAGGCGGAAGCGACCGAGAAGTTAATCAACCTACTCGTCCAAGAGAGTAAGCTGAAGGCTGAGATCGAACGCCAAAATGAAACTAGTCAACACGATACCGAGAGAGAGGAATCTAGATTAAAAACACTGGAGTCGATCGAGGAGACCGCCGAATCAAACGACAATTTGAACGCGATCTGCGATAGGAAAAACTTACTGCTATCTCAAAGTAACTACCTCGTCACGGATAGCGACGATGGGTCTGTTTCTTCGGGGTGCGAGACGGCGAGCACGGTCACCTCGAGCGACGCCGAGCCCTCCTCGCTTCCTTCGCAGTTCTCCCACGAGGAGATGCACAAGGAGCTGGACAGCGACGAGGAGCGAGCGCCGGCGTTCGGCAGGATGCGCAACTTTGAAAGCGCATCCCTGAGGAACGGCAGTAGATGTTATACAACCTCCATTCATACCCTGACGAGCGATTCGTGTACGGCGGCTTCCGACGAAGTCAGCCACGTGCCGATCGGGGAGAAGAACACTTTCCGTCGGCGCTCCACGTACCCCCCGCTGAGAACTGACTCCAGTATACTGGAGAGCAAGTTTGCGAATCTCATAGACAATTTGACAGATGTGGACAGTTTGAACTCGAGCACGGAGACGGAAGTTTTCAAAAACTCTGGCGACAACGACAGCGCTTGCAGCGACGAATCTGGCTACTCTGAACTTCTAGATGGCAAAGAGAGTATTATTGGCAACACGATTATGGTCTAAGTGATGGAGAAAAATCTATGTCTGAAAATGCCACAGCAATGCACGGTACCGCTAACTTTTAGGGTGGGTTTAGACGTTCAATAAATGTTGACTTTTATTAATTTAATTAAATGTTGAATTGACCGTCTGAACAATGCCTTTAGTATTTAGCTTATACCTACTTCTTTATTGTTAGTTGTATATAACAGGGTACATGATGTACTTTATTATTGTTTTAGATATCTGTATGTATATATTGTAATATAAATTCGTAAAATTTGATTTTACGAACAGTAGAAAAATATTTTGGATATTTTTATTATTTTTATCTCGGATGACCGTTTTGTTGGTAATAAATTAATTATTATTTATCGCTTGTGTATATTAGATTGTTAGTGTAAAGTTTAGATGCAATTCTCGAAATAATCAAATGAATCTGTTTTATGTATATTTGTATATTGTAAACAAGGTCTATAGGTACTTACACATTCCACTAATTATACATTATACACCGTTTATTATTTGGGTCAACCATGTCTGTAGTGAGGATTTTAAAAATAATAAATATAAGAAAAATATTCTGTCTGTATTTTATTTTATAATGCCACAGATTGAGTAGACCTAGCGAAAGGAAATAGTTAACTAGAATTGTGTGTGAATGTGTCATTTAATATGAAGACGCCTTTGATCCATACAATTTTACTCAGGGCTCAGGGCTTTAGTGGTTCTATATCTTTAACGTTAATATGCGTAAACCTGTCATTTAGTACGGTAATGAATTTCAGGAAAAAGTTATGATTTGTGATCTTCATATTAAAGTCAGATTTACACACCACCACTCCAGCCTTTTAACGTTCCACAGTTGGGCACAGGCCTCCTCTCTCATAGGAGAGAGGGATTTAGGGCTTAGACCCACCACGCTGCTCCAATGCAGGTTGGCGGGCTTTAAAGATTGTCACATGACTGACTGCTTAACGTGTTCTTCGAGGCACGGGGGTGAAACACCGGCAACTACCAACTCCGGGCTGGCACTTAGAATATTTTATTAATAGAAAAATCCAATACCTAACAATTACTTGCCCGACCCGGGAATCGAACCCGGGACCTCGTGATCTGCAGTCGAACATGCTAACCACTATACCAACGAGGCAAAAAGCACAGTATAAAAAGTTTCAAACCTCAAAACGCTTGTTGGTACAACTTAAGATTTTATTAATAACAATGGTAAGTAATAAGTATATTATAGCCGAGCATCGAAACATGGACTTCTTGCGAGTAAGATCCATGCCTGCCTAAGATGAGTGTCTAAACATTCCCTCTCTTTCTGTCGCGTAATATTTTTCTCATCTGACGCGGTAATCGATTTGATTTGCACCGACGCGCGCGACGTTGGAAGGTTGCATCGATGCAGGTACTTACAGCTTGGTAATCAAAGTGAGCCAGGCCTAATTTAAAGTAATCTGTGTTTAAAGTAGATTATTACTGCAGAGTGCAGCGTTTACGTGAAACAAGCACCGTGACAACTGAACTCAAAGAAATAAGGGTGCGTGTAACCGAAACAACACCTGTCGCTGTGTGGTTCGTTACCACTTGTCACGCGAGCTCGCCTGCTCTACCACGCTCTACACAGTATAGTGGACGCGTAGAGTCACAGTAGTCACACCGCCGACACTTCTTACAAGCGAAATACTACTGACTAGGACTATTAAGGTATATCGAGCGGAACAAAGACAACGCTACAGATAGGTAGGTTACAGTACGCTACGGACTACGGTACAGGTAGGTACGTCCTACTCAACGATGCAAGCGACGCGACGCGACGGCGCGACTAGTTGCCTGCAGGTCGACTGAGTGTCTTCTCTTTACGCGTCACATGGAAGCGGACTAGAAGGGGAGATACGGAAGCTGAAAGGGGTTTGTTAGTTTAGTCTAAGTTTACAATTGGTAAGGATCAAAGATAGGTATTATAAGAAATGAAGGCACAAATCACAATCTGTCGCGCATTGTTTAACTTAACTTCTGGGACAGGGATAGGTAAGTCTAACGTCTTACGTGAAAACCGACGGGTTTCCGCTGCAATCTAAATTATATGAAAGGAAAAGTTTAGTGTGTGATTCATCTATCAACGTATCTGTGATCACTGCTAATCGTGCTGCGGCTAATAATAGCTATTTATAAGTATATTATGACGTAGGCATCCTCTAAGAAAGTTATCAATCCAAATCGAACTTAACGTGAGTGAAGTCGCGGGCATAAGTTAGTACCATCCTCATCATCATCAGGTCAGTAGCCCACTACAGGGCACGGGTCACCTCTCAGAATGAGAAGATTTTAGGCTGTAGTCCACCAGCTGGCCAAGTGCGGATTGGTAGTCCTCACACGCATTTGAGAACATTATGGAGATTTCTCAGGCATGCCGGTTTCTTCACGATGTTTTCCTTCAAGAAAAGTCAGAAGTGCGTGCCGGGGATCGAACTGGGCCCACCTGAAAGGGAGGCTGAAGTTTTAACCACTAGGCTATCACCGCTGGCTAAAGTTAGTGTAACATATCCATATTAAGGACGTGCCTTTTGCAGACGGAATCCCAAAGAGATCTTCCGCGTACGGAATTCCGTTCCTCAATAAGGCAATAAAATAAAAAGATCTTTTACGATGAATTTCAATACAGCCTTTAATAAATAATGAATCGGGCTTGAAATTTATTCTCGGACAGAATAATTATACACCCATCACAATTTTTCCTTCTACCTGTTAATGTCACCCGGGGTTCACGGAGATACCCGCAGGGCATCGACCGACGAGGTCACACCCATCAGTCAAATTGTCAACCATCGTTACTGAGGATAATTGCAAACAATTGCTGCGATTTTCGAGAAAACTACCATTCAGCACTGCCCTTGGACTTTGCTTATCCATATATACATTTTTCCTTGTATATCTAAAATTATTATTCTTTGCCTGCACTCGATTTATTTTTTAATAACGTTTTGAGCTCAGCATCCTCTGACATGTTGTCAGAGACCTTTTTGAATGCGAATTTCGCTCTGAAAAGATGCCAGCTCACGACAGTGATAATATACTGTAAATATTTTTTATTAGTAACTAGGGACCCGCCCCGGCCTCGCACGAGTAGGTACCTAGTAATTACCCGCTACGTACCCGCTACTAATCACACATTGATTTGTTATATCTCAAAGGGCGTTAGTCAGCGTCTTCGATGAAAGTTCCCAGGTGGCTTGACTTTTCCGACATTTACAACAATTATCGTCATATTTCAACCAATTTACACTAAATCTTAACCAATTACTAGTATACACATAAACCTTCCTCATGAATCACTCTGTCTATTGGTGAAAACCGCATGAAAAAGTTTTTTGCGAACAGACACACAGACAGATGCGGCGGGGGACTTTGTTTTATAATAGGTATGTAGTGAGGATAAATATATTATCATGTGTGATGGATGAAATCCACAAAAATGATATTTATAACCCGGAATGCCCCGTCATTCTGGGACAACCTCCAACCTTTAGATTCTTTAGAACATGGAAGTTTTTCTGTTTCCTCACAAGTTACTCGCGCGGAAGACTTAAAAACTCACAAGTTTCCGAACAAGAATGAAAGTAGGACGCGATCCCTTTTAAAAGAGAAAAAGTTTTCATAGCTCAGTAGCTACCTACCTGCTTACCTACTTTGTTGTTAGACTTTATACTTACTAAGTATCAATTTAATGTTTTATAACAGAGTTTTAAAAGTCACTGAATTATTTCTACCCCAGGAGCTTAGTCCAGTGATTAGACTAAGTACCTATTTCAATTCTAAATTGGTCTCGATTTCATATTACCAGGTTTTTTTCTTCACTCAAGAAATCGAGAGCTCTAAAAAGCTCGAGGTGTAAGATAATTCCAAACAAGTGCTGGTTCCACCATCACCACTACAGCCTTTTAACTTCCCACTGCTGGGCACAGACCTCCTGTCTCATAGGAGCGAGGGATTTATAGCTTAGACCCACCACGCTGCTCCAATCCGGATAGGCAGACTTTAACGACTATTGTCACATAATAGTGATAACGAGCGGATACCCGCGACTTCGTTCGCGTGGATATTGATTTTAATAATCCCGTGGGAATCATTTTGTTTTTCCTATGCTCCTTTGAGCTTAAACCTTGCTAAAAACTGTTAAAAGTTCACTGGCGGATGTTTAGGTACATCAAAATGTAAACATCCGCCAGTGAAAGTCCCATCAAAATCGGTTCAGCCTTTCGGAGATTAGCCAGTAGTCTTTAAAGTATCTACTTTCTAACAAAAAAAGAATGAATGAAATCGGACCACCCGTTAACGAATTACAGCTAAGTACACATTTTGCCTTTCATCCCCTCTCCCAAGGGAACCGTGCTGAATTTCGGGATAAAAAGTATCCTATATGTTACTCCATAGTATTAACTTAAATCATGCCGAGTTTCATTTCAATCCATTTAGTAGTTTTTACGTGATGCGCGCACAAACATACAGACAAACAGACAAACAGATAAACAGACAAACAGACAAACAGATAAACAGACAAACAGACAAAAATTTCAAAAATAGCTTTTTTACGTTCTATTACTTATCCCTAACATCCCCCAGTTATTATTTTGCAAAACTCTTCAATGTACAGATACGGCAATTCTACGATTTTATTATATGTATAGATAGATAGATATAGAAGATAACCGGAACCGACTGCATAACGTGCTATCCGAGGCACGGGGGTGAGACACTACCAACTCCGGGCTGGCAATGAGAATTTCTTAACACAAAACCCCAATAGATACCTAACCCGGGAATCGAACCCGGGACCTCGTGATCTGCAGTCGAATATACTAACCACTAGATCAATGACGCAGTGAAAGTTTAATTGAATAAAAGCATTTTTGTTCTATTTTTTGACCGACTCCCAAAAAGGAGGAGGTTCTCGATTCGGCGCGTATTTTTTTTAAAGCTACAACACAATAATTATTATCTGTAGATATAATGAACGCGCTCTTGACAAGAAATCCAAATTCTTTTGGAAGACAAAGGAAAACTCTTAATAACAAATAATCTTGGTAGAAATTCTGAGGTAGATAAATATAGAGTAAAACGTAGAGAAAGGTCAAACATGTACATAGTAGAACAAAAAACCGGCCAAGTGCGTGGCGGGCCACGCGCAGTGTAGAGTTCCGTAGTCACAATCCTCGAAAAACAAATATAACTCCTTAACCTGTGAACCCTACTTAGCCGTGATAGTTTTCCTTTAAAATTGATTATATACCCTACAGCTGTGAATTTTTTCAAGTTCCTATATACTGCCATTTGGCTGATAGAGGGGGGGGGGGGGGACACTTGACTCTAATAAAAATTTGCACTTTAAAACATCATATTTTACAAACGGGTCTAGAAATCGAAAAATGATGTTCCCACACCCACAGTATTTTTAAAAGACCTATTCAACGATACCCCACACTATGGGGTAGACGAGAAAAAAAATATTCATCCCCACTTTACATGTAGGGGAGCTACCCTAAAAAAAAATATTTATCAAAATTTTATTTCACTACTTTGTCGGCGTGATTAATATTTATACTCATGCCAAATTACGGATTTCTAGCACTAATAGTCTCTGAGATTAACCGAGGACGGACAGACGGACAGACGGACGGACATGGCGAAACTATAAGGGTTCCTTGTTTACTACGGAACCCTAAAAATGACATTTAACTATACCTACATAGCCCGAAGTCAGAAATAAAAGCCGGCATTAAAAGTTTAAACATGATGATAGGTTATATTGAGCAAATCATCGGAAAGTCAATACCCTGCATGACTCAGGAAGTGTTTTGGCTTCCGTCGCCATGGTGACGACCCGATTCCACTCCAGGTCGGGGATATTCTGAATATTTTGACCGTTTTATTAGCCTCCGTAACCCTGTATCTACCTAGGTAAGTACTTATCTATGTACAATGTAGATTTTCTTATCAAAATCGATTTTCGTGAACCATTTTGTAAGTATGATACATACAGTATTTTTATTACCTGCACTAGCGTCATAATTTCTCTTGTGGCTAGATTGCTCAGCTTTGGATCATGAGGTCGTGGGTTTGAGTCCCGGGTCGGGCTAAACTAAGAACAACAACGGTTTTCTGTCTAGAAAAAGTGAATAGCAGTCCTGTTGGGAAGTTGGCGGCGTGACAACACCCCCGTGCCTCGGAGAGCACGTAGGTAAATCCTACGCCTGATGATCTCTTTCCGGTCGTGACGCATCTAACTATGAGAGTGAGGCAAAACAGAGTGCACCTGTGCATGCGGACACACATGTGCACTATAATAGTATCTCTCCCATAGTCTCGGTCGCGAGGACATTATTTATTGTGGTAAAACAAAAAAAAAAATATGAAAATAAATTATTTTGTCGAATGGAGCTCCTGTAATGACTAACTATGTAGTTATGTTCCCGGTAGGGTCAATCTGGAATGCCGGCCAAAGGACCTAGGTAAGTATCTACATCCTAATTAAAATAGGAACGAACACAGTCTAATTAAATTAAAAAAAAAACTTTTAGGCAACATTTAGGCAAGCGGATTTACGCTGTGGTTATATTGTTACAAAATTACATGAAATTATTATTGTTTTACAAGTTTATCTAGTGAATCTTCATTTTGTAATTAATAATAGGGCTTGTAATACCAGTTGGATTAACGTTGCATATCAGTAGGTAAGGTTGGGTCGCCTAAGTTCGGACTTTTTTGAGTCAATTTTTGACCGTGTTGCAAAATAATTTTTTTTTTTCATTTAATACAACTATTTTCCAAATAAACTATTAGTGGAAGTTATCCTACTAATATTATAAATGTGAAAGTGTGGATGTTTGGATGTTTGGATGTTTAGATGTTTGTATGTTTGGATGTTTGTTACTCAATCACGCCGCAACTACTGAACCGATTTGGCTGAAATTTTGAATGGAGATAGCTTATGCCCTGACTTAAAACATAGGCTACTTTTTATCCCGGAAAAGTATTCCTGTGGGATTAAAATAGATATAATCTTCCAAAAACGTCATAGAGGGCGCTGACTGTTCTTAGGTAAATCACGTTCACATAACACATTATTGCAATAGTTTGCTGTGTTGCATGCATTGGCAACACATAGGCTACTTTTTATCCTGGAAAAAATGCACAGTTCCCATGGGATTTTGAAAACCCCGAAGTCTATATCTACAGCTATAGGTAGATTATTATAGCGAACTTCCTTGATAGAAAGTATAAAGGTTGGAAAAGGGAGCGGGAACGGGAACTGGGAATCATCGGTTCCCTCGGGATTTGTTCAAAACCGAAATTCACGCGAGCGAAGCTGCAGGCAGAAGCTATCACACATAATCACAATACCAATCCTACTAATCCTACTATCCTACTAATATTATGAATGTGAAAGTGTGGATGTTTGGATGTTTGGATGTTTAGATGTTTGTTACTCAATCACGCCGCAACTACTGAACTGATTTTGCTGAAATTTTGAATGGAGATAGCTTATGCCCTGACTTAAAACATAGGCTACCTTTTATCCCGGCAATAATAATATAAATGTGAAAGTGTCGATGTTTGGATGTTTAGATGTTTGGATGTTTGTTACTCAATCACGCCGCAACTACTAAACTGATTTGGCTGAAATTTTGAATGGAGATAGCTTATGCCCTGACTTAAAACATAGGCTACCTTTTATCCCGGAAAAGTATTCCTGTGGGACTAAAATAGATATAGACTTCCAAAAACGCGATAGATGGCGTTGACTGTTCTTAGGTAAATCACGCTCACATAGCACATTATTACAATCGTTGCATGCATCTGTATGCGTATGCACTTTTTATCCTGGAAAAATGCACAGTTCCCACGGTATTTTGATAAAACCGAAATATATATCTACAGCTATAGGTAGATTACTATAGCAAACTTCTTTGAAAGTGGGTATAAAGCTTGGAAAAGGGAGCGGGAACGGGAGTCGGAAATCCACGATTCCCTCGGGATTTGTGAAATACCAAAATTCACGCGGGCGAAGCCGCGGGCAGAATCTAGTTAGCAATAAAAGCAATTATCTGATCCACCTTTTATTTTATTTGATAGATGGAATAGATTGTGTGAGACACGCCTCAAAGTGACAGAATATTTTTTCTGACTACTTTTCAAGAAACCCGTGTGAAGCCTAAGTTCGGACTACTACTTAATTTCACTTCTGTAGCTACAGCATTAGAGTGCACAGAAGAAAAATATCCGTTCTTTAGTTGACAATAACGTAACACAAAGTCGTAGTATAATTCCACGTGGTGTGACTAGGACAGGTAATTCTTTTTTTTTTTTTGCGTTTTTTAGTCCGATCTTCCCTCCTCAGCCTAACGAGAGCTAAATTGAGTTTCTCAAACTTTATACACTCAGCCGGGGAGCTTTCTTAAGATAATGACTTAAGACCGGACAAACATAATTATTTGCCAAAACTCGATCGTTGAGAGTAGATGTCGGTATGCCGTATAATTTGGATGCCGCACAGTTTGAAAATTCTTTACTTTTAACTCTTTCCACAGCTTCTTTCAAATCATGTTCGGTAATCGGTATAAGTGGTCGCTCGAAGTGTGCGTCTCTGATATTTTGTAGGCATGATTAATCAGTAACCATTAATAAATTCTTAGTCCTAATCTCAGGAACTACTGGACCGATTTCAAAAATTCTTTCACCGTTGGATATGTACGTGATCCTTGAGTGCTATAGGCTATATATGTACCACGGGCGAAGCCGGGGCGGACCGCTAGCTTGAAATAATAGTTATTATTTATTATTACATGCAAATAAGTAGATTATAAATAAGTAGATTAGAGTAAATAGAATCATATTCTAACAGAAAGAGAACTTGATGGTACCATGATTACATGATCCGTATTTTAATTTATTTCACCTAACTCACAGATGTCAAAAGAATAGAGTCCATCCAGTAAAAGTTGTCCCTGAAATCCAGCACGAAAAACGGAAAAATTGTCTTTTTCCGTATTTATAGATCATTAAAATTTTACACTCATCTATACTAATAAATAAAATTGAAGTGTCTGTCTGTAATATCGAAATAACTACCTCATATTAAGCTCATATGGTTATTTGAACGCTACCATAACCGAATCACACGTTTTTAAAATTTTTGTCTGTCTGTCTGTCTGTCTGTCTGTCTGTCTGTCTGTCTGTCTGTCTGTCTGTCTGTCTGTCTGTTTGAACGGGCTAATCTTCGGAACGGCTGAACCGATTTTGACGGGACCTTCACATACAAGTAGAGAATTAACCAGGGAGTAACATAGGCTACTTTTTTAACCGACTTTCAAAAAAGGAGGAGTTGTGTTTTTCTACCTATGTACACCGATATCTCCGAGATTTCTGAACCGATTTGCGTAATTTTTTTTTAATCGATAGAGAAACATTGCGACCCTGTTCTATAAAAAAATTGGATTCCAACTCCTCAATCCTGATGCTGTAGGGAACCTAATCCCCAAAATTAATGGGTTTTAGAAACTTTCGGTTATTTAAATTGATATTGGGGGTACCAATTAAAGGCTTTATCGTTTAATGAACTCGAGTAGGTACATATCCAACTCCTCAACCCTGATGCTGTAAGGAATTGTATTCCGAAATCGTGGGGATCCCACGGGATTTTTCCGTTTTGGAGACGAGTTTCTACAGATAAGCTACTTTTTGTTCTGGAAAATCAAAAGTTCCCACGGGATTTTTAAAAACCTAAATCCACACGGGCGAAGCCGTGGGCATCATCTAGTACATAATATATTTAAAGTGTATGATGTCTCAAGTATTCCTTAGTGAAGGCACTTATTTCCGTGAAGAATTCCCGCGCCATATCAGGGACATCTTGTTGACCAGACTTTACATTTTTCATAGCATGTCAGCTTAGTGAACTTGCTTAAAAACAAAACAGATAATAGCTTAACTAAAAATTCATCATTTACATAGGAAGTAAATAATAACATAGATAAGAAGATATTATGCGTACCTAATTACCTTTTTGTTATTCCGAAAACGGTAATTCAGTATCAATTTATTTTGATCAATTTAAGTAAGTAATTTATTTCGATCCAAATATTTTGAGAACCACTGCTTTTTTTTAAGTGCCTTAAGGTCGGATTATTATAGTCCGATCTTCAGCAAGGGGAGGAAAGTCCGGATCTAGGCTTACAAACGCCCTGGGCGTAAACAAAGTATACAAATCTATAGAGTATTTGCTAATTCTACGCGAAATTCAACTTAAAAAGCATTAAAATGATAAATACTTATCATAATTTCGAAACAAAGTTTTGGAGGAAAGACCGGATCACTAAAATTTCACTAAAAACGGCATATTTTTTTCCAAACTCTAGTGCACGCGTGTTTCTTATCGCAGCGCCGTTCGCGGAATGAAGGGAGAAAGTAGAAACAGAATAAAATGGCGGACCAAACTGTGTTGCCACTCGTGATAAATATTGCTTCATTTGCGGTAAATTCGATGCATCCGTTCTTATGTCACATCCGATCTTAGGCGACCCAACCTTATGTTGGTGTTCGTGGCGCATCATTTATACTTAACTAGCTTCTGCCCGCGGCTTCGCCTGCGTGAATTTCGGTTTTTCACAAATCCCGACGGAATCGTGGTTTCGGTTCCCGTTCCCGCTCCCTTTTCCAACCTTTATACCTACTTTCAAGGAAGTTTGCTATACCTAGTACCTACCTAATCTACCTATGTAGCTATAGCTACATTCTTCGGGATTCAAAGCCTCGCTTGTTCAACTTTTGAACCGACGACGCCCGAGCCAATGACGATACCTACTTTATAAGATTGTGTTTATGTAGTATAATAATAGCGCTAAGTTTTCGGTAGCGGTCTCCTTATACCATGTAGGTATATACGGTCGTCCTCCTTTTTTGAAATCGGTTAAAAAAAACGTACGAAACTATTTGTATAAAGCGCCATCTGTTTTAAGATGGTTGAACTAACTTGAGCAGCGCCATCTTCTGGAACGTACTTGAACCGCTTCAAACATTGTTCATAGGCTAGACGTTTTCAACCCTCATGTGACATCTAAGTAGATGGAATATCGGACAGATGTCACTAAAAGTATTTTGAAGCTTCACAAAAGTTATAATAGGTAACAAATCGTACACCGCCGTATAATAAGACTTTTGCAAAATAATAACTGGGGGGTGTAAGTAATAGAACATAAAAAAGCTATTTTTGAAATTTTTGTCTGTTTGTCTGTATGTTTGTGCACGCATCACGCAAAAAAACTACTGAATGGAGTGAAATAAAACTTGGCATGATAAAAGTTCATACTACGTCCGTAGTACGGAGTAACATAATATGGAATAGATACTTTTTATCCCGAAATTCAACACGGTTCCTGTGGGAGAGGGGATGAAAGTCAAAATGTGTACTTAGCTCTAATTCATTAACGCATGGTCCGATTTCATTCATTCTTTTTTTGTTAGAAAGGTTAAAGGAGATACTTTAAAGATTACCAGCTAATCTCTGAAAGGCTGGATCGATTTTGATGGGACTTTCACTGGCGGATGTTTACATTTTGATGTACCTAAACATCCGCCAGTGAACTTTTAACGGTTTTTAGCAAGGTATGAGCTGAAAGGAGCTTAGGAAAAGAGTTCCCGCGGGACTTTCAAAAACCTAAATCAACGCGAACGAAGTCACGGGCATCCTCTAGTTATTAATAACATACAAGTTAAATAGACAAAAAATTCTTAAAAATTACTAGCCTACTATTCAAATTAGATAACAACGTCAAAATATTTCTATATCCTTTAAAAATTATGCTTGATGACGATTCTCGAGCAGTTTATTTGGTCAACGCTGACATACCGTGGTAGAAGTACCTATTCCAAAATGAAACTTATATTTTCAGGGAATAAGTTAAATTTAGAATACTACCGATTCATAAAAATTCGTTTTTTTAAACATTGTATTCTGTACGGGTACGGAGGTAAAGGTAAATAAATCTTAATCGAACAAGTGCAAGGATGACAGGTTTGACAATTGAGTGACAATAAGACAAAAGATTTCGGAAAAATGAGTCGGTAGCATTTATGGAGGTAAATATTTTGGTTTGCCGATTGTTTGGACCCCCAGCAGGTGCTTTTGGACCCATTGCTTTTATATCGAGTGACGAATCCTTGTGCAAGTTATCGGAGCTCGGATAATTGTTCGGTAGTCTAAACACGGAACAAATGGACCTTAAAGCGTGACAAGAGACATAATAACTCCGTAGGTGTGAGAGGGCTTCCATCGATCAGGTGGACGCAGAAAAAATCCATTTTGTGTAAAAAAATAATGTGTTAAGGATTGAATTAGGTACCTACGTATATTTAAAATATATTCTAGTATAGATACTTACTTACTCATTTATTTTTACCTAATTAGGTACGATTTTAGAAAAAAAAATCGGTAGTTGATAATTGGGTGTTACCACAGTTACCCCAATCATCCAATGATGTCCATTGATCATTGATCGATATAGAATACCGACCGGTACCGCCACGCCTATTCATAAAACTGATTCTGCTAGGAAGAGCCGTTGCCCTCAGTTGACTCAGCAGTTGCCCTTATTAAAACACAAGTTACAATATTTTAAACACTTCACACTATCCTATGGTCAGCTGAATGCAAATTCATTAATTTTGGACGAACCTCGACTCAATAAAATATTATGTGTTTTTCTTTTTACAAATTGTTTAAATTTGTGTAATGCCAAATCTAAAAATTCTTTCGGAATCAAGTTATAAAAGCGTAGAGGACGATATTACATCTCTGTATATTAAAAATGAATGTTTTGTCTCACATAAACTGTATTATTTATTGTAAAATACTACGACGGTAAATACCATAAGATTCGCGTGATCCGAGTTTACATCGGATGGCTCGGCTCCTTTCTGTAATTAAAAATAGTTTGAATATTAGCAGCTCTGCTCAACAGTTCTTAACTTGCGTTACAAGAAACACAATGCTTTGAAGACTCTAATAAGTTGCCTTTACGTCAATAGTTTTAATTTCCCTACTCCACATCACGCAGCGCATGAACACGTCATCGTGGAATGGTTCCCTTTTCGTCACAATGTCTTGTTTTGTCTGCCCCCGATTGTCCTTCAGGTGTGACAAATGCCCGCCCACGTCTACTTTGTCGTAGGCTTTTTTATATGTTGCAGGTAAAAATGAAATCCGAACTTTAAGCAACTTCCTAGTTTTTAATCGTCAAGCCTCTATTTTTAATTGGCTTCAAAAAATCAAGGGTGGTTTTCAATTCAGTGCGCAATTATTTGTTTAGACTCTATTTATGTTCACAGCGAAATAACAATAATCCCCATCAGATACCTCGTCCCGACACTTCATACAATCGAACCTACTATAGTAACTGACAAGGACAACGGTCTTTATAGTACTTCTAGATGTACTTCTAAATTGCGGTTGGAGGTGGACGATTACGTAGACTTTTTACGCATTAATATATTGTAGTATTCTTTAACTACAGCAAGACACTAGACAGATATTAGACATAATTATTATCTGTCTTTACTCGTTCTGCGCTCAGTTTTGCGTCTGACTCCAGTTCCAGTGAAAAAGTTGTGCGTTTGACAAAATTAATTGTATCGCTATCCTATTCATATCTACGCAAATGTCGAATTGTTTTTAACACTTTTAACACCATCCCAACTTTTGTCAAACTCTAGTTTTATTGATAAAATCCTGATTACTTACAATCTTGCGACAGGTAAGTACATTGCGCAAAAATGTAGACCATTGTTCTACTTTTTTAGAAATAAAAACTAAACTGAACTGAGCACCTTCCTTTTATTAATATCTGCTACCGAGAGACCTAAACAGACACAATGTGTTTTTTCTATACATTCCGATACAATCAATAGATGTCGGCTGTTATTTGCAATTATGCACAATATTTTTTTTTCTTTTTATATGTATTCTACAAATTTGGGATTGTTTCGTCTAGCAACTCAGTACCGCATTCGCCCAGAGTTCACTCGTGTATGCAGAAAAAACAATGGCAACACTCAATGTTTTAAAACGCAACTCGATGAAACATCTATAATATAATAAAACTGTAACAGATCCAATTCTGTACATTGAAGATATTTTGAAAATTTTTATTGGAGGGCACTCTATAATCGATACTGAATCCAAAACTGCAATTTTTTTCATTTTTGTCTGTCTGTCTGTCTGTCTGTCTGTCTGTCTGTCTGTCTGTCTGTCTGTCTGTATCTTGGCCGCGCATCACGCCGAAACTACTGAACGGATTCGAACGAAACTTGGTACAATTTGAGTTTATACTCCGAGGTAGGACATAGGATACTTTTTATCCCGAAATTCAGCACGGTTCCCTTGGGAGAGGGGAAGAAAGTTAAAACGTATATTTAGCTGTAATTCATTAACGGGTAGTTTGATTTAACTCATTCTTTTTTTGTTAGAAAGGTAGTACTTTACGTATTGTCCCGTAAATATTTCAAGGTCATAGGTTTTTTAGTTCAGAAATGACAGACATTTATTGGGTTCAAATAACTTGGGACCCAGATCTTTGTACGTACGGCTTATTTTAAAATGGCGTACATTTAAATTTATGTTTGTCGGCCTGTCTATTTGTTCGCGCTAATCTACGAAACGGCTGGATCGATTTTGACGGAACTTTCAATGGCAGATTGGTGATGTTATAAGGAGTAACTTAGGCTACATTTAGTTAAGGTACATAAAAGAATTATGGGATCCGATCCTACCTATATAAAACCTATAAACACGCGAACGAAGTCGCGGGGGTCAGCTAGTAATTAATAATTATGTTGTTTCATTTGCCTACAAAAATAAGGTACAGCGTACAGTACGTTAGCGTTTTTATAACTCTGGATAATGTCATTAATAATTAAGATTTACTTACTTACATAACTTACCTACTTGCTTAATTTGAAAATTTCATTTTAACTTTACTTGACGCATTGTAGAGATAATTGCGGAAATAAATAATGATATACCTACCTACCCAAAAACACGATTATAATTATGTAGTAGGTAAGTATATTTAAATAAAAGTAAATGAGCAAAACCAAAATGCTATGAGATATTTTTCACAAGAAACAAAATGGAGGACGTCAAAATGCCAATGAACCGTGAACGGCAGTGTTGTCAGTGTTACGAATACATGGTGTGAATTATATTCAACTTAAAATAATAATGATTATTAATCAAAGCATGTAGATTATGTTGTTGCCCAGCGCTGGGCGTGGCACTGTCCCGAGATCTAGGTCATCGTGTCAGCGCCACACGCCTCTCTCAACTGTTACTTTGAAGTTTACTTTTTTACTCAAAAAATAATGTATGATCATAATTAGTGATATTATGGAAAAATACATACCTACCTATTGTATTCTGCCCTCCTTATGAGAAAAAGCATAAGTGCAGACAATGAGATAAATTGAAAAAAAAAAAATTAGCACATTGATTCAGTTGTAGGGATAGTATTGTAGGAATATATCGAATATTATAAGAGGTTTTAATTTTAATTAACGATCTCTGAACTGGCCGATTCTGAGTTCACATGATTAAAAACGATTCCCCGATGCCAAATATTATGCATGTCGGTCTGCCTGCGTTAAGAAGGAGCGTTATCCATTAATGGCGCCTGACAAACGAGTTATCGTGAGTAAAAAAAACGTGTTCGATTCCGGTGTCAAGTAATCAAAAAATATTGTTTTTCTCTGGTTTGTCAATAAACTCGCAGTAGGTACCAACAATGTACGTGATGGGAAGTGTGTGGTGATGCAGCCCCGTGCCCCGTGCCCCGTGCTCCGTGCCCGCGCCCCGTGCCTCGTGCCCCGTGCCCGCGCCCCGTGCCCCGTGCCCCGTGCCTCGGACAGCTGGTGAAGGCGGCCGATGCCGATGCGCCTGATTTGTCTCAGATTGGCATCCCATCAGACTATGACAGTGATGAAATTCATTTATGTTTGCACGCATACGTACCTATCATCATCATCATCATCATGATCAACCCATTACCGGCTCACTACAGAGCACGGGTCTCCTCTCAGAGTGAGAAGGGTTTTGGCCATAGTCTACCACGCTGGCCAAGCGGATTGGCAGACTTCACACACCTTTGAGAACGTTATGGAGAACTCTCAGGCGTGCAGGTTTCCTCACGATGTTTTCCTTCACCGTTAAAGCAAGTGATATTTAAATACTTAAAACGCACATAACTTCGAAAAGTTAGAGGTGCGTGCCCGGGATCGAACCCACGACCTCCGATTAGAAGTCGGTCGTCCTAACCACTAGGCTATCACAGCTTCGATCACGTACGTACCTATGCACTAGTTACAATGTACCCTAAGGGCGTTTGTGCACTTACTCGTTTTCGATTCGTTTTCGATTCATGTTCGTTTTTTTAATGAACATCATAAAAACGGATACGAAATTCACGAATGACATTTGTGCACTTAATCGTGATTTCACTATACGTTTTAAGCATTTCGTAGATAAAACCGTGTTCATAATGTGTGCTGCATTTAATCGTCGTCAGCTTTTCGCACTTCTCTTATACATTCGTAGGCGATCATCACTTAATGACATGACATGACATCATGAAAAAACTTTTTTTAATTACTATCGAAAGAATGTTGCTACTTTCGATTTCATATTGTGTCATATAAAAAAAACATTTCTCGGCAAGACACACGTTTTAGAGAATGCATAACTCCAGAAAAAATGCTGGCAGTAACACTAAGGTAAGTGATTATGAATATTTCACACGGTACGGTTAGTATCAAAATTATCTAAGCATACGTCATATATTTTGTGAACATCCCAAGTGGACATTACGCTCTTGTAAGAAAACAGTAACAACTAAGTATCAGAAATGATATTTTTTATGAAATGTTCATATTTTGCTGATAGTTTTTGACTACCAACCACAGGTATGGAAATTTTGATTATACTACAATATTTAGGTATTTTACTCGAAGTAAAACTAATTTGAATGAAACAAACGATTTATTTTAATGCCAAACTAAGTAGGTATTAACTTTTAATAATAATCAACTGCTTTGAATCATGTTTTGTTGGAATTCAAGATACCTATGTTTTCCAAATACCTCACAACATCAGGACTCATCTCTGCCCTCTTTCCACACACCATTCCACTCGCGTCCTTATTTTAAAACGATTCGATGTGAAGAATTCACGAATATATAAACACGAAAACGAATCGAAAACGAGTAAGTGCACAAACGCCCATACAGTTATAAGGAAGGCTATGTCGAATCGTGTTTTCACGAAACACGAAAACGAATCGAAAACGAATAAGTGCACAAACGCCCTTAGTCACCGAAATCGGTCAAGAGGACATTATTATTTTCAGAACATCGCTACCTGCTTATTACGTATCACCTACTTAAACTTTTCCCAAAACAATTATTTACACGTTGACTTGTTCCTCGCTAACCACCTTTGCCCTTTAGCGCGGCGCCGGTGGCGCGGTCGCTCGGCGATCGAGGGCGCGCGGTGGTAAGTGGTAACCTCAAATGCAAGTGGAGCGCGCGGCCTCCATTCCGGCTTTTCGGAGCCGAGATCCGCCCCGCGCCCGCCGCCCGTGCGAAACCGTTTTATTGGCTTTTGGACTACTTTATAGTGTCATAAGTAAAAAGTGAAATAAGTAAATACCTATAACAAATACCTAAATCAATTCACGTGTTACTTCAATGGGTACGCTTATACCCATCTATAACTGTTGTTTTTTTTTAGATTAATAATTAATTTTATCCACACTTTTATTGCTGCAAGAGCATTTGAACCTACCGACCCAATCTGAACCAAGAAATAATATCTATTAACTAATAGATTTTTATTTTCTACTTCATTTACTAACTCTGGCTAAGGATTCGATCTTGAATTATTTTTAAAGGACTCGGTCTTTAGTCCTTTTTGGCAAAACTGGAGCTCATCTGGAAAAGACCAAAAATTTAAAATATTTGGGCTCTGAAATATTTTTCAGATTTGATTCTTAAAAACCTCAAGTCTTATTTATTGGAGAACGTAGGGCTTAAGTATCTTTTTTGGGCTATGTCGGTCACTTCGGTTCTCCTACGTATTTCCTATTTCCGAAATTCTTTCCTTCAAAGAGACACCTAACGTAGCTCGCTCCATAGCATGCTGAGTGATGTTGATTACCTACTTAATTGTTAAAACCGGACAAAATACTGATCATTGCTATTGTTTCATAACAAAACACTGGAATACTCATATATTTTTTACGGTTTTTGTTGGTCACAAAATCTTGCACATGTTGTCACCAAAATAACGCAGTTAAAAACAATGATAACATTTTGAACAAAAGTAACATCATAATCTTCCTTGCAGTCATGCTAAAGATGATAATTAACACAAAAAGACAGTTTGATAATCACTGTTTACACAATATTTTAAAATCGCCATTGTGAATGAATGCTTTGAAATTCGACCAAATGTTTTGACCCAAAGCGTTCACGCCATGATGAAAAACACATGCGATTTTTTAAGTTGTTCAGAGTACAATGAACAAACTTTTTTGTAAGTCAAATACGTAGATACCTACTATACCTAATTACAAAAAAGTTTGTTCTCCACTGTTTTATTGCTTCGTAAAACTTTGAGTGTTATTGAATTTTATTTCTTTGCTGATACGATTTATTTCGCAATGGATGAGACGCACCTGTGAGCAACAGTGTTTGCGCTCACACTTGGGCACTATAATATCTCCAGCGTAATTAGCTAGTTTTCGCATCCATTCAGATTATTTCTATCCATCTTTCTGCATGCACTGCTGGACATAATATGCACATATCTATACTAATAAATAAAATTGAAGTGTCTGTCTGTAATTTCGAAATAACTACCACATATTAAGCTCATATGGTTATTTGAACGATACCATAACCGAATCACACGTTTTTAAAATTTTTGTCTGTCTGTCTGTCTGTTTGAACGGGCTAATCTTCGGAACGGCTGAACCGATTTTGACGGGACTTTCACAGACAAGTAGAGGATTAACCAAGGAGTAACATAGGCTACTTTTTTAACCGACTTTCAAAAAAGGAGTTGTGTTGAAATCGGTAAATACAGTTAAAAACGCCCTGATAGGTATTTTCGCTGCGCGCGATCGCGACGGCCGACGCGGACGCTCGCGCTCCCCGCGCCGCGCCCCTGCGCCCTGCGCCCGCCGCGGCCGTACGCGGTACCGCGGTACGCCGCCGCGCGGCGGGGGGCGGGTGGACCAGAAATCTACTTATCCCTCAGGATTTGTGAAAAATCGAAATTCACGCGGGCGAAGCCGCGGGCAAAAGCTAGTTATACATAAATTTAAAATTTAAAAAAACCCCCGACATTCGCCATTTTCTGGTGGCGGCCATTTTGGATTTGCAATAGTGCTATTCTACTAGTCAAGCCCTTTCATTTGATACCCATATTAAGGAAGTTGTGGAAAAATATGTAATCCGCCATTTTGGACCGATTTTCTTTAAACATAGCTAACAACACTCGACTAATTCACCTTTTAAACAAAAAAAACCGCATTAAAATCGGACACACACACACACACACACACACAGACACGTCAAACTTATAACACCCCGCCGTTTTTGCGTCGGGGGTTAAAAAATGAAACAAAGTAAGTATTAAAATATTTCTTATATATCACACATCATCATATTATATTTCTATTTTCTACACATCATCGCAAAATGCAAAAATCTTGGTTATTATTTTAGCATACTTAATGATTATAATGAAAGTACATCATTTGCAACTGAAGTACGTGGTATCCAAATAACTTGAAATTAAAACGTTCAATTTTAATTTTAAGATTTCAAGAGAGTGAGAGGCAAAACCAAAAATTTTGAAAATCATGGTCTAGAATTTCAAAAGAAAGCTTACCTACTCTCTTAGAAGAAATGCATACCTAATGGTAATATCTCTTCTTAACCTCGAAATAAATTCAAGTCATACGGACATGAATTTAATTCGAGGTTCCACTTCATGTATTGAAGACAATCTAAGTAAAAGATTGATGTTTTAGAAATATTCAAAAATTTAAATAGTTATGATCTGCGTTTGATTTTGACTGTCTCCTTTGTCTAGGGGGTGAAATGTTTGGCTGCGTTTCATGAAGTCCTGGGTTCAAGTCCTGGGTTGTGACAAAAACAAATAAATTATTTTGTTAAGAAATTCTCCGAAGATGGAAGTTTGCTATATTACGCGGCGGTCGCGGTGTCAGTCTTGCTGTGTCTGATCTCTCTCGATCCTGTTGGATTGCCGTCCCATCGGACAAGGAGAGTGAGGGAATAGAGATCACACCTGTATTGGCCTACACTTGTGTTCTATACTATCTCCTACACGATTGACTAGTCGTCTAGTCACCGTTGACGGAATTCGTTCTGGAAGATATATTATCTACTTTTATTTTACACCATGAGCATAAACAAGGGATCTAAATTCAAAAAAATATCACATTAAACCACTACGGGTTCAGTTTTAGATGCCTTATTTTATGAACAGTTGGACATTTACCTACTAAGTCAGTGCACACATAAATCTAAATGAGAACAAGGTAAGTACATTAGAACAGATAGAATATGATGATATTCGGCGCGAGTAATAAAGACTTAACCAAGTGTGTCAATAGTCACACACGAGCGCTGGCGAACGCTGCAGCGCTGCAGCCGAACCGACGTCCAACGGTAAATAAATCGTGAAGCGCTGCAGCAGTGGTGTGCGGTGAGGGGACATTTCATACCGCGCGGTCTGCTGAGCGCGACGTATGATTCGTGCTGCATATGCAAAACTAGGCGCTGGAATCTATTGTTGGATGGAATAGATTTATAAATAGATTTGCTAGATATTTACCTAAAACTGTAATCTCTATTCGTATTTGGAACTAGCTGATCCCCGCGACTTCGTCTGCGTTGATATAGGTTTTTATATAGGATCGGATTGGATCCCATAATCCTTTTTTGTACCTAAACTAAATGTAGCCTAAGTTACTCCTTATAACATCACCTATCTGCCATTGAAAGTTCCATCAAAATCGATTCAGTCGTTTCGGAGATTAGCTGGAACAAAAAGACAGGTTGACAAACATAAATTTAAACGCACGCCAGTTTAAAATAAGCCGTACGTACAAAGATCCGGGGCCCAAGTTATTTGAACCCAATAAATGTCTGTCATTTTTGAACTAAAAAACCTATGACCTTGAAATATTTATGGAACAATACTTGAAGTATTACCTTTCTAACAAAAAAAGAATGAGTGAAATCGAACCACGCGTTAATGAATTACAGCTAGATACTCGTTTTAACTTTCTTCCCCTCTCCCAAGGGAACCGTGCTGAATTTCGGGATAAAAAGTATTCTATGTCCTACCTCGGAGTATAAACTCAAATCGTACCAAGTTTTATTCGAATCCATTCAGTAGTTTCGGCGTGATGCGCGGCCAAGATACAGACAGACAGACAGACAGACAGACAGACAGACAAAAATGAAACAAATTGCAGTTTTGGCTTCAGTATCGATTATAGAGTGCCCTCCAATAAAAAATTTCAAAATATCTTCAATGTACAGAATTGGATCCGTTACAGTTTTATTATATTATAGATGGTTGATGCCGATGACGAAATGTTTCTTCATAAAAAAATTTTAACATCCCTCTCGCAATTTTCACAGAATAGGTATAATAACATCGTGTTAGGTCTATGACAATAGACCCAATCCTGTATCCTCAGGTTCACCCGTTCCGTTACAAAAACTTGTAATCTTTGAAAAATTTAAACTCAAGGGGAAATCTATATAAAATCCTTGGAAAAATATTTTCAATGTTATTTATTTCAGCTCTACTTATCATAAGAACCATAATTTACATACTTACATCTTTTAAATTCGATGGTTAGGTGCAACTATTTCAGTGCTTTACTTATTTGTCGCATCGATGGCAAACTATCCTGTTATTTACCTACTAGAAGAATTCATAATAATTATGGTAGTAGGTACGGAGCTATTTGTGCGCGAGTCAGACTTGCAATTGGCTAGTTTTTTATGCATAGTTTTAATTACTAAGCTCATCTTCATCTCTAAATCATCAAGTCTTTTAGAAAACGTATATAACAAACATTCAAACACTAGGATAATTTTGCATAGGTAGGTACCTGATGGTTCTTTACGTTACTGTCTACCTACGTGGTAAAATTGAAGAAGACAGAAGAGCAATAAGCAATCGCTTCCCAAAATCGAAACAAGTCAATAGCATTACCTGTACAAATTGTGACCAGTACACAATATACAAAGCCACTGTTTACTTTTATAGCACCTGCGATTTGGGACCGTGACGAGCATCCAATTGCCTTAAACCGTTAATAACATATTCAACAATCCTCACTATACCATAAAAACATGGAATTTCAAACCTTATTACTGTATTAATAAGAGTAGTAACGCTCGCAATATACATATTTATGTAACGCATCGTCAGAGTACAACATTTGACAAAAATCACAAAGTAGTCGATCATACAATTTTATACCTTACAAGTATTGGAATACGGAATTGATTAGTGTATAGAGAAATTTGTAATTTCTACCGCCAAAGAGGATTTTTTGTTGTCAACAATATATTTGACCGTAACAAAAACATTTATCTGCGGGTCTCGTGCAGTTATAGTTGTGACTATAGGTAGAAGAGGTACATACATAATATATTGTTGTATTCAATGATTGAGTTGTTGCTCACTTACAATATGGAAAGAAATTATTTAGGTACTATTTACTAAACTAAACAGAAAATAAATGTTTACTTACAATATACAAACTTTGTTAAACAAGTGTAAATTGAAAATTTAAAAAACCCCCGATATTCGCCATTTTGTGGCGGAGGCCATCTTGGATTTGCAATAGTGCTATTCTACTAGTCAAGCCCTTTCATTTGATACCCATAAAAATATGTAATCCGCTATTTTGTAGCGGCGGCCATCTTGGACCGATTTTCATCAAACATAGCTAACAACACTCTCGACTAAATCACCTTTCAAACAAAAAAACCGCATTCAAATCGGTCCACCCGTTTGAGCGCCACAGGGGAACAGACAGACACACACACACACACACACACACACACACACACACACACACACACACACACACACACACACACACACACACACACACACACACACACACACACACACACACACACACACACACACACACACACACACACACACACGTGAAACTTATAACACCCCGTCGTTTTTGTGTCGGGGGTTAAAAAATATCTTAATCAAATCAACTATCTTAAAGAAATATAAATAATTAAGCAAAGAAGAAATAAATCAAGTAGCCAACTTCAGATAACTTTTAAACAACAAAATATATTGAAATCTTGTAAAACCACTCGTAAGAACGCGTTGAAATCTTTATGAGGCGCTACGGCGTAGCAATAATTTTATCATTATACTACCCGATGCCCGCTATTTAGGCCGCGTAAATTAATGTTTTCAAAAATCCCGTGGGAACTCTTTTATTGCCCGGGATAAAAAGTAGCTTTTGTCCGTCTCTACGTAGAATGTATTTATCTACGAGTAAGTACATAATTCTCACTATAAATGACTTTTTTCCCGCAATAACCTGAAATATTCTTGTAATAAAAAGTAGAGAAAGTTCCATTAGAATCGGTTTAGCTGTTCCTATGATTAGTCCGTACAAATAGACAGACAGACAAAAAAGACTGAGTGTGTGTGGTTTCATTCAAATAATCATATTATATGTGTATATACGAGCTTAATAAAAACCAGTTATTTCAAAATCATAGACATACACTGCAGTTTTATCTATTCGTAAGAGTTACCTTTAATTCCTGCTTTCAGATAGACATACATATTTTGCTAACATCAAATATATATCTGTTATACCTACTTAGAAATTAACCATCACTTCACTTGAAAAATAATATTTTAAACTTTCAACTTGATTTTAAGATGTTATTCGTAATTGAATAAATTAACTTTGAATTATGACTTTCAATAACTGTTAAAATTTGGTGAAAAATTATTGCAGCGTCAATGGATGTAGCATTATAAAAAAGCAGAGTCATTCTATTTAAATATCAGTGAGATTTTAGAATAAGTTAGCTATAAATAAAATAAAAGCTTTTCGAATCGATGAGATGTTTTAAAAACTTCGAAACGAAAGTAAACTTAATTTGGTCTACAGTCACCATCAATTCTCTTGTTTTTCTCGCACCATGGTGCTCTCAATGACGTCATCTGAAGATTTCTTAATTCATTTGTTAGACGTTTATGTACTTACAAGCGGATACCCGCGACTTTGTTCGCGTGGATATTGGTTTTTAAAAATCCCGTGGGAATCATTTTGTTTTTCCTAAGCTCTTTTGAGCTCATACCTTGATAAAACTGTTAAAAGTTCACTGGCGGATGTTTAGGTAGATCAAAATGTAAACATCCGCCAGTCCCATCAAAATCTATCCAGCCTTTCAGAGTTTAGCCGGTAATCTTTAAAGTATCTCCTTTCTAACAAAAAAAGAATGGACGAAATCGGAACACGCGTTAATGAATTACAGCTAAGTACACATTTTGACTTTCATCCCCTCTCCCAAGGGAACCGTGCTGAGTTTCGAGATAAAAAGTATCCTATATGTTACTCCGTAGTATGAACTTAAATCATACCAAGTTTAATTTCAATCCATTCTGTAGTTTTTGCGTGATGCGCGCACAAACATACAGACAAACAGACAAAAATTTCAAAAATTGCTTTTTTACGTTCTATTACTTATCCCTAACATCACCCAGTTATTATTTTGCAATCTTTAATGCACAGATACGGCTAGTCTACAATTTTATTATATGTATAGATAGAATAGAATAGAAGATATAGATTTAGATTTTAATTTATTGTAGGTACACCTAAATCAATTCTAATTAATATTTTTTTTATTTTAAGATGCACGGTCTGTTGTGATATTCAATAAATACTTAATAATCTGTTTTAATTATCTGCAGGTTGCGACCTAAAAAAAGCCGATACAAGCGGCAATAAGTTTTGATCGGCCGATGATAGCATAGTAACAGTAATATTGTAAGATATCACGTCTCATATAAAATATCCATTAGTATAATAAACCAGAAGTGATTTCGTTCCAAGATTCGCATTCCGTCGCATTTCGGCTCGCAAAAACCCGCCCGCGCGCCGCGCCACTTCCACACCGATACCGAAAGGGGGTCGCGTACTGCCAGACGGCATGGCTTGCGGGCTACACCGATTATTTATTATTTACCTGTCATTCATATATTGCTAATCCATTTTTCCTTTCAACGTTAATTTTTCTTTTAATTCCCTTAATTTTTCAGAAGAAAGAAAGAATAATTTTCGAACAATTTTTGTGTCACCAAAAGTCTGTGCTGCTAAAATGTATGTTCTCTACTTGTAGTACCTAAAATTTTCAGTAATACAGAATGGCTCAGAGAAAAAAAAAATGTTAGTCAAGGAGTGCTTACGTTCTGAAAGGCGGGAAGTTTACCAATCCGTACTCGGCCAGCGTGGTGGACTACGGTCTAAACCCGCCTCATTCTGAGAGGAGATTTTTGCCTCGTAGTGAGTTGGTACCTAATGGGTTGATAATAATAATGATGATGATGTACATATATGTCAAGCGGTTAGAGTAAGTTTTACATTTAAGTTAACGTTTTACCACTAAAAATTTTAGTTAGAGTTATTTTTACCAAAATTTGTTATTTGACTGAAGGTATAAATACTGACGTAAATGCAACTCGCTTGTTTTTTGATGAGCAAGTCTAACCTTAACGGTAATTTAACTTTAACTACTGACGTTCAACTGACACTTAGATTTAAGTTAATTATTGAGAACGCTAACTCACCCCCAAACTAACCAACAAGTTTGTACTAATTTTTTTGAATAAAATAAAAAATATATATTCACAGGTCATACTGTCCGTTCTAATCTGAAGTCAGAAGCTGTGATGGTTTTATCTATGCCGTTCATCATCGAGGCTAAATTACGCTTTGAGTTATATCATTAATCATCATAGATGGATATCTGTATCATCGCTGGAATGTGTGTTGCCTCTCAACGGTATAAGGAGCGGACTAAAATCTCGAAAAGGTCGTGGGTTCAGACCCGTTGGAATATTTGTCATACCCGTTCATTTAAAATAGATATTTACTGTTGGAGGGGAAAAGGAGAATATTATTCACGTTTACAATGCTTAGAGCATGTTTCACCACCTTCTGATAAGTATCGGATAGCCTAAATGTAATTTTTGTCACTTTCAAACTTTATGTAAAGTGACAAAGACAAAGTTGTGAATAAGTCATCTGACACTTATCAGAAGGTTGTGAAACAGGCCCTTAATGTCGTCCGGTCTGGATTGCGGGCAACCATCGGGCAACGCAGCCAATCTCAATAGAGATTAGCCAGTTACTTAGAAGATATTATAGTGTTCAAGTGTGTGCGCAAACACAGGTGTACTCATGAGATATTATGGTACACAAGCGCGCAAACACAGGTACTCTCTCTGTTCCTTCACTCTCATAGTCTGATTGGACAGCTTATATGCAGCACCGACGGCTTTACGTGCTCTCGGAGGCACGCCGCTAGTCAAAACTACTAACTTCACAAAATACTGAGAATTGACAGACCAAACAAAGAGTATCCTACTAATATTATAAACTAGCTGATCCCCGCAACTTCGTTCGCGTAGATATAGGTTTTTATATAAGATCGGATCGGATCCCATAATCCTTTTTTGTGCCTAAATTCCTTATAACATCACCTATCTGCCATTGAAAGTTCCGTCAAAATCGATCCAGCCGTTTCGGAAATTAGCTGGAACAAATAGACAGATCGACAAACATAAATTTAAATGCACACCAGTTTAAAATAAGCCGTACGTTCAAAGATCCGGGTCTCAACTTATTTGAACCCAATAAATGTCTGTCATTTCTGAATTAAAAAACCTATGACCTTGAAATATATACGGGACAATACTTAAAGTACTACCTTTCTAATAAAAAAAGAATGAGTACAATCGAACTACGCGTTAATGAATTACAGCTAAATACACGTTTTAACTTTCTTCCCCTCTCCCAAGGGAACCGTGCTGAATTTCGGGATAAAAAGTATCCTATGTCCTACCTCGGAGTATAAACTCAAATCGTACCAAGTTTCATTCGAATCCGTTCAGTAGTTTCGGCGTGATGCGCGGCCAAGATACAGACAGACAGACAGACAGACAGACAAAAATGAAACAAATTGCAGTTTTGGCTTCAGTATCGATTATAGAGTGCCCCCCAATAAAAATTTTCAAAATATCTTCAATGTACAGAATTGGATCTGTTACAGTTTTATTATATTATAGATAGATGTGAAAGTGTGGATGTTTGGATGTTTGGATGTTTAGATGTTTGTATGTTTGGATGTTTGTTACTCAATCACGCCGCAACTACTGAACCGATTTGGCTGAAATTTTGAATGGAGATAGCTTATGCCCTGACTTAAAACATAAGCTACTTTTTATCCCGGAAAAGTATTCCTGTGGGACTAAAATAGATATAATCTTCCAAAAACGCCATAGAGGGCGCTGACTGTTCTTAGGTAAATCACGTTCACATAACACGTTATTGCAATAGTTTGCTGTGTTGCATGCATTGGCAACACATAGGCTACTTTTTATCCTGGAAAAAATGCACAGTACCCATGGGATTTTGAAAACCCCGAAGTCTATATCTACAGCTATAGGTAGATTATTATAGCGAACTTCCTTGATAGAAAGTATAATCACAATACCAAAAGTGACCCAAATAACTACAGGCCGATCTCGATTCTACCAACTCTCAGCAAGATATTTGAGAAAATGATGCTCAACCAACTGCTTTTGCACTTTAATTTAAATAAATTACTTCACTCTGAGCAGTATGGTTTCACTAAGGGTCGTTCTACAACCGATGCGGCCGCAAGGCTGTTACGGCATATTTTCGATGCATGGGAGAAATCACAGAATGCCATTGGTATTTTCTGTGATTTGTCAAAAGCATTCGATTGCGTTGATCATGAGACTCTCTTACGAAAATTAAGCCACTATGGTATTAAAGAAACTGCACTCAGTCTTATTGCCTCTTATCTCAGTGATCGCATACAGAGAGTATGTATCAATGATGTTAAGTCGTCCGGATCAGCCTCAGTAATGGGTGTTCCCCAAGGCTCTATTCTGGGTCCATTCATGTTTCTGGTTTATATTAATGATTTACCACATTTTGTCAAAAATGCTTGCGATATTGTACTATTTGCTGACGACACGTCTTTGATTTTTAAAGTCGATAGGACTAAGGACAATTTTGAAGATGTAAATAATACATTATCTCAAGTTTCACACTGGTTTACTACAAACAATCTACTTTTGAATGCAAAAAAAACCAAGTGTGTCGAGTTTCTATTGCCCAATACAAGGGTTACTAGCAAAAATTTAAAGATAAGTGGTGAGCCATTGAAAACTGAGGACACAACTGTGTTCTTGGGAATAACCCTAGATGCAAAGCTTCAATGGGGCACCCATATAGCAACACTTGCTGGCAAGCTCAGCTCTGCTGCTTACGCTGTTAGGAAGATTCGACAGATAACAGATGTAGAAACTGCAAAAATTGTTTATTTTGCATATTTCCATAGTATTATGTCGTATGGACTCATACTATGGGGTAAAGCGGCTGATATTGAAAAAATTTTCGTTTTACAAAAAAGGGCAATTCGCGCAATTTATAATTTAAAACCGCGGGATTCCCTTCGAGAGAAATTTAAAGAAATAGGTATTCTTACGGTAGCTTCTCAATATATCTATAACAATATAATTTTTGTTAGGCAAAACATTCACAGTTACATTAAAAAGTGCGAATTACACGACAGGCAATTAAGAAATAGAAATAGGCTCGTGATTCCTCAGTTACGCCTCAAAAGGGTCCAAAGGTCATTTGTGGGAATGGGCGTAATGTTCTATAATAAAATTCCACAAGCAATCTTAGACTTGCCTTTACACAAGTTTAAGAACTCTATTAAAAATATGCTCATAAAAAAAGCATATTATACAATTGAAGATTATATAAATGATAAAAAAGCATGGAGCAATTTCTCAATGTCTTAAACCGAGTATTTGATTATTGGTGTTCAATTCGATGCTTTGATCATGGGTAGCCTAAGTATGTCACGCTCTCTTTAAACATTTCTGTGGTGGTGTCGTGTGGTGCGGGTTGTTACGTTCCCTCGAATATGGTTGAGCGAAGCAATGGCTGGATCATGCGTCATGCTCGTGAACGGGTGCCACCGTCGGAAATGGGGCTACTTTTGTCTGCCCTTCTTCACATGTGCAGAATTGTAAGCACCATTCCGAACCTGTGGTAGATTCATTTGCCGATTCGTAAACGCTTCCGAAAGTTTATCTGAATAAAATTATGATTACTTATATAAATGATAAAAAGGCGTGGATTTGACTCGTTCCAGCAATGCGCGAGACGGCAATTCAATCATGTACTTACCATAAAATTGTTATATTGATATTGTAAATTTGGAAAAGAGCAACCGCCGAGTTTCTTGCTGGTTCTTCTCGGTTGGAACGGCATTCCGAACCAGTGGTAGATTCATCTGACTATTCAAAAGCACTTGTAAAAGTTTATTTGAATAAAAAACTTTTCTATTCTATTCTATTCCAATCCTACTAATCCTACTATATTATTATTATTAATATTATAAATGTGAAAGTGTGGATGTTTGGATGTTTAGATGTTTGGATGTTTGGATGTTTGGATGTTTGTTACTCAATCACGCCGCAACTACTGGACCGATTTGGCTGAAATTTTGAATGGAGATAGCTTATGCCCTGACTTAAAACATAGGCTACTTTTTATCCCGGAAAAGTATTCCTGTGGGACTAAAATAGATATAGACTTCCAAAAACGCGATAGATGGCGTTCTTAGGTAAATCACGCTCACATAGCACATTATTACAATAGTTGCATGCATCTGTATGCGTATGCACTTTTTATCCTGGAGAAATCTACAGTTCCCACGGGATTTTGATAAAAACGAAATATATATCTACAGCTATAGGTAGATTACTATAGCAAACTTCCTTGAAAGTAGGTATAAAGTTTGGAAAAGGGAGCGGGAACGGGAGCCGGAAATCCACGATTCCCTTGGGATTTGTGAAAAACCGAAATTCACGCGGGCGAAGCCGCGGGCAGAATCTAGTGGCTTAATATTTCGAGCAAAGTTTTCCTTGGCCACGAAATTTCATTTTATATCAAATTATTACTTGTGTCAATTTGTAAAACGATTTTATCTTTTGTAAAGATAACTTTCGTTTTTATGTTCATTTTATGTATTATATTAAGTATACGCATTAAAATATTATGTTTTTTTGGAAATACGAGCATTAAATTTATTAAACACTTTATGTTGATGACAAAAATAAATTTCTCCTGTGGTTTTTCTTTCAGACAAAATTATTAAATTAGTCATGCGAAACGGGAATATTTATTTAATAACATTGACTTAATGTCCTATGGGCACTTTCTAGCAACCTACGAGTAGGTACATATTATCTACTAGTTAAGGTGTAGGAATGATTATCAAGTAGGTAATTACATATTGTGAGCACCGTTGTGCTAGCGCTATATATCAGCTCCGGTAGCCCGTCATTACCAAGATGGATGGTCCGCGAATCGGTTCTTTATAATATGGATTCATGGGCCAATGGGTAGGAGACAGCGGACTGTGAACCATGGCCAAGAATCAATCGTTTTCAGCCATATATTATATCAGGAAAATATCTGAGTTGAAAATTATTTTTTTCTAATCTATAAATGCATCTGCATTGTAGCTGTAAGTTGAGCATTATTATTCAAGTAACGTATTTGGTATACACGACAATATTATTATTTTGTGTACAAATGCGTATTATACCTTAGCGGCTTGTATTTAAAAATCTTAATCGTCACAACTTAAAACGAAAGCTTCCATTAAAAGTCTACTGGAAGTGTTTAGATATGTATAACTGCCTCGCGTTACTACTTCAGGATTTATTTTCGATTAATTAAAATGAAATCTTGTCAAAGTGATATTAAAATGTAATTAAAATATAATTAGAGAAAAACAAAATTTGATTAACCTTTAAGTACCGACGTGTGGTCTGACAGACACCTCGAGAGGTCGAAAAGTCTGATTACCTATGTTAGCGAAAAACTATCCTACTGTGCTTCTCTCTACCCCTCGGGAACTCGCCCAGAAGCGTTCCTGCAGAGTGGCAGCGTCGGCGCGTACGATTTCGGTAAGTTTTGATTTTTATAAGATCACGAGTGGTCTGTCAGACCACTCGTCGGTACTTATGTAACTTTTTTTGGATGCGACTTTTTTCAGATTATATTGTTTTCTCTTTTATTTTCAGTCAGTTATAACAATGGATTAGCCAGGTTCTTCAGACATGAAACGGGCAGCCATAAATAAAAATAAAAGTGTTCCTGTAGGTGAGAAAAGATATCAAACACTGCTTTAATATAAAGACCACCAAGAACATTTAGTGGAATAGCTAAATGAGAGTTCAGAGTCCGAATCTAAGGATATCTACCCAAATTTTACTGCTGGAGAGTGACCATAATTCAGCACCTGAACAGACTGTGATACTTGTATGAAACACGTGTGCCTACAATGCAGTAAGCCTATGCAAAGACTGTTTGTAAACTTTGATAGTTCCTGCAATTTGATACCCTGTGATTTTTGAGAAAACGGTTGGTTATTAAGGTTTTTTATTTTTTTATTATTTATGTAGCTATTAATCTTTAAGAAAAAATTGTGTTTAAGAAAAAATAATAGTATTACTGATACATATGAATTATTAAGATAAAAGTTATTTTTTTCAAACGAAGAATCTATGAATGCTATATTAATGCTTATAATCAGTAATAAATGTGAAAACTTCTACATTTTGTTTTACTTATACAATAAGTAGATATTTAACAATACATAGAAACATTTTTTTTAGAAGAATAATAAGAAACACAAAAGTTTTCGATTGGAAAACTATGGTGGTCTGGCAGACCTCACGTCGGTACTTATGTGACTAAAATAGTACGTCGGTACTTAAAGGTTAATGAGTATTATAGGTACGACCGATTCGAAATCATTCCCGCTTGCGTTTATGACTTGTTTCACGCGGCGTGTCTCATCGAATTCGGCATCTAATGATCTAGTTTGACCCACTGACACGGTTATGAGAGCGTCGCGATTTGCGTCGTTGTTCTGCCTTCGAACGTTTTTGTTATCTGTCTATTCGTATCTATTCATAGATTTATAGGATCACCTAAAATATGAAAGAGCCTCTTGTTGAAATATAAATATATTTAGTAACTACATTTAATCTTCGTTAAAGCTGTCTCAAGTTTCCAACAGCTAATCTTTGAAGTTTCATATTAAGATTTTTTTGACAGGCCTCCCAGTCTAGTTGGATGAATACTGAATATGCACCAGAGTAACTTCGGAATGAATGAACACAATTACTATTGAATAGAAGCAGGCGTTACTTTGCGGAAATCCATAATATATGATGAAAAGTCAAAATTATTTTGCTATAATAAAGTCTTCTTTCAATCTTTGCAGTTGTGCATTGTAGAGTCTACATCTCCTGAGGATGCTCCGGTGTCGGAGCGAAACGATCGTCGAGTTTATTTCGGTGGTGGATTTGTGTGGTGTTACATGGTGGTGGTGCTTGGGGTCCGCTTGGTTGCTTATTTTTCCTGCTTATTTAACAGCAGGAAGGCTGACAGGGCATAGCACATGCTGCTTGTTGTACCATACAAATTTGACTGTTTTGCGGATCATAGCAAAATAATTTTGACTTTTCATCATACGAACACAATTACTTCAAATTCACAAATAATATGTAAATCGATGGCCCAATGTTGAGAGTTACGTGCTATAAAAAAAACTAATTCGGTTATTGAGGGTGGGGAGGGGGGGGGGGAGGAACGGGGTGCTCATAGAAGCAAATGGGAAGAAAAAAATATTTTTTGACTTTTAATTTTACTTCAAACAGACGAGCTACAAAAGTCACTGTTTTGAGACTTCTTTTGTCCTGGACACTATCTCAAAAATGGCACTAATGTTATTTATAAATATAAATTTAAAAAATAGATATAAAATTAATTATTATACACTTTTTCAACAAATTCCAAAGGCTTTTATTTCCTTGCCAACGTTTCCCTTAGCCAAATCGTATATTGATAGACGATAGACCGACGGCACTAACACCAATAGTTTTACACAAAAATTAAAGAACGCGAAGTCGTGGTTTGAAGCGGACCACTAGTTAAAATTAACAATAGAAAAGTTATTCTCTCTCTGTCTTTTTTTTTTTACTTTGCTGTATCTACTTTTACTTTATTCTATCTATGTATTAAAATGCTCAATTCATATCTTTGTCTGTATATTATAGGCTATCTTTGTCTCAACTCTTAAGAGGATTGAAACATCACTGAGAACTGGTTGCGGATTGGATTTAGGTCTGTCTTGATGCGATACGTTATGATAAAGACTGTACTTTTTTTTTCTTCGGAGGAGGAAAGTCCTCATGGATACCGTCTGGCATGCCCGACTCCACTGCAGGTGTTGCGCAGTGACATACGGACTAAACACCTCCTCCACTCTTCGATGTCTCCGCTCACGACTTCCCGGTATTGCACGAGGCATTGCGTCAGGAAGGCAGCTGTTTTTTTTTAGGATATGGCCCTGTTTCTCTCCCATTCATCATCTTCTCGCGCTTTTATCATGTGCTTGATCAACTTAGCGCACCTTTCCCATTCTTCCTCGTTCCTTAGCATTCTGGGTATAAGGTTTTTTGGATTTAATTTATCTTCCTTTCCAATTGCTAAGTTTCTCTCCTGTTTCTGCGAGGACGTTATCTCGCAGACGGAGGCCGCGGAGCGGACGCGCGAAGAGGCTCTCGACGCGCATCCGCTCCGGCGCAGACGGGGGGGAGGAAGGCGGCGGTTATTCGCCGCTCGCCAGCTTCCCTCGGGAGACGGCGGGTAGCTATTGGGCTAGCTGCCCGCCACTCGTAGTCTCCTCACTGTCTGAGGGGGGGATCACGCTGTCCCGATCCCCCCCTCTTTAGCGCGGGAGCCCCGGCAGGTGGCCGAGACGGCTGACAGACGCCTGGGAAGTATACAACGGGTTCCGCAGGCGTCCAGCATAGTCAGCAAGAGGGAGCAGCCGTGGTGGTTTTAGTTAGGGTATACCCCCACTAGGGGGGGAGTCCCACATAACCCCCGTTCTGCCCAAAGAACGGGGGTAGCCATAAAGCTTTCCACCACGAAAAAAAAAAAAAAAAAAAAGTTTCTCTTCTGTTCAAACACACGGCACTCAAATATCGCATGCTGCGGGGTATCCTCTTCTCCGCAGTATGAGCATTCGTCGCTTATAGCTTTTCCAATAGCATGTAGATATGTATTGAATACTCCGTGACCAGTCAGAGCCTGCGTAATCTATGGGTATGAGTTCTCGGGTCCAAGCTCCTTTCCCTTTGTTTCTCCAATCTGCCTCCCATTCATTAACCGTTCTTTGTGCTTCTTCGTCGGGTGTTTTTTGATCTTCTTTAAGGTATTGCCGCGTACGTTCCAAAACCAGCCGCTCTATGGGTATCACGCCCGCTATTACTAGTACGGCCTCCAACGAAGTTGTTCTATAGGCGCAATATATTCTTAAGCCCAGCAGTCTTTGTATTCTAGAGAGCTTTTGTTTGTATTTGACCGTTTTAAGTGTTTTAGCCCATATAGGTGATATGATAAAGATTGTACTACGAGTATAGTTATGTAGGCCGATTACCTAAATACCAAAGATGTGAAGACCTTTATGTCGGTTGCCCAGTTTAGAAGGGAAAATATTTCACGTAGATACAAATCTCAAAATATTGAGAGTTCGATTCTGTAAGAAAACAAAAGTATGATTTATTTATGACGACACGTTGTGCAACCTCCGTGCGTCATTTGTTAACGGTAGTTTTTTTGAGATGGCTCTTTTTAAGAGGTATCGGATGCAAAGTAGCTGTTCTGGTAAGAAAAATATCTAATAATAATTGGACGTAGTAGCAGTATTTACCGCATTAAATCTACGTACTTAGATGAATTTTTTTGGTTCTGATCGCAAGCCGTAGGTAAATACCTATTCTGTATCTGACACTACAAACTGAGAATAATACTTACATGAGAAAATAGTTTTGTAACGTAACAGTTGACGTATCCTCATACGAGAATAACAGAATATCTATACCTTGTATCTCTACTAATATTATACATACAGAAGTGTGTTTATTTGTGTGTTGGTTTGTCTTTCAGTCACGCCGTAACAGCTACGGATCGATGTGATATTATTTCATAGATATAGTTGAAGTCCAGGAGGGTGACATAGAATACTTTTATCCGTGAAAAACAAACAAAAAATTTAACTCCATGCGAACATAGTCGCGTGCAAAATCTAGTTATAAATAAGATACTAGAAATGGGATCTGCTATCTACAATACCGGGAGAAAGTGTCGGTTTTAGCAATATTTTCTCCTATATGTATAATATGAGAGAGGGATTTATTTTTAGAGGTTTGAAAATTTCTGGACAAAAATACCCAATAAGTACCTACCTAACAATTTTTTGCCCGATCCGGGAATCTAATCCAGGACCTCGTGATACGCTAGACCAATAAGGCATTTCAAGCTGACCACTTCTATACCGATTACCCGTTCTTAAATCTATAAATACGATGAAAATGAATGATTTCTGATGATGAGAACGGTCAATTTTGAAGGCACAAATTGCAGTAGTGTGATACGTCATACAATTTATATCTTTTGATTATTCACGTATAATTTACATACTGTATATTAAAACTAGACTAATAACAAAATAAGACAGCCCTCTCATTTCAGTTAATTAATCGTTTGAATGTGAATTTTATTAATAAGACAGGTTTCGACCCGCGTACAGCTTTATAACAAAATATAAACTAAATAACTTGTTATAGCTAAAATCGGCTGATTGTATTTACAACGACATCATTCAGTAACGAGTTTCGTCCGTGAAAACGATCGTTTTAAAATCAAAGGTATTTGAGCACAAGATTAATAGCAAGATTAGCGCGTTAAAAGACATTTATTAGCATAGAAAAAAATATAATTTTTGTTTAACACAAAATAAAAAAAACTCATGACGAACTCTGGTACCAATAATCTTAAAAACTAGCATAATATAATATCTTATTATATAAAATTTTCGTGTCACAATTTTCGTTCCCATACTCCTCCGAAACGGCTTGACCGATTCTCATGAAATTTTGTGAGCATATTGAGTAGGTCTGAGAATCGGCCAACATCTATTTTTCATCCCCCTAAATGTTAAGGGTAGTCTACCCCAAAATTTTTTTTATTTTATTTTTTAGACAAAATTTTTAGTTTTTATTTTTTTATGATACAACATACAAAAATACATACAATCCTAAATTTTCACTTTTCTACGATCAACCCTTATTTTTTTAATTGCGATATTAGTACTTTGATGACCGGGTAGGTTGCAATGGGTTGCACTGATGTCAGTATGTCACCGGGCAGGACGACGTCTGCCGGGTCCGCTAGTGTATTATGTATAAGTTGAAGTTTGAAATAAAACGAGAAGTGTGTTTCACTTTAGAAAAATCTTAATTTTCAAAAATCTAATCAACCTTTGAATAAGACTCAACCTTTCCAATTCAGTAAATAGTAAAATTAAAAACAATTTATTATTCACATCATGATTTCAGATCTCAATTACGAATAATACTCCCAATGAGTAAGTACTTAGTAAGTACTTACATAAATCACAACATTTTTAACTCTATTCGTTTTACTAATATTATTATTATTAATTAATTTAATCAAATATTATTCAAGTGGAGAAAATTATTATTTGGTTGAGGAAGGTGTGGTTTGTTCGTTCATTAATCCACGCGGAATCGTGAAAAGTGCCACATAATGAAACTTAATAAGATCGCAACTGTCACTGAGGCGTCACCTCGATACCTCGATGCGGCGGAAATCTGCGGAATTCGCGCGGTCATGATTCACCTAATATCATCAATTACTATCGACTCCAAGATGGCTGCGACCCCATTTGCATAAATAACATTACAATATTTTATTTGATATTTTATGGCTGATATTTACCGATATATCTAATCTGACTGACCCGCCCCGATTTCGCTCAAGAGGTTTTAAGAAATAAGCTAAATCCGTTGAAATATCGCACTATCTATATTAATATTAGAAATGAGATCGCAACTTCAACTGCCTCTGGTCTACTTAAGTTAACCTTGTTACGTTGTAGGTCATAAGGGCCAGGGTGCGAGTCCGAATCAAGTCTAAAATAGAAAAGTTTTTTGGTCAAGAAATAACTCAGTAGCCCTAAGTTGCGGATATTAGGTAAGTACATCCTCGGGCACCGGTCGCGTCACAATGGCGTCCCATCGGACTATGAGAGTGAAGGAATAAAATGTTTCAACCTCAGTCAAGATTGGCCGCCGTGGACAAAATCTGATGGGGTATTATTATAAATGCGAAATGTGTATAGGTATACTTATTCACTTCATTTACAGAACCGCAGCGCAGGCAGACTGACATATTCAAATCAAATCAAATCAAATAAACTTTATTCAAAATTGGTACACTGTACACTTTTTGAACGTCAATTTAGGTACAGGCAATGGTGATAATTATTTACGGAAACTTAAAACTAAAACTACGAGGGTTCCAAACGCGCCCTGGTCTGAGAAGAGCCCACAACAAACTCAGCCGGGTTTTTTTTTTTTTTTTTTTTTATTTCTCATCTGAGAGTTGCTCTTTATCCTGTGAGCCCAGAATCAGCCATTTCTGAGATCGATACCACGTTATTAAGTTATAGATAAGCTCTTAGAATATCATGAAAACCAAACAAAAACAACCTGTGTTAAATACTCTGTAGTCATATATAAGCTGTGATAGCCTAGTGGTTAGGACGACTGACTTCTAATCGGAAGTGGTGGGTTCGATCCCGGGCACGCACCTCTAACTTTTCGGAGTTATGTGCGTTTTAAGTATCACTTTAACGGTGAAGGAAAACATCGTGAGGAAACCTGCATACGTGAGGAAATCTCCATAACGTTCTCA
This sequence comes from Melanargia galathea, assembly GCA_920104075.1. NCBI lineage: Eukaryota > Metazoa > Arthropoda > Insecta > Lepidoptera > Nymphalidae > Melanargia > Melanargia galathea. Next base: position 25,154,065 of record OV049863.1, on the reverse strand, counting down.
AAGGTGTGAGTAGTACACCAAGCCGGTTCAACAGCACAGCCCCACACGTTTTCCACTGGTGTATTCTTATATAAAAAAACAAAATTCCGTCAGTTGCCACCCCCAAGCCGATTCAACAGCAATTTGATCAGATTGTTCATAAAAAAGTGCGCTCGCGACCCTACCTGCCGGTATGCGGTCCATGACAAAAGCGCAGGTACCTGAGGCAGGCAACCCTTACGTACACGCAGGTAGTAGACCCTGCGGCAACTATGGGCTCTTGCTTTGTTATGGTTTGCATTATTACCCGACTTCATATAAAAGTGTATTACGAGCTATGAGTTTATCTTGTTATTTCATGATAATTATAATGAATGAAAAATAGAATTTTATATTTATTTATTTATAGATTTAAATATGATTACTAGCTAATGTATGTTATACAAGCAATGCGAACAATTTCAATTTCAACTAACCTAACCTTTATAGTTCTTATTATTCACTATTTAATTAATTACAAAGAAAATATACTCGAACTTAACTGTCGAGGAATCGAACCCAAGACACACTCAATTATAAGACCGCCTACTGGCAGTGGTCAGTTTGTCCATAAATTCATTTCACAAGTATAAATTGAAAATTTAAAAAACCCCTGACATTCGCCATCTTGGATTTGCATACTGCTATTCTACTAGTCAAACCCTTTCATTTGATACCCATACTCTTGAAACGCGGCTGTCGAGCCGGCTCGACAAAAACATGTCTCCCTCTGTTGCGGCTGTCGGACCGCCTCGACAAGACTATGTTATCCTAGTTTAAACCTTATAGTTAAAATTATTAAGAGAGTTGTGAAAAATATGTAATCTGTCATTTTGTAGCGGTGGCCATCTTGGATCGATTTTCATCAAATATAGCTAACAATACTTTTAATTAATTCACCTTTCAAACAAAAAAAACCGCATTCAAATCGGTTCACCCGTTTGAGCGCTATGGGGAACAGACACACACACACACATTATTTGCCCGACCTGGGAATCGAATCTGGGACCTCGCGATCTGCAGTCGAATATGTTAATCACAAGACCAACGAGTCAATTACATCATAACTTACTTGCACGTTTCAAAGAATTTACCCTAATAATAGAATAATTTATAGCTCTATGCACGAATCTACCTGTTCGATTTTTTTCTCCATTAGATTTATGCATTTTACGATCTCACCAACCCCTTGACACGCACAAACTTGTCTGATTTTTTATTACTCTTTTATTTATGATCCCATTATCTTCGGGCAGGTATGTAGACACGAAAAAATATTGCGCGCAGGTGCAAAGCATGTTGATGCAAGTCTAAAATCATGTGTATAATAAGAAGGCTCCATCCAATTTTTCTAACACAAGTTTACCCAGTGCCACATCGTTAGGATCTCAGTGTAAAATAAGTCTTAAATATTACTTAGCAGTCTAGAGTCATTGTGTTGTGAACCTGCATAGTCATCATGACGGTAAGTGTGTTGCACCAGTTATTTAAATAATGATAGCTTAAAATATTTTTTAATTACAAAAACCCGGGGGGCATGCCAAAATTGCTCTAAAAAGCCAACAGTTCAAATCATTTATAAGGCTTAACCATATTGTGATAATAAACCCTCGTAGTTTTAGTTTTAAGTTTTCGTGAGTAATTATCACCATTAAGTGTATCACTTTCATGTTCTTAAATTGACGTTCAAAAAGTGTACAGTTTACTAATTTTGAATAAAGTTTATTTGACTTGACTTTGTAACTAACATCTTGATTCGTTAGTAATGGACTACTTTTATAAATTGAAGTTAATTTAATTATTTTATGTTATTTTATTAGTTGAAATACCATCTTTTTATTTCAGGACTCGCAGAATGATGAATTCACCTATAAACATTACTACTATCCACTCAATGTGTCAGACGATCAAGATGCGAGTGATTGTGTGTCAAATAATAAAAAGACTGCTTCAAAAAAGAGCAAAACAATGGAACAAAACAATATAGATGTATTTTTTGAACAACCAAAAAAAAAGAAGAGAACTACTATTTCTTCAACGGTAGCGCAAGCGACTGAAGGAGGTCTATCGTATATCTCATCCAATGATGGTGATGGTGCCAGTGCAACTCATCTCATCAAAATAGATGTCTATGACATGAAGAATCTGAAAGGGGTTTCACCTCTTGAGTACTGGAAACATGCAGATTTACGATTAAAGTACTACGCGAATTCAGACGCTGATAAATTTTATCACGCCACTCGAGATATTATTTACAACATAACAAAGCAGATCGCAGGAAGAAATGATTGTAAAAAATATTTTGTCGACAGAGATGTCAAGCAATAAAAATAGCTATAAATTATTCCATCGTAAAAAATATAACTATTTAAAAGATGTTTAGACGGATTCCTAATGATGGACGCATACACATGAGTTTTTAATAAATTCCTAAACCGAGTCCCCCACCTTTGTCCACAGAGCAAAGTATAAAAGTGTTTTGCCCTGAGAGACGAACTTCATATTCTATTTCACTACGTCAAACCATACAATGTCGTCTCAATTGTGTGAACTAAACGAGACCATTTATGATGAAGAAATGGTTTCACTATGTGAAGAAGTGGAAGAGGAAAATACACTCATTTTTGAGGACATCGAGATCGAGTTGTGGGAAGACATACAAGATGAAAATCATTATTCCAGTCCAAGTCCAAGCCTCTACAGCCCGATTGAATTCATTGAGAGGGAAGATGCTCTATTTGGAATACGAATACCAGCAACAGACTATGAAGACTCTGAGCAAGATTCACTCCATTCGTTCTCACAAGATGAAAATCATTATTCCAGTCCAAGTCCAAGTCTCTACAGCCCGGTTGAATTCATTGAGAGGGAAGATGCTCTATTTGGAATACGAATACCAGCAACAGACTATGAAGACTCTGAGCAAGATTCACTCCATTCGTTCTCATCACAGTGTACACTTAAGTTATCGTTACTTTAAGATTTATTTTTAAGAAATGGTATGTAAGATTTCATGTAAATAAAACAATAGTTATTCAAAACAATATTTTTTATTTCATTACCTTAAAAATAAAGTCATAAACATATATTGTACAAGTTGATCATTATACAAAGTATTATCAGAAAATATATTAAGAAATTGTGACATTGAGATGTTGTTATATTTGAAATATATATAAACTAAACAATACATTCCGCAAAATGGACTGAAATAGTTCTGAAGTACTTTATTATTATGACTCCACTTCTTACAGTTGTTTTTCAAAAACATTTCATGATAATCCATTGGTTTTCGACCAAACGAGTCAAAATATTCACCGACACCATTAGTATCCACGTATATTGCTACCCAGTGAGATCCAGGTTTTGTATCGGGATCTAAATTGGAAATTAAATAAGCCGGTGGTGTTAAATATATCGGTATCTTATTTGCTGCAAAAACATTGAAGTGAATATTTGGATCGATTATGTTTAAATATTTCCCAATCTCAGTGGTATTCATTGAAAACTTAAATAGAAATAAATTTAAAAGCAAATAAGATAATCTTCTTGATTGAATGAGTGGTTAACAAATGACTCAAAAATTAAATACCCACATTTATATTCATTTTTAACTATTGTAGTCTAAACTAACATCTCGATTTTTATTAATTTCAATTACATTGTCAAACTCTGCGTATACAATACAATTAAGAGTTGTAGTTAGAGCTCTTTCAAATCGAACTTCAAATCTTACACTACCCCGTTTTATGAGATTCCAGTGGGAGTTTGAATTAGCAGATAAATCGGGAGTTAAATCAAAGGCAAGCAGACAATATCCATTATTATACTCCTCCTTAGAGATGTCATTTCCATCATTCAAGAAATGAATTCCTGTTCCAGAGAATAAAGTATGATATGCACTCGTGAACATATTATTATCAAAAGAGGGTGTTAATGTTTTTGATGGTATAGATTGGCCATCAACATACAAACCAAACAGGTTAAGTCCGTGATTACCGAAATTAAAAGGGTTTGTATTTAAAGATCCATTAAAGGCCGAATTTCCTACGAAACCAACTATACATCTTTTGGGAATTTGTCCTAAAAATACATTATCAAGCATTTTTCCCTGAATCCCTGACGGAATCGTTAAGACTTTAACTTCAGCACGAGTGACAGGATATTTTGCAGTTGTAGTAGCTAATACTTTCTCATGTGCAATTAATACACTGGGATTGATTCGAACTTTGCGCATTACAAGGCTAGCACTAGATATATGCACTTTGAATTTACTATCTGCTGTTGAACACATAAGATTAAAAGTATCTTTAGAACGTACTAGTTTTAGACGCATTTCGACACCATTGATTAAAAACTTATCTTGATTAAAAATATCAGCATGTATGTGGCCAATCATTTCAATAGTTTGACTTTCCTTTGCTAATTCTTCTCTTTTTGTGTATCCTTGATTTGAAGCATCACATGAATCCATTTTTGAGGCTGTATCTTTATACCAAAGGCCACAAGTAAGATGAGATTTCTTAGCAGCCGCACCATAATTAAGCAAAGTCTCGATGTAAGCTCGATACCCATAAGTGTTGTTTGGAGGTGATACGAGCTTTTGATTTAAATATATGTCAACCTGACTAAAAAGTGAGTGTAGCCAATTATTAACTGGAGCAACATTAGTCGTCGCCGAAATGCTAGTTGCATCAGCATTCTGAACTTTAGCTTTTATGTGAAGTAGGGTATGAGATAAATCAATGTAATCATCTCCATTTCCAGGTACTAAAAACTCAATGGGTCCATCATCGGTCAACGATGAAATAGGGTTGTAATGAATCCACTGTCCTCCCTCAATACTAGTTTGAGTTGATGGTAAAGCAAACAAATCCAACTCAGATTTTACGCATTCACAGGAGTTATGATGTAAAAATGACATTATTTAATTTTAACTTTTATGAAAAATATCTTGAATATTACTCTGTTTAATTTTCTTAGTACCGCTCCGTTTGAGAGTATTCTTAGGAGTGATACGTTTCCTTTTTTGTCGTCTAATTTTATATCCTGATCCTCTCATTATTGAATCAATTTTTTTGTCAGCTTTTTGTTTTAGATTTGAAGTTGCTGTTTTTAAACGTGATCTGATAGATTCATCCATAGGTTGCACATTTAACATATCAGATAATAGACCCACACCAGCATTCAAAGCTTCTTTACCCACAACTTTTGCACCACTTTTCAAAAGTGGAAGAACAGATCTGAATAGTCCACCCAAAAAACTACCAATACCATGACCTCGCTGATAAGGTGCACCTTTATAAATTGCACCAATACCAGTACCAGCTTGATGAGAATAATAATGTAAGTACGGGCACGACATTTTAAATACACGTTTTCACTTGATTCTCTTAAAATGTACTTTAATACATGTGGTCCCAAACTGGAATGGTACTTTTCGACCTGTACTCGTTCTTATATCTATTTCTATCACATCGAACTCTCTACGCATGACAGGTACATAATGAGGTGGTGAAAAAATATGCATTTTATTAGCCCCGTATACATAGACTGTTGGATCTAGTGGTGCGATTCTGAGAAGAGGGGCCATAACATCTCCAACAATCTGTGGCTCTATTATATCACAATAAATGAACAACTGAGATGGCAATCCTAATTTTAAATTATAAGGATATGTTCCAGTTTTATTTTGAATTAGGTTTGTATTTGGTTCAAAACCGAGTTGTAAACATAACTTTGTTGACAACTTAAGTACATCAATGAAGGTATTCGTACATAATACCGATACTTGCTTCTTTATTTCATCATAATTAAACATTATTCCAGCATCGGTATTTTTATTTAATTCAGCTACAATATGATCAATGCTATCATAATTCATGACAGGAATACGGTTTCTATAGTGCACTAATGAACTTATATCTTCATCGGGTATTGTAATCCACTTTGATGTATAAATAACATTTTCATAATCTCGAACCGTATACATAGTGCAAGGATATTGAAATTCAACAACTCCAACGTGCCATTCTCCTTCCAAAATAAGTGATTTTGGTAATTTTGTTGAGAACATGGTCGTTGTGTTTTCCGGGAAGTATTCCATTGAACTATTACTAAGTAAAGTTAAATAAAAATTGTCTTCCATCATCCTATCTGATTAAGACTGGATTCTAAAATCCAACTGTTAAATTTATCAGGATAACCTTTCCACTTGACAAGTACTTCTTTTCTGTTACCTGAGTAGCGAGACCGTAGTATTTTATCAATTTTATATTGAGTGGTGGGGCTATATGTAACTTTTTGTAATTCATTCTCATAAAAAGTACCAACAATAGGTTCACTTTGAAGATCTTTAAGAGTATATACTACTCTGGACATGGTATTTTTTATACCAGTTATAATAAATATTTCATCACTCCAATTTGTCTCATATCCTTTTTGAAAAATGTGCTTATATTTTGTTATTCTTACATGATCTCCAATCGAAAACTTAGACTGTGGTATAGCACTGATTTTATTATTTATGTTTCCATATAAATTATTCCAAACTGTCATAATGTTATTAAAATTAACTTCAAATGGACACATTTTTATGCTTGAATGGAAGCTATGATTATAAGAATAGAGTAAATCTTGTAAAATATTAATATAAGTATAGGTATTTTTATGTGTAAAATAACGCCACATTTTAGTTTTTAATGTCCTCTGAAATCTTTCAACTACACTTGCTTTAATATCTGGGTTGTTGGTTGTGTAATAATTTACATTTTTACTTTTAAAGTATTGTCTAACATCTTTTGATACGAATTCGGTACCTTTATCTGATTGTAAGTGGGTGGGAGTTGCATTAGCTTCAGTAAATATGCTTTCAAATGCTTGTTTTATACTTTCAGAATTTTTCTTTTTTAGGGCTCTAGCGAAAGCGTATTTACTAAAAACATCAATAACACAAAGAATATAATTAAAACCTTCATTATATTGAGAATAAGTACGCATATCACTTAAATCTGCTTGCCAAAGTTCATTAAGATTAGACAATATATATTTATTCCGGGGGAATTTTCGATGCACAGGCTTATGTAATGTATAAGTTTCCTGAGCTTGCAACCATTCTTTCACTTGCTTTCTATTCATTTTACCTTTTAATGCTCTTGATAATTTCTCTGCGCTTCCATAACCAGCAGGATTGGACACATCGTAATATATATCTTTGATGTCTAATATGGATTCCATCTTTCCCAAACGTCCTGTTTTTTCCTTAGTTTGTATGATGTTAAAGTTTTTGGACTTTTATCATCAATTGGAGAACTATGTCTTCTGGATTTTGGTGATATATTACTAATATTTTCAGAAGCTTGAGGGTTACCAATACATATTAAGGGAACCCCTATACCTTTTATAGTTTGGATAAATTTTTCCCATCCATTAGGCTTGGGGCGTTTTAATGGTCTTAGAGTATAATTCACTAGATCCACTATATTACTACCATCTACAACTTCATTATCTACGACTATCAATCCATCCTTTTTCCAGCTAATTTTTTCTTTATTGTTTAACAGAGTATTTAACAATATTTCACCTTTTTTTCTATACGTTTTCGGTATAAGTTTGTTTATATAAGTAGGGGTATATAAAATTTCAATCGGTAGCCCAAGTACGTGCTTATCATCATCTGATTCCGCATTAACTGCTGAATCATTGTCTTTCATTTCCTTTTTAAATATACTGTTATTGTCATAGTTTCGATCGTCCTCTAGAGTGACTGGTAATTTAATTGGTTTTCTCTCTCCTTCGGTAATATGGAGATATCTTTGTAAAATTTGCGTGTATAACGTCCATTTTTCACGATCATCTAGTTTACTTTTCAGTATTTTTTGCATTTCTTTATCTAATCTTGACAAAGAATCGTCAGATGCAATATTTCTTGATTTTAGTCTTTCAATGACCTCTGGTTCAATAAGAACCATTTTTTTTGCGTGTTCCATTTTTATATTAAATTAAACAGCCCATTTAAAACAGCTCCCAAAATAATAGGCAGAAATGCTCCTCCTTTTTGAATGATAATACGTTTTCGTGATTTATTTCCCCCTTTCTTTATCAATTTTCTGAGAATAGTTTTGTGTTTTTTTAACTTAGTCTTCTCACAATCCTTTAAAGGTAGTTTACCATTTAGTATATTAAAAATACACTCGCAAATACAATTAATTTCCTCGTCCTTACAAACTTTCAATAAGGCTGTTCGGAATTTTGGTTGAAGTGTGTGTAAAGCCTTTAGTAAATTTTTGTGTGTTTTTACTCGTGCAGACATTGTTTTACAGTGAATCTGAATACATATTTATATTAACTTTGTAGAAAAGAAGCAATTCAATTTTACAGACGATTCTCTTGTCTCTTTATTGGGGGTATTTTCTTTAAATATTTCTTTGATATACTCACAAACACGATTAATTTCTTCTTTCTTAAGAGAGCGAAGTAAAATTTTACGATATTTTGGTTTAAATGTTTGTAATGCACACCTCAACTTTTTCGTGTCTTGCGTAGTGCTTCCTTCAACCATTATTTGCTACTGACAAGAATTGAGTCATGCAAACCATATTTAAACCCCTTTTTAGGGATGTATACTACACAATCATTAGAAGTATTATCAATCTTAGTTTTAAAACGACATGAATCATTTGTATTTTGCTTTAAATCAATCATTAAATAACCATGAGGTTCTGTAGTGGCATCTTTATAAGCCTCTTCAACAAACTTTGAATTCTCGGGAAATACTTGACGTGCTAAATGACGAATTTGTGTTCGGTCTCTGGGATTTTTAAAGTAAATTATGTAACTTGTATTTAGAGAAATATCTCGTTGCCCTTTCCCTTGATGAAAAAGATTTTGTGTGATATAAAATACACTTAAATTTCTGTGGTGACTACCTTTAGTAAAAATATCAACAACACGACCATCTGACTCCCTCATAAGATCATCAATTATGACTAATCGAGGATGTTTTCCATCAAACATACTCATTTCAGGAATTCCTTGAATGTAAGTTACATTTTCTAGATTGTATAGAGGCTGCATTTCATCGTAACACCACAAAACTTGATAAAATCGTGTATTGCATATATCATTACAGTGTTTCAAGAAATTTGTCACAAAATGTGATTTACCACATCCACTCGGTCCGGCAACTATAGCAGTAAATGGATGGAGAAAGTGATACATCTTCAAAAATACGTGTAGTTTCAGTTGAATTAGATATAGAAATGGGGAATAAAGTAATAAGACATTGATTTAAGTATACATTTATTTATAATTATATCTTAATTTTCTATACAATTTATAACTTAAAGATACATCTATACATTATACTACTTACTTAAAAAATAACATCGAGTCTTACCGCAAATCATTAGTAATCGACTTTATTTTGTAATGACCCCAAGCTAAAGTGTTGGTAGAGTTATTAATTAAAAACCGTTTAGTATCTGAATGTGATAATGATATTTTATTATTTTTTTGAGTAAATATTATATGCTTTATCGATCTGAATCTATACATTTCACATAACTCATTTTTTTGTTCAAATAAAACTGTTTTATAATTCTTAATTTTTAAATTTTTGGTAACCGATTTGTTTACGCCTTTTGCTTTAGCAGTGAATTTATTTTGTGTATTAAAAGCATACACTTTTGATCTCAAACCAACAAATTCAGTCATAATGGTACCATTATTTTCATCCTTAAAATAACCAATTTTTTTTTTATTTGTCTGAGGAATATCAAAACTATTATTAGAGGGGTAATCCGAAGTATCAAAGTATTTATTTAAGTCAGGTTTAATGTCATCATAAAAGTTATCAGTAAAAATCTGATATATGAAACTATCTGTGTCTGTATAAAGCATTTTACAACTTGAGCCATATTTCTTTTTCATATATTTGTAATGGAAATCATACATAAGAGTTTTAGAAATATCTAAAATACAAAATCCTAAGTAAATAGGTTTATTATAAAGTAATTTAGTTTTTTTCAATTGTATAGCAACCAAATTTTCCGAAAATATTGAGACACTATGAAACTCAGGTCTCGCAATAAGTTTTTGAGCACCAACAGATTTTCCCTTATCTTCCCAATGTGTACATAGTTTGACATCTACACGTTTTTCAATGTTCTCCATTGTTTTCCCAAATATTGAATTATTCATTAACTTATAGAAATCCTTTTCAAAATCAGATTGGGCAGATGTACGTAACTGTGTGTTTAAATCAATATATTTTTGTAGCCAAGGACTTTGATTGAATTTTAAAATCCGATGAATTTTTTTTAGTTTTAAACCCATTTCTAGACACTGTATAAGATTTCTATAATGAATTACATACTTAGTTTTATCGAATAGATTTGGAACTAATTTTAAAGTTTTACTCCCTCCAACAAGTATATTCTCTGGACAAAGAGGAAAATCGGTATGTAAGTCATGTAAAGCTTCGGGATATTCTAAGTCTACTTCTAGAATATAACCCACATCAGAATCAATCGGTATGTTGAAATTAGTCTCACAATTTACCCATTCAAATCCACCCGTAGGAAGGTATTGAGACATAGCCCAACCATATAAATTATTAGCGTCTAAGTATGCGAGATAAGATGATTGAATTTTCTCATTAAAATTTGACATGTACTTATTATTAGCTTGTGCATAGCGGTTACTGCACTGTGAAACACCGCCGCGTATACCTGATTTTACGAATGCAATTTTTTCAAAATCTGTTAATAAATCTAATGTTATGTGTGTGTACTTTAACATTGCATCCCAACTAAGACCTGGTGCTGTATAATAATGAGCAGGATCTAAATCATAAGTTTTAATACAAACATTTCTAAAATTTTCAAATATATCTGTTAAAAGTAACACATCCGTTTTCAGGTATAAATCAGAGTAATCACTCATATTAAGACATTTAAAATGATTCCAAACATCTCTAGCATGTTTATAATCTTCATTTGAAATAGTACTGTTTGTAAGTGTGCTGAAAAATTGATCCTGTGTTGGAAGTGATGTTAAATTTAAGGAGTCAAATGATGTCATATATTCGTATGGGTATACACCTTTACGTTTTAAATAATAAATATCTTTTTCACTTTGAAAATTTCTTCGCAATTCGATGAAATCTTCATCATTTAAATTATTTGTTAACGATTCTAGACTACTAGATAAAAATTTAAAAGAATCAATAAACCTCAATTCAATTTGTTTGTTCGTGATTTGTGTCTTTTTTGAAAACGAAATATATCGTTCTTTATTTTGAGGTATGACATTTATTGCACCTTCTGAGAAATTCAATGCATGCACAATGAAATGAGCATCGTAGTTACTAAGGTTATGTAAAATTATCGGTATAACTTGAGGAGTTTCTAACTTTTTACTACAACTTTTGTGGCAGACACCTACAAAAAATCCAGTGTATTTATTATATGCTATTTCACGATCCGATTTTAATTCTTTTTCACATATATGACATGTAGATATTGCAGATAATTTTTCGCTGTCATTTATCGTTAGAGGCAGTGGATTAACTTCAATTAAATGCTCATCATAAATTCGTTTTATATCATCATTTAAGGTCTCCATAAACACATTGGCACAATCAGTACCTGTATATGTTTTATATATTGATAGACTATCATCAAATGTACATTTGATATAGTATCCAAAGCTATATACTTCATGTTTTTGAAAATTTGTTGTGTATGAGGTAGTTGGATCATTATCACATCCTTGTATAGGATTTAGAAATGCTTCAAAATCTGCGTAAACAACAAAAGGCAATTTGAGCTTTCTTTCATATTTATTAAATGTTAATTTAGCTTTCGCGATATCGGGCATATCAGTTTTAATATGATTACAATCAAACTTTTGATGTGATTTTAATTTACTCTCCGATTGAAAATATAGTAAGCAACCATCGCAAATAAATGTGGCGTGGTGATGTTTGTTCAATTGTTGGCCAACTAGCCTGGAAAGATTTTTTATATAACAATAATGACCATTAGAACCATTATTTATGTATAATAAATTTATGTGTTTATGTTTTCGAGATTTTGTGAAATAGAGAGGACCAATAATCTTCGTAGAATTGCTTTTTGTGTCATGTTCAAGTCCAAAAACATTTATACTAATATTATTTAATGTCTCAAATTTACTGATATCTTTTAATTGTACTGGAAATGAAATATTTGTAAAATCTAAAGAATTTTGTTTCGATATATATGAAGTCACTCTGTTTGCATTCACTTTGACTGGATACAAAGCGGAAAGTATAGCCCATTGAAAGCATCTATTGTCATTATTTTTTACATTAATAATAGCATGTTTATGTTTGATATCTATTGGTAAATCTATATAAGAGTTCCCTTTTAACGGGTTTAATTTATTTATATTTAAATCCACATAATTTATTTTTTTAAGACTCCAACCACTATCTTTCTTTTCAAAATTACAAACTTTACTCGAAGTTTCAGCTAATAAATCCGAGTAAATGGTATTAATTTCATCACCTAAACAGAATGTATAGTTACACGTTTGAAAGTCAAATGAATTTTCTAAATTTTTTGATGCTTGAATAAAGTCCCCGTTTAAAATGAAGTTAACTTTAATAAAAGTGTGCTCTTTTAAAAGCGTATGAAGCAAGTCATGAACAGTATTTTTAATGGAATTTAAAAAAGCTTCAGGCGTCTCAAATTCTGAATTATTATTGGAAATCCTGTATGTTGCTATCCGTCGACCAAAAGCATTTTCTATTAATTGCACGTTGGTTAAGTTTTGTACCGAACTATTAAGAAGTACATTATTCATATGTTTCTTGCTTTTAAGGTGGTTGGTATAGTACTTTTGACTAACATTTATTTTACAGTAAGGACACTCGACACTATGATATTTTGTAGAACTTACAGATGAGGACGATTCTTCCTCCACTGATCTTGATGTCGTTAAAAACCCCGTAGATGTAGAAGGTTCTTGAGAACATGGTCGCTTACTCGTAGACTGTGTGACTGCAGTAGCCTCTCTTTTCACTCCGGCTCCAGTTTGCTTTGAACTGAAAAATAAAAATAGAATTATAAAAACATATTTTCTATAAAACAAAACGTTACACTAATCTTTATTTAAATATTTACCATTTGTAGCACACATATTACAATATGCTTTCATAGGAAATACACCGTCAATTTCATCCGAAAGAGGACAAATGGAGATACGATGACCACTACATGGTGTATAAAACGGTTTAATCTCTGGGTCATCTAACATCCATCTAGGTAGTTTTTCAGAGATATACCACAACCGTATGTATCGGTGCATCTTATTTAGCACAAATGATTTAGTAGATACACTTATTTCATCATTGGAAAAAGCTTCCATGATTAATATTTTTCTATCACAACTTCGCTCTGAATGAGTGTAGCTAACAATAAAGCCGAGTATTTATACGTAAATAGCCCCTCCCCATCAGCGTTGTGTTTAAACAAGTTTGAACTAGTCAGGGGATGAGGGTGTATGGGATGGTGGCCGTTACATTAATAAAAAATTATAGTCATGCACCTTATCTTCGATCAACCGTTTGGGATATAATAGATTAAAATAAACACTGTTCATGGAGAAAAAAAATGATGGATAAAAAATACTCACGCATAAACTTGATCTCGTTCGACTTCCACACATATGTTAACTAACTTAGCGTTCAATTCTGCTTCTTCACAATTTGCCAGCAATTCTTCATCGTCAACAGAGTCGTTAAAGGCACACAATTGACACAGCATTGTTGTAGATGGCGAGATGGAATATGACTTGAGTGTGTTAGAACAGGACTCTTTTATAATTTGTTTCGGCTGTGTTCACAGGCAAAATAGTAGGGAGAGTACATATTATTTTGAAATATATTTACGTTAAGTGACCTGGGTTACTAACTTTGTTATTTATTTGCAGCAGGCAACGATGTTATCTTTTAAATAGTTATATTTTTTACGATGGAATAATTTATAGCTATTTTTATTGCTTGACATCTCTGTCGACAAAATATTTTTTACAATCATTTCTTCCTGCGATCTGCTTTGTTATGTTGTAAATAATATCTCGAGTGGCGTGATAAAATTTATCAGCGTCTGAATTCGCGTAGTACTTTAATCGTAAATCTGCATGTTTCCAGTACTCAAGAGGTGAAACCCCTTTCAGATTCTTCATGTCATAGACATCTATTTTGATGAGATGAGTTGCACTGGCACCATCACCATCATTGGATGAGATATACGATAGACCTCCTTCAGTCGCTTGCGCTACCGTTGAAGAAATAGTAGTTCTCTTCTTTTTTTTTGGTTGTTCAAAAAATACATCTATATTGTTTTGTTCCATTGTTTTGCTCTTTTTTGAAGCAGTCTTTTTATTATTTGACACACAATCACTCGCATCTTGATCGTCTGACACATTGAGTGGATAGTAGTAATGTTTATAGGTGAATTCATCATTCTGCGAGTCCTGAAATAAAAAGATGGTATTTCAACTAATAAAATAACATAAAATAATTAAATTAACTTCAATTTATAAAAGTAGTCCATTACTAACGAATCAAGATGTTAGTTACAAAGTCAAGTCAAATAAACTTTATTCAAAATTAGTAAACTGTACACTTTTTGAACGTCAATTTAAGAACATGAAAGTGATACACTTAATGGTGATAATTACTCACGAAAACTTAAAACTAAAACTACGAGGGTTTATTATCACAATATGGTTAAGCCTTATAAATGATTTGAACTGTTGGCTTTTTAGAGCAATTTTGGCATGCCCCCCGGGTTTTTGTAATTAAAAAATATTTTAAGCTATCATTATTTAAATAACTGGTGCAACACACTTACCGTCATGATGACTATGCAGGTTCACAACACAATGACTCTAGACTGCTAAGTAATATTTAAGACTTATTTTACACTGAGATCCTAACGATGTGGCACTGGGTAAACTTGTGTTAGAAAAATTGGATGGAGCCTTCTTATTATACACATGATTTTAGACTTGCATCAACATGCTTTGCACCTGCGCGCAATATTTTTTCGTGTCTACATACCTGCCCGAAGATAATGGGATCATAAATAAAAGAGTAATAAAAAATCAGACAAGTTTGTGCGTGTCAAGGGGTTGGTGAGATCGTAAAATGCATAAATCTAATGGAGAAAAAAATCGAACAGGTAGATTCGTGCATAGAGCTATAAATTATTCTATTATTAGGGTAAATTCTTTGAAACGTGCAAGTAAGTTATGATGTAATTGACTCGTTGGTCTTGTGATTAACATATTCGACTGCAGATCGCGAGGTCCCAGATTCGATTCCCAGGTCGGGCAAATAATGTGTGTGTGTGTGTCTGTTCCCCATAGCGCTCAAACGGGTGAACCGATTTGAATGCGGTTTTTTTTGTTTGAAAGGTGAATTAATTAAAAGTATTGTTAGCTATATTTGATGAAAATCGATCCAAGATGGCCACCGCTACAAAATGACAGATTACATATTTTTCACAACTCTCTTAATAATTTTAACTATAAGGTTTAAACTAGGATAACATAGTCTTGTCGAGGCGGTCCGACAGCCGCAACAGAGGGAGACATGTTTTTGTCGAGCCGGCTCGACAGCCGCGTTTCAAGAGTATGGGTATCAAATGAAAGGGTTTGACTAGTAGAATAGCAGTATGCAAATCCAAGATGGCGAATGTCAGGGGTTTTTTAAATTTTCAATTTATACTTGTGAAATGAATTTATGGACAAACTGACCACTGCCAGTAGGCGGTCTTATAATTGAGTGTGTCTTGGGTTCGATTCCTCGACAGTTAAGTTCGAGTATATTTTCTTTGTAATTAATTAAATAGTGAATAATAAGAACTATAAAGGTTAGGTTAGTTGAAATTGAAATTGTTCGCATTGCTTGTATAACATACATTAGCTAGTAATCATATTTAAATCTATAAATAAATAAATATAAAATTCTATTTTTCATTCATTATAATTATCATGAAATAACAAGATAAACTCATAGCTCGTAATACACTTTTATATGAAGTCGGGTAATAATGCAAACCATAACAAAGCAAGAGCCCATAGTTGCCGCAGGGTCTACTACCTGCGTGTACGTAAGGGTTGCCTGCCTCAGGTACCTGCGCTTTTGTCATGGACCGCATACCGGCAGGTAGGGTCGCGAGCGCACTTTTTTATGAACAATCTGATCAAATTGCTGTTGAATCGGCTTGGGGGTGGCAACTGACGGAATTTTGTTTTTTTATATAAGAATACACCAGTGGAAAACGTGTGGGGCTGTGCTGTTGAACCGGCTTGGTGTACTACTGGTGTGTGAAGTCTGCCAATCCGCTTGGCCAGCGTGGTAGACTATGGCCAAAACCCTTCTCACTCTGAGAGGAGACCCGTGCTCTGTAGTGAGCCGGTAATGGGTTGATCATGATGATGATGATGATGAGTCATATTTTGGCACTATTCAATTAGAGCAACTGTAGTTGATTGTTAGTACTACTCGTAAGTATGAGAGCTTCTTTATTCAAGACAAACTTGTACTCGCAGATACAATTGGCACTCGTAATTAGGGCCGATATCAGCATAACATGAACGCGAGTGAGCGGCTACAATACACCCACGTTAACAGGAAGGTGAGGTTAAGGTAGGTAAAGATAGGACAGGTTAAGTACTTTTTAACCGACTTTAAAAAAGGAGGTTATAGGATTGCCTCGTTGGTCTAGATGGTCAGCATATTCGACTGCAAATCACGAGGTTCCGGGTTCGATTCCCGGGTAGGGCAAATAATTTTTAGGTATTGGGTTTTTCTGTCAAGAAATTCTCAGTGCCAGCCCGGTGTTGGTAGTCGGCGGTGTTTCACCCCCTTACCTTGGGGAGTATGTTAAACAGTCGGTGCGGGTTTCATAATTGCCACCGATATTTCACTTAATGATGACGTGATATGGTGATAGTGATGATAGGTAGTGATAATTCATGTGACATGTGACAATAGTCTTTAAAACCCGTCAGCCCGCATTGGAGCAGCGTCACTGGTCTAAGCTCTAAATCCCGCTCTCCTATGAGAGAGGACGCCTGTGCCCAGCTGTGGGACTTTAAGAGACTGTAGTGGTGGTGGAGATGGTGGATTAAATCAAGCGGCTCCCTGCGACGCTTTGATATTATTGTCTGTCCATCATTGTGGGGGATCTGCCAACAGTCCAACACCGTGCTTTCCTGTGCGAGGTCGCTACTCCTGCACTTTAGAATTTTCATAGTGAGACCATTCATTTGATATCAACTATTGCCATCATATCAACTTATGTCAAGTTTAGTTTTTCATGACTTCACATATTTCGTTGTAAAAAAAAAATTTGCTGTCTGTAAATTTGGTTTATGGACGATAATTTTGCGTGATAACGTCATAAGAAAACAAAGAGATAGATGCGTCACAAGCCGAACGCTTATGACGTTTGTGCCTATCTATCGCTTGTTCCGCGCTCTCGCTTGCACGCTCGCTTGCAGGAGAAAGTTGACAATGAGTCATGCTTTTTCGTGCGCGCAGCCGGCGTTCATCGATTTATAAGACGTTATCAAGTCAAAAAAAAAAGTTGACTATCAAATATATCAATTAATGAAAGATCACATTGTATTAACTTTGCACATAATTTGTTAGTTAAAAACCCGACGTCCGGAGCAGCAAAAACTCTGTAGGATAAGAGAGTTCGTCATAATATTAGTAATAGAAATAGGTTGGAAATTAGTTTTTAGGATGTTTAATAATTGTTTAAGTATATAAATATGATTTAATGTTGTAGCCCTGCGAGAGCAATGCACTTTATTAGCAAGCAATTAACAGCAAGAGCACTTTATTAGCGACTTTCGCTCTATAAATGAAAAATATAAAAAAAATCTGGTTTTAATTTGATCTAGTTTATTATTATAGAATTTTTATGTTATTACACGAATACTTTTCAATAAGACCATTTACATGAGATGGCTAGACCCGGTGGTCCAACTTCCCCTTAATGTCAACTGTGTATTATCGTTCGCAACGGTACCGCGCGGCGGCCGGCGACGCGACGTCGAATTTATGCGCGTTTCAGCCTACAAGTAATTGTGCCGACTGCCACGCCCACGACGCGTCTATCGCACCACACATTATACTGTGTTTGTTCTAATGTCTTCTAACAGTCCTTCACAGGTGTGACTATCATTGCTTGCATCATTGTAAGTATGAACTTCTTTTAATTCCAAGCCGACACAGCAGTTCACAGCACCCACAGCCGTCCATTTTTAACCGATTTCAAAAAAGGAGGT
Source organism: Melanargia galathea (assembly GCA_920104075.1). Lineage (NCBI taxonomy): Eukaryota > Metazoa > Arthropoda > Insecta > Lepidoptera > Nymphalidae > Melanargia > Melanargia galathea. Next base: position 25,135,690 of record OV049863.1, on the reverse strand, counting down.
TCTGTATTTTACCCATGAGTATGTATGTAATGAACCGATTTTGATGATTTTTTCACTACACTGCATACTTTCGGGAAGGTTTTATAAAACCCAATACATTCTTATGTATGAAGTTACACTCATAAATGTTTATCCATTTGACGTGACTAATATTTTTGATGGGTCAAAGTTGGTTTAATTTTTCTTAAAAATAGCTTGTAGAATAATAATTTACTATAAGGTTTGTACTATAAGGGCCATAATACAGAAAGAGAACAGTTGAAGAAAGCTTCAGGCACTAAAGTTTCTAATGCCAAGGAGGTCTTATCACTTAGAGCGATCTCTCACATACAACCTTTTATATATTCCTCACTTTTATAATGCATTGACGTATCCCAACAACGTGTAGCATACCTTAGTTCACTAGTAGTGTAGTACCACTCTATAAAGTTGCTTTAACTTTAAAGAGTGGTACTAGAATGGTATAGACTATAGTCTATGTCACTCTATATAGAGCAAACCATGGAAACCAGAGTGCTTAGTCTAAGTTTGGAGCGCTCCAAAACTTTTTAGTATACTATAAGTATACTATTGTTCGAATCACCATGATTTCAGAGTAAAATGGACCTAAAATAAGAGTCTTTGGGTTCATTTTGCTGTGAAGTCATTTGTGATTCGATCAATAGTATACTTCTAGTATACTTTTAGTTTTGGAGCGCTTCAAACTTAGACTAAGCACTCTTAATAATTCTTCATCCGATTGAAACGCAATAGAAGATAGTACACAAGGAGGAATGTATGCGCGTCAGCCTACAGCTACTTATACCGACTGCCACACCCACTATCTACTCGTATATCAATTTTTTTTTTAATTGAATGATGAGGTCTAAGTTGGAACGCGCTTGTCTAGACAATGCCTATTCACTCTTGCCTTGAAGGTACTCAAGTCGTACGAGGCGGGAAACACGGAAGCCGGAAGGTCGTTCCACACCCTAGCGGTTCGTATCAGAAACGTAGACTGAAAGCGTTTCGTGCGAGCTGACTGAACGTCGACCACATAGGGATGCCATCGCTCACGACTTCTCGCTGTTCTGTGGTGAAATGGTGAAGGAGGAACTAGGTTAAAAAGTTCCTTTTAATTTAATCACATATTTTACTATAATATTGTTCTGTTTTGTTTGTCTTACATTCGCTCTACATTGATATAATAAACGCGGTCTTGATTGATAATGTATTGATTCTCCAAATTGATATAATAAATCTATGACATTGGTATGGTCATAATTCATTATATCACATAATTACGATAAAAATTCCAAATCACAAAATTAATTAACTATGTCCAGGTTAGACATTATATTTCAAGTTAGTATGATTTCAAGTATCTAATAAGTTCTGTAGTTGAAGTGAAGATCGTGATGTTTTAATGTCAAAGAAATTTCAAGAAAATGAATCCCATGTCACGACAACAATTATTGTAATTGTACTAATCTATTCATCTCAAGTGACCACATTTCTCCATCGGACAATTAATCGCTTTATCATAAAGCGGGGACCTTGCCAGGGCCTCATGAGGACCCATAAACAAAACCATTGGTGTCCTACTTACCAGCTCACTTACAAACATTCTACACAGCTAGTTTAAACAAATACTGGCTTTATTACTATGTACATAGCTGTGTGGTGTGGTGAAAGTAATTTTTGTAGGTCTGTAGGCCTGTCGTTTTGCGCTTGTGTGCGTGAGACGTGTTTATGTATAGTGGTGTGTGTGTACGCATTGGAGATAGTATGCCGCAGGGGAGCTCAACTTTAAGAGAAATGCGCCGCTTTAGAATTTTTTTATATGTTACTATAAAATTAAAAAAAAATATGTTTATGATATAATTTTTTTTTTACTTGGGATGTATGCATGGGTACGTAAATATGACTAATATTTTCAATTAAACATAATATATTTCAAGAAAAATAATAATAGTACAATATTTTTAAGACAAGGCGCAATCCTTGCTTTTTAACCCCCGACGCAAAAACGACGGGGTGTTATAAGTTTGACATGTCTGTGTGTGTGTGTGTGTGTGTGTGTGTGTGTGTGTGTGTGTGTGTGTGTGTGTCTGTCTGTTCCCCTGTGGCGCTCAAACGGGTGGACCGATTTGAATGCGGTTTTTTTTGTTTGAAAGGTGATTTAGTCGAGAGTGTTGTTAGCTATGTTTGAAGAAAATCGGTCCAAGATGGCCGCCGCTACAAAATGGCGGATTACACATTTTTTCACAACTACCTTAATATAGGTATCAAATGAAAGGGCTTGACTAGTAGAATAGCACTATTGCAAATCCAAGATGGCCGCTGCCATAAAATGGCGTATGTCGGGGGTTTTTTAAATTTCTAATTTATACTTGTATTAATTATATTGGAATACTGATAAGTACAATAAGTACACAATGTTTCTTGGCAATTTGGGTTATTAGTTTAATATCAACGCCTATTTAACTCATATCTTGTATTCATAATGCAATTACCTATATCCGACTTATGATATAATTACCCGTAGTTTTCAGCGTATTAATTAATATTTTAATAACAGTGTTTACTTTAATTACCGATTCATTCCTTTAATGTTTTTTAAAGAGCGATTAATTTTTATTAATTAAACCTTAATTTTAGTGTAAATAATTACTTATTAGTTTAATCACTATTATTAACAAAGCAAAATAATCAAAATGCGTAATAGGTAGGTACTTTATGTAATGTATTGTATCAATGTGAGTTTTTTTCTAAAAATAAAGATTAAACTATTAATTCACAAATATTGTAAACAAAATTATACCACACATAATAATAATAAACATAGTTTGCTATAAATGACAAAATATTTTTTCTTTGATTCTAAAATTTTTAATAATTTACAGTCTAAAATTCAAATGTATCACTAAATGATATGTAATGTTTATTAATTTCGTTGACTCTACAATCTACTTTTCGAGAGCATAAAGGAAAATCATTCAGGTATCTAAGTTGCGATAAAGTTCTTATATTATCTGAATCCATGGTAGAGACGGTCTTAAAAAGCCGCATTGCATGCCTGTTTTTCAGAGCGCAGTGTGAGTGTTGCGAACTGTAGAAAAGAAAATTCGTGCTACGTCGCGCGAAAAGCGGGCCGTAGCTTGCGCGTCCCGTAGCCAGTGGTGGGTAATATTTTGGTGGGAGTGAGTGGGGTGCGCCCGCGCCGCCAGTCCGTCGACAGCACGCGTGGCGCACGCCCGCCCCCCGGAGTGAAGTGAAGTGAGGGACGCAACCGTACGCACGGAACGAGAATTAAAAAAAAAACAGAGATAAACAAAAAAAAACAAACAGTGTACGTTCTGAATCCCATTTCCACAAAAATACGGAGCGGAAAATATGTTATTGGCATAAATAAAGTGACGTGAATGTGTGATGGAGTAAACAGTGAAACTGGACCGCCATGTTTTTTAATCTATCCGTTTTATTTTTTAATTTTTCTTCTCCCTACCCCCACTACTTTTTTTGTAAATATTCGAGAGAATATTTATTTTTTTACTATTGTTGTTATTTCGCATTTTTATGATCTTTTATTTTTGCCAATCACATGTCCTCTTTCTCTCTATTCGCTGTCTAACAATTTTTTTTTTCACGTACCTACTAAATTGCATGCTAAGCATTTTCTATAACTAAACTCTACTCTATGGTTCTAGGAGTCAAATTTTATTTAAACTCTTCAATAGAGTCATTAGGTTTCATTCGTTCTGGCTTTGTCGGTGCAATAGAGTTCGAATATTTCATCAATGCAAAGTTGACCTGAATTTCAGCAATGTTAAATTGACCTGAAAACTTTTGCGTGAAGTTCTCGATTAAAACGACTCTGTCAAACCGATAGATTGACAATTATTCATAACCTTAAAAGGGTTTTTTTTACTTTAAATAAAAAAAAATGCTCGGTTCGGGTTTTATTCAAAACGTGAAAAAATAAAGAACAATGTTACAAAACTAAAATAGTAGAGTAGTCAGCGCATAAAAGTGTTTCAAAATAAACAAGAATGAAGTAGGTATGTAATGACAATAGAGTAGTCAGTGTAGATAACTACGGGATGCTCTTTTCCCGTAAATCGTGAAGCGCACTGGTTTTCGGTTGACAGCGCGAAGGTCGGGCCGACAGGTTTTTTTACAGTTTTAACGGGCGTCCGCGCACCGGTGACACGAATTGAACTCTTTTGTTTTTATTTTGTAAAACTACTTAGCTATTTATAAAATTAACGACAGCTCTACTTATTTTTTGTGACGTCAGTAATTGTCGGTTGACGGATTTTTTGAGCATTTGTGCTTTATTTGGAATGTTTTTTGATACTATTTTTTAAAGGATGACATTTTTTCATTTCTTAAGTAGGTACTTACAATTTTCAAAAAAAAAAAAACTTAAATAGCGACTAGGTATATTATTTTTCACCGTTAATTATTTAATGACTTTAATGTTTGTATCGCTAATTTAGGTCCCTTTGCATAGGTATTATTGCAATTATCTTTTACACTTTTACAAAAATTTTGTTGGTTAATGGGTTAAAATAAATCTTTCAGTAATTAACTTATTGAACTAAGTAATTTTATTTTATTTTTTACTACTTTGACCTTAATTTTTGGTGTATTATTTTTCTCTACTAATTTTTATCTAAAATTGTTAATTAACTTTCATAATAATACATTACATATTTATTAACTTTAATATAATTTATTACCTGCCGGGACAAAAAAATCTATTGATACTAACTAACTGTTAACGTTAAAATATCCTCAAAAATTGTTATCTAGGTAAGTTTGAGACAAAAACAACTCATAGACAATTCTAAAGCATCAAAAATGTAATAACTTAACTGATCTATACATTCTAACTCTAACTTGAAGCCTCGCCTTGAACTGAAGTTATCTTAAAAATAACAAAAGTATGTAACAGTAAAGTCTCTTGTTCTAGTCTTTCTCCTTGTAACGGGCGACACGTACCTCAATCGGGAATCGAAGCGACTGACTTTGAACGCTCTGAAGTGGACACAGTGAATAATGTTGTTTTGGATTTGACACGCTCTCGACCGCTACCTACCATCTTGTATCAAAATTTCAGGTAAGTTTGAACATAATAATTACTAGATATATCCACTTATAGAATAAAACCTCAATATTGACCTACATGTACAAAAAATACAGACACATAAACTACTTGGAAATTAGAAAAAGAAAGTAACAGAGATTTTTTTTAACTACAGATCTACAATAGGTAGATTTATTGTTTGAAATCTACAAAATTTAGAAAATCTTAATGGAGACCCATTCAAATGATTTTGTAGCATAAATCTACGGGTATCATCTGAACTTTATACTCACTTATCCACGAGGATTTTCTTGTCTAGTCGTCTACTTATCAACCTTCTATAGCGTAGAGACTAAAGTCTAGGATGCTAATTTTCGTTATCTTCACGTAAAAAGTTGTTAATTTTGTTGTAAACAATCTCTAAACTAAACAAAATTGACAGGTCTAAAAATAGTGCAAATATTTCCTCAATATTCCTAATGGAAATGGATACCATTACTATTCCTGCGCGTTCAGAATGGGATACTACGTTTTGAAACTGAGACACGCGCTGCATGCCCGACGGTATCATTTTCTTCGGTAGGAAACATTGTAAACAAGCTATAATTAAAAAATTAAAAAAACCCGACTGCCATGCTATAAAACGAACTAAAAAATTATAAAACTACCACCGTACCACTTACAGTGTAGTTGTTATTTATTTTGTTTTTCATGATTTGTCACTCCAAATTGATTTAAAACATATTTCGTACTGGCCTTTTAAAGCCCTTTATTTTATATACCCCACTCGAGGGTCTTGAAGAAAAATTTTTTTTTCAGCTCGCACAATAAAGCGCATAAAGTCCGCCATTTTGATTTTTTTTTTTAATTTAGGTACCCATTGACACTCGCGTCATCGAGACAAATCTAATGACGTATCATTTATCAAAATCCGTTGAGCCGTTGATTAGTTACAAGCGGACATAGGAATGGACATACATACATACACACAGGTGAAACACATATACCCAGTCGGGTAAACCAGTCGGGTAAATAAAAAATAGTATTATATTTAGACCTGTCAATTTAGTTTAGACATTGTGGCTAATTCTGTTGTACATAATCTCTAAACTAAACTAAAATGACAGGTCTAAATTTATTCCTATCTCTTTCACAGTGCTCACTGCAGAAAAGGAGATTAGGCCTGTCATTTTAGTTTAGGTTTAGAGATTGTGTTCAACAGAATCGGCCACATTGTAAAACAGAATTAGTACGGTACCATAGTGTACCGAAAGCACCAATAACACACTGACGATGAACCTCGCCTCTCGTTCGTTAGTTAAGTATTAGGTTATTACCATATCTAAAGTTATATCTAGGCGTACCGTTGTTCGGGCGACCCTGGGCGCTATAATTTCGCATATTTCGCGCAAACGGTTGTTGACCCACGAATGGCACAGGTTGGGTGAGTGACCTAAAGTGGAATAAATTTTTTTTCGTACACCTATTACAAAACCAGTCAGGATTGGCTGAATTAATTAGATAACAGACACTTGTTTCGCGTACTCGTGCCACTGAATTACTGATAATACTCGTAGCTCTATACTTTATTCGGGGCATTCGTTTTATTGAGTCCGTCATTCCTTGTCAACATTTGTAAGAAATATAACATCTTTAAGGTAATAAATAGTAATTTTATATTTAAAGCATGTCATAAAATAAACCTTTCCTTTTTCTTCCTTCTTCTTCCTTTTTTGGTGACCTCCAAGTGTTCACAGATGTGATTACGACAATTTAGCTTAGGTATTAGTATTAATATTTAATTCTGAGTAAAATTAACTATAACTAACATGATGTTAACATGCAATTAAACGTAATACTTTATATATACTAAACGTACCTATAATACTAATTAGTGACTAGATGACTCCCGTCTGCGACATCGAGCGCGCGGGAATTCTTTACACACCCGGGATAAGTATCGGATAGCTATCTACAACTTTTGTCTTTGTCACTTGACATAAAGTGAGAAAGTGACAAAACCTATGTTTAGGCTATCCGACTTATTAGATGGTGGTGAAACAGGTCCTTAATTTTTATTTACATCAAGAGTACTTTAAGCGCGTGTCATAGGTGTATTTTGGGTAATGCAACGCTTACCGCCAAAGGTCGTGGATGACACACGGGGCCTTCAAGCCCCTCCCAGCTCCCCATTAGCTGCAGGCTGACTCAGCTGAACGGCCCGTGATGAAGCAACGCTGTAGGCGGCACGCGGAAGGCGTGAGGCTGATACGACACATTTACAATATGGTTTAGACTTTAGACAATAGTTAGTCGAGAATCTGCAGATCTACTTGGGATTAGGCGTAATCTTATTTAAAAATTGGCCAAGTGCGAGTTTGGCCTCGCTCTTTTAGGGTTCCGTCCATAATTATGAACAACATAATATATTCTTGGGTGTAAGAAATATTTAATTTCCGAGCTAGACATTGCAACAAACCGTGAAAGAAAACCCCAAAAAATGTGCGTTTGTTTTGGTCACAGCTTACAAACTACTTTATGAATCGTTGTTTTCAGTACTTGTTGTTTAAATACAGTAGGTATGTGGTACATAATATAATGAAATTTCATATTCGTAACTGGTTTAGTTTTTGAGATAGCTCCCGTCACAAAAATTAAAAATATATATATTCCTACTCTACTTGATGAGGTCTAAACAATGATCCCCACTTGTATGGGAGCCCCTCTGAAATATAATTTAATTCAATTTTTAATTTAATATTTGATTTTGGGTCAACGTTTTACATCAGTGGTGTACGTGGTAGACTCAATCGACGATTCAAAAGCACTTGTAAAAGTTTATTTGAATAAAAAACTTTTCTATTCTATTCTATTCTATCAAATACCAACATTTCAGGTTTGTAACTCATTTCATCTGCGAGCTAGAGACCTGTGAACGGCGGACGGACAGACAGACAGACAGACAGACGGAAAGACTGCAGAGTGACATTAATAGGGCTCCGTTTTTACCCTTTGGGTACGGAACCCTAAAAACGTTTTTCTTGACTTGTCGGTTTATCAAAGTGAGGTATAGTCGGAGCTCCTCATAATATTCAATGTTTGGTTTGAAATTTCAGCATCAGCATTATTACTTAGCAACCCATTACAGGCCGATTATAGGGCACGCGTCTTCTCTCAGAATGAGAAGGGTTTAGGCCGTAGGAACGCTGGGCAAGTGCGTATTGGTAGACTTCACACGCCTTTGAGAACATTGGAACATTGGAAATATGATTTATTTTAGTTTATTTTACTTAGTTATTTTATTGAAATCAGCAATTTCTAAATAGATTTATATTATGAGTAGAGTACCCTATATCCGTTATACGTACAATATGTATTGAACAAATATATTTATAATTCGTACTAAAGTAACATCGATAGATTATACTTTTATTGAGACTTGGTATTAATTAAAATACGTAGGTATGTTACATATTTTTAGATTGATAAACCTCATAAAGAGTAGGTAAAAAATATTCATTACCATGAAAACGATACTACCATAGGTTAGGTATACTGATTATACCGTGAAGTCGGAAAAAACTTATAATTATAACTATTCTTTTCAATGTCCCAAATTTTATAACCCCCGATGCAAAACGATGTGTTATAAGTTTGGCCGCTTTGTCTGGCTGTAGCTGTGTCTGTTTATGTCTGTTTGTATAAATTATGTATGTCTGTCTGTGTGTCCGTTTGTCTGTCTGTATGTATGTATGTCTGTTTGTCTATATATTTGTCATAGTAGCGCTCAAATGGAAGGGCAGATTTGAATGCGGTTTTCTATTCGAAGGCGAGTTTAATTGAGATAGTTCTAAGCTATGTTTACCAACCGATTTGTGCTCGTTGATGTTAAGTATCTAGTAATTGATAAACAAAATGGTTTATATCTGATGTACCTACTAAGAAGGTGGTAGGTAACATGATGACGGGTATATCATACACAGACCCATAGATTCCAAACGTCGGGGGTAATTTAAATTTTTAATTCACACTTTTATTCAAGTTTAAAGATCCATATACTAAGAGAATATTATATCAGCAATAGTATCAGTGTTCTGTGTTTTTCTGTTTTTGTATGGAATTTGACCGTCCATACTAAATTAACACATTTAATTCAAACCTAAACTCACGTTAACTCAAAAGTTTTACTCGCATTACATGATTCTTAAGTTGTCCAAGAGATTATGTTGCTCCCAACAGATAATTCTACTATGAACATGCGATCCCACAGTCACGAGTTGACCGATATATTATACAGAGTGAGATATGCGCACCGAAATGTATTCTGACGAATTCTGGGTCGGTTCAACGGATTATGATAATTCGATAATTTAAAACGGCACCACCAGGCCACGCAGCCGCGCCGGCCACTCGTTCGCGCACTAATAATACGGAAAATTATATGCTTCAAGGTGTTTATTTTGTGCTTGATATTACCTACTTGGTGTAAAAAACAGGCCAATTAGTGCGCATCTTGCGATATGGAGTAGGTATGGAAAGATAGAAGCAAAAAAGAAAAAAAACTTTTATATTAAAATCATAAAATGTGCCACACATCACTATACCTACCTAGATTAAACCACAGAGAAGTTGTTTCTTTTGAAAAATGGCAGATTGTTTTTATAAAATGTTTTCCTAACCCCGGCGCCACAGCCACACATAGATAAACATTTGCACAAAGACTTTGAATGACTTTGCTCACAGATTTGAACACAGGTTTTCTCACCGGCCAGATAAGACAAATTTTGCAAATATGTTTACTTCATTTAAATTTGAACTTTAAACGCTGTGATGCGCTCTCGAAAAACTGATACCAAATAACAAAGTGCAAATGTATGTTCCAACTTTGAACAAATACCATAGATATACCATCTTTTTCGTTTTCGTTGGCAATCGATAGACGTCCATAGCTAGATATAGTTCTCTTGTAGAAATTTCCAAACCCGCAGCAGTGAGTGGAAATATACTTTCTGAGTGTAACTTTTCAGGTAAAATTAACTGTACGTAAATTGTAACTTGTTCAATTACTTTGTGGCATAACCTTATAAGTTCACATCTGTTGGGTGAATGAACGCTAGTCAAAGTCAAAGTCAAAGTAAAATTCAAAATTGGTACACTGTACACTTTTTGAACGTCAATTTTAAAACATGAATTTGAGGTAATGGTGATAAATACTTATGAAAAATTAAAACTAAAGCTACGAGGGTTCCGAGCGTGCCCTGGTCTGAGAAAAGCCCACAACAAATTCAGCCGGTTTTTTTTATCATCACCATCTTACAAATTCCAATTAAATACTACCTGACAGCAGCCTAATTGCATTGATGTGGCCACGCTTCGTAAATTCATTGTATTTTCAAAGCTACGGCGAAAACTTGTTGACAGCGGAATTTGCAGCAACACAACATACGATTTAATGAAAAAGAATCGACGCGATGTTCCATGACAGCGCATAGGTATAGATCGACCAGAATCTCATGAAAAATAGGGAAATGAAATTCCAAAGTTAGCAACACTACGGCTGCCCTAGCGATAAACAAAGTAACTGACATTTTTTGTGAAATTGATTTTTTTGCATTAACAAAAGTTTTATGTCGAGTTGTTTTTTACCACAGTTTAATATTTATAGTTTAATATTTCAAATAACTTGAACCGTTTACTGAAATTTGAATTGCCCAAACAAAGTAACTGCACACACTAACCCGGAATATAAATGCAAAACCAAGTAAACAAGCACAACACAAAAACAAAGTAATTGGATGTTGATTACTTTGTTTTTGTATTTAAAATGCAGTTGCTTGATTTTTCGTTTCGTGAAACGATCCCGGGTAAGGTGTTCTGAATGTAGGTAATTACTTTGTTTATCACTAGGGCAGCCGAGTTAACCTAGTGTTGCTTACTACAAAATTTAATTTCCCTATTTTTCATGAGATTCTGGTCGATCTATAGTAGGTAGTCAATCTAAAACCTAGTCGCCTAGGTCTAGCAGTGACATACTAGCGCCGGCACCGGTACTCACGCGGCGCAACTTTCACTTCCAAGCCGGAGTTGTGCGCGGCAATGACCATGCATTGCGTGCCATACATTAAAATGTAGTACGCGAAATACATCGAACAACGTCTGGATGTACGAGAATCAATCTTGATGTGCAAATAAATAAAATTCATATTATGCTTTCCGAACCGGTGATAGAGCCACTACAGGTAGGTTTGAATTTTCAAAAGAGGCTGTAACGTTGCTTACTTGAAATATAGGTTTTTTATACGTACTTATTTGCAATCTAACGACATCATTGGGTTCATTGGACTCCGGGAGCAAAGAGACCTAGAAACAGCAAAAAGCGACTTTGATAGCCTTCCACATCCTCAGTCTTTGAAATAAAACAAATTGTTTAGCCAAAAGCCAACGCCAAAAGCTTGTTGAGCAACATTTGTTGATCAACTAAAATCGAATCGTATGAACCGGCTATAACAATTTTAAACCTTATAGCAGGTTCACACGACACGCAATTTTAAACCTTAGTGGTTTCTCGTCGTGTTCATATGAGTAAGTTAGTTTTTAGGTAGGTAATTGTTTTCTATGTTGATGATAAAAAAATTGGTTGCCTGTAAAGTCGGTTTACGGACGATAATTTAACGTGGTAACGTCATAAGAAAACAAAATAAAGAGATAGATGCGTCACAAGCCGACCGCGATTGTGCCTTCTATATCGCTTGTTCTGCACTCTCGCTTGCACGCGGTACGTAACAATAAGTCATGCTTTTTCGTGCGTGTAGCCGGCGTTCATCGATATATAAGACGTTATCACGTCAAAAAAAATAGTAGTGTGCGCTGCAAGCCTGCCCTTTATGCCGGTATGGTGTAGTTAGTAAATAGTAGTTTGCGCTGCCCTGTGCCGATATTATAGTGTATGAGTATGGGTGATGTGTGTCTGTGTGCGCCGGTGAACTGCAAGCCTAGGCCGTAGTGACACACATCCGCGACTTTCACTCGCGGCGCGCGGCGCGCGGCAATGACCATGCGGGTGATGTCAAGTGTAGTTTCACTGGACATCGCAGTGGAGAGAGATGCGTTTCGGGAACAGTTTCAGTTGTGTCTGAACACTTGGAACCGGTGGATATTTTTTACTAATACTCTTTAAGGGTTATAACAGCTTCAATAATAATCGTTCGAATACAAATCGGACTCGCGCACTTGTAGTAAATAACAATATACTTACTTAGGTACATAGCAATAATATAAAAGCGATAAAAAGTAGCTACGGAACCCTAATTCTTAATATTTATTACAATTTGATTTTTGAAACTTTTATGTACGTGTGTTCATAAGATAGACCTGAAACAAATAAGTAACATAGAAAAATGATTTTTTTTCCCGTGGATTTTCTTCCCCCTTTGAAGAGATATTATATCTAATTTCAAAAAGGGCACATCTCGTTTGACAACAACGTTTTTCTCATTAATGTGATTGAAATATGTCCTCACACTTATTTATTTCCAATGAAACATATATAGGTAGACCAGAATCTCATGGAAAATAGGAAAATTAAATTTTGTAGTAAGCAACACTAGGTTAAATCGGCTTCCCTAGTGATAAACAAAGTAAGTAATTCAGAACACCTTACCTGGGATCGTTTCACGAAACGAAAAATCAAGCAACTGCATTTTAAATACAAAAACAAAGTAATCAACATCCAATTACTTTATTTTTGTGTTGTGCTTGTTGTTTACTTGGTTTTTGCATTTATATTCCGGGTGCAGTTACTTTGTTTGGGCAATTCAAATTTCAGTAAATGGTTCAAGTTATTTGAAATATTAAACTGTTGTAAAAAAACTACTCGACATAGAACTTTTGTTAATGCAAAAAAGTCAATTTTACAAAAAAATTCAGTTACTTTGTTTATCGCTAGGGCAGCCGTAGTGTTGCTAACTTTGGAATTTCATTTCCGTATTTTTCATGAGATTCTGGTCGACCTATACCTACGCTTGTATTAATATTGCCACCAGTGCCACATTGTGTACAGCAATATTTTTCTAAAAGATCACAACTCTTTTTTACCCAACTACGACAAAGCCATAAGGAAGGGTTATGATTTCAGCAGTCTATGTATGTATGTATGTATGTTTGTATCCGATTTTTCTATTTAAAAAATAATATTTTATGAAAATAACAGTGTTGTCAAAATACACGAGAAACCGCCCTTCAAACTTCGAAACTGCATATTCAATTACATTCTAAGAAGTTTCACAAGAGCAACAGAAGTCGGTATTCCCGATAAACAATTAGCAATGGAGTATTAGCTAAGGCGTTGGTCAATCGGAGATGAATCACGCGCGTCGAAACTGTCCGGACACCTCTGTATATTGAGGCTGCTGCGAGGGTCACAAAATAATAAATATAATTTATGTAAATATACCAATAAGTTACTGAGAGTCACTGTGGTGTTGACGAAATTTAAGTAGTATTTTTTGTCACCAAAATTTTAATGCTATTAGTCAGGCTTTTGTAACAACTTCTTTTCATTTAAATAGGAGATTTTATTTCATATAAAATAATCAAAAAAGTAACCTATGAATATTCCTCTGAAGGCTGCTCTTCGATAGAAAATAGAGATAAGGAGCTTTTTTATTTATAAATCAAAAATTCCAAAATAGATTTTTTCTGGAAATGTTTCCTGAGAAATGACGAAGTGTGTTACGTCTTTTTTAACTCAAATATTTTTTGCACATAAGATTATGCAACTACTAAAAATATGCCTTTATCATTACTTAGTTTTTTGCATATAAGTAAATTTTAATTGCAGAGAAAATATGTCTTTTTCTCTGGGAGGAATTAACTTGACATAATCTTATGCAGTTTCGAAGTTCAGCATTGGCCAACGCGTACCGCACATAATTTTTTCAGTCCCTCAATCCCTACAGGTCTTTTGCACTCGGAAATACATACATTCACGCATTACATCTACATTTGTGAATATACCCACTTAACGGCTTAAACCCAGCGATAAGTCTGTATCACTAACGAGGTGCGCGATAGTATGTACTGCACTTATTCCTCAGATTAAGATTGTTTCAGTCCCGCAAATTCCGAATATCCCTCTTGCGTTCCGCATCACGCAATTCATGCGGGATTCAGCAAATGCGGGATCTAGCGAATGCGGGATCCTCGTATTCGTGCGTAGGTATTTCCACTGGTGCAGTCGTCACCGGCGCGGGCGCATCAATTCGCGGCACGCAACGCGTTCGTTGGCCAGCGCGCGGTGAAAGCGATCAGCTGACACTAACCTTTCGCCTTGGAACTGCCCGCTTACTGCGACTGCAACACTGTAGTGAATGCGAGTACGTGTGTACACATACGGGTGTGCGTACGTACATACGTATTTACTCGTTCTATGTACGACTGCTACTCAAATGTAAAAAAATTAAATGTATACTATACTTCAGGTATGTATATACTATACTACAAAACTACTGTACTTCAAGGAAATCTATTCTATACATATACATATAATAAAACCGTAGACTTGCCGTATCTGTACATTGAACATTTTTGCAAAATAATAACTGTGAAATGTTAGGGATAAGTAATACAACGTAAAAAGCTATTTTTGAAATTTTTGTCTGTTTGTCTGTATGTTATTGCGCGCATCAAGCAAAAACTACTGAATGGATTGAAACGAAACTTGGTACGATTGAAGTTCATACTACGGAGTAACATATAGGATACTTTTCATCCCGAAATTCAGCACGGTTCCCTAGGGAATGGGGATGAAAATCAAAACGTGTATTTAGCTGTAATTCAATAACGCGTGGTCCGATTTCATTCATTCTTTTTTTGTTAGAAAGAAGATACTTTAAAGATTACCGACTAATTTCTAAAAGGCTGTATCAATTTTGATGGGACTTTCACTGGCGGATGTTTACATTTTGATCTACCTAAATATCCGTTAGTGAACTTTTAACAGTTTTTAGCATGATATGAGCTCAAAGGAGCTTAGGAAAAACAAAATGATTCCTACGGGATTTTTAAAAACCAATATATGTATATCCACGCGAACGAAGTCGCGGGTGTCCGCTTGTTCTGAATATTTTTAAAGACTCGCAAAAACAGAAACTCCAACTGAACGGGCTAATGTTTGGATCAGCTGAGCCGGCGTTGGATTTTGACGAGAATTTTACAGGCAGGTAGAAGATCATATAAGGAGTAACTAAAGCTAATCACGGAAATATTTAAGGTTCCTGAGTAAAAAAATTAAAAATCTGTTGATACACGGATCAACATTTATTTTATATGTTAATACAATTTCATGGCCTAAAAACCAATCTTGACGAAATTCGATACAAAGATAGCTTACATCCTGAAAACTTTTTTACTACTATTACCACTACTACTTTGTTTACTACTACTGTTTTGTCCCGCAAAATCAAAAAAATCTCACGGGATAACATAAAACCTAAACCCACGTGTAAGAACTCGCGGGGTTAAAGTACAGATAAAATACATATAAACTTAGTTGCGCCATGATCCTTCTTTACACCTACTCATGAAACCCTTCACAATTCTAACTAAATAAAAGATAAACTATCCACAAATAAGTGGTTTGACCCAGTTCCTGCTTCGAACATTCCATAAACATACAGCTTATAATAGATTTAGAGATCAATGTCAATACCACTAAATAGTAGCGCAGTATCAAGTTCTTAAATCGCAAATTAATTCCAAGCAAAATTATACTTTAACGGTTTGATTCAGCGATCGAATTAGATTGAGCCAATTTCTCGCAATCTTTCATAGTGCAGAGTCAAGTTTTCCGACCGGTGAAATACCTGAATGAAAACTGCACTCTATGCACTTGACACAAATCTTAAATTGCATTGACAGCCGTGTCAATTCTAAGCATTATTCTCAAGTTTTCCGTCGACCGAATATTTAAACTAAATTGCACTTTACTTCTTCGACATAGAACTCAAATTAAACGTGTTGGTATTTTAGTAATTTTATAGTGGTGTCAAGTAGTGACGAGGCAGGAGAAAGCCGTCTCAGATCCGTTTGAGCGGTCTACAGACCTACAGAGACTAGTGTTGTATATATACGTATCTTGTTATACACCTACTTGTGGAGGAAAACTGGCGCAAAAAACATGTTTGGAAGTTTTTAAGGAAAACTTACGCACGGAGAAAGTTTTTGATTACGTCTTAGTGAAGTAGGGACACAAATATTATGCCATTTATGTATTCTAATCTCCAATGAAATGCTGTTTGCAATGAACCCCAAAAATACCTGTATATTGATGTAGGTATTCATAAAAAGATATCTAAGTAGGTAGTAATTTATTGTTGTGACAAATTGACATTTGAGTTTATTATAGGACGGAGCGCGTTGAATTCTAATGCAAGAGAATCACATCGTACCGTATTTCGACCGATATGTCCAGCACCTTTGACTAGATCTGAAATAAGATAATAATATTTTATGAGGCATATTGTTATTTTCTTAATTAATCTTAGTATATAGTTTTTTAAAACGCAACCTTGCTGCAAAATTGTATGACAATGTAAAAGATCACTATAGTGTTAAGAAACTTTGGAAATGCTCTAATAGCCAATATAGAGCAACATTCTTATACTTATTCTAAGTGATGTTAGACTTAGCTGTGGGCTCGTCTCAGAACAGAGCGCGTTTGGAACCCTCGTAGTTATTCTTTTAAGCTGTTGTAAATAATTATGACCATTAAATGTAGGTACAGTGTACTTGTACCATTGTAGAAAATAAAGAAACTTAAATTTGAATCGCATCCTTAGAAAAAATACCTAGTAGATATGATGAGCTATTAATTCACATACATAATATTTCTACCAATCCACCACCACCGCCATTACAGCCTTTTAACATCCCACTTTTGGCCTCCTCTCTCATAGGAGAGAGGGATTTAGAGCTTAGACCCACCACGCTGCTCCAATGCGGGTTGGCGGACTTTAACGACTATTGTTACATGATAGTGATAATAACCGGGACCGACTGCTTAACGTGCTCTCCGAGGCACGGGGGTGAAACACCGCCAGCTTCGTACTCCAGGCTGGCACTAAGAGATTCTTGACAGAAAAACCTTACAATTATTTGCCCGACCCGGGAATCGAACCTGGGACCTCGTGATCTGCTTCGAATATGTTAACCACTAAATCAATGAGGCAGTTTTCTACCATAAATGATAGGTTTATAAGATATTGCATTGTATTGTACCTGCACCTTCTTACGTTACCAAAAAAAAAAAAAGAAAGAGGAGCACATGTCAATAGCAAACAATAAGGTTCTTTATAACACATGTTACCAAAACTACACTCTTTCCCATCGCGTGAGCCTTTCTCTCCGGGACGGAGTCGCGACAGATGTCCACCAACCCTTCAATCAGTCAATATTTGAATTCAATTTTGGAACACCAAAGAAAAAAGAACATGTGTGCATTGTGGGAATGTTGGTACTATATTTTACTACCTGAGATATTATTTTGGCACCTCAAAGGAAGGTAGGTACACTTCCATATAAAGATGCTTTTTATCGTTGGATAATAACGCAATAATTAGCTTAGCTACAAGTGGATTGATGGAAATATTTAAAATTAGATGATGCCCGCGACTTCATCCGCATGGATTTAGGTTTTTTAAAATCCGGTGGGAACTATTTGCTTTTTCGGGATAAAAATTGCCTATGCGGAACGCAAGCTACCTCAGTACCAAATTTCATCAAAGTCAGTTAAACTGTTGGGCCGTGAAAAGCTAGTAGACAGACAGACAGATAGACATACACACTTTCGGGTGTATAATATTAGTATGGATTGATTGTCAAATTACTTTGTCACTGACCTCTATTCAGAAAAGTACGCTGCAACGGCTATTGACTGAAGCGAATTGATTATCAACATTTTTGGCGCTGATTGCTAAGAAAAGTGAGAGTGAAGATGCTCGGAACTAATGTGAATAATTGTGGTAAAGTGTAGGAATAGGCAACTTAGTTCCCAGTACCTTCGGTGCGGCTCGCGCATGTAAACGTTAAAATGAACATCAAAGTACCTTCTTATTTCAAATAATCACAATATAAGGAAAACTTGATATTTTCTTTCATTACCGTCTTTCAGGTAACGTCTCGTTAAGGTCTTTTAATCGCGATTAAATAAACTGAAAAAAAAATTTAAGTAAGTCTTTTTTATGTATAAAACTGTAATTTAAGAAGAGACAGTTGGTTGTAAAGTTTGGATTTTGATGTGTTTTTAATAAATGTAACGCTTGAATTTACGATTACCATTAATCACCATATCACCGTATCAGTCAAAATATGTTTATTGTGAACAGATCCCCATCTGGTAGGAGATCCAAAGATTAATAGCTAGGAATATTAAAATGGTTCACCATTATTGCCGCAACAGATTATCGATTTCCTTCCGAGTTTCGTAGGTTTTTTAGGCCAACTTTTTTATGCAGTTTCGTAAAGATCACTAGAAGTTCTTCAGAATAAGTCTTTATTTGAGAGCTCTCTCTGGAGCCCTCCAGAATGTACCCCATACAAACAAAGTTTGATTCCTATTAATTAACCAGTAAAATTTTGTTGATACGCTCTAGAAAGTAGACAACAAACCATAGGGCACGGACACAGAAATTAATAGTTTCTAGACCGTGTCTATGATATTTCGATGAGTTTAACGTTCGAATAAGAATCGAACTTCATATGTATGCAGCGCTCTCGAGAGTAAATTTTTTTTAATAAGTATTTTGGAAAAAATACAATAGTACTTGTACTTTTAAAGCAGCCATCAACTAATTTGGAGTGTCAAAGTAAAATGAGCTTGTTGTTGAGTTGTTGACTGTAGTACCTATAGACACCGCGCCGTATCTAGGATACCTTTTATATTTCCGGGACTCAAAGTATCCTATGTCCTCAAGGACATGCAACCTATCTCTGTAGCTGTTAGGGCTTTAAAAATCAGACACACTTTGCGCATTTACAGTATTACTAACTTTTGCCTACTACTCATAGAGTAAGGTTTTAAAGATTTCGCGAGAAACTTTGTATTTTCGGGATAAAAAATAGCCTGTCTCACTCTCCAGGCCATCAAATATACCCATGTATCAAATAGCACGTTGACCCGTAGCTCTGTTGCGGAATAATTGAAGGACAAACCAACAAACAAACACACTTTCGCATTTGATGATATGAATGAATAGATTACCTACGTTTGTATTGTCATTCTTCAAATCACCCAAATAAATTGTTCACTTTCTCAACGCTACTATAACCTATTTTCACCCATCACAATGCCCCATTAACCCATACAGCGGCGTAAGATTACACCTGAACACGTGGCCTGTTCCCCGTCATCTCCCCGCTTATCGAAACGATTTCCTGCCCTTCCGGATGTGTGCGTACCTACCTTGGGAACTGGGTAATTATGGGGTTGGAAAGGGTTAGAACTTTTTTCTTGAATGGGTGACCGACTCGGAAGTTTTTAATTTTGAGTAAAACATGATAAGGTTACCTGGTTTTTTTACCAGGAGTACCTCATTACCTAGTTACTTTGCGTGATTATATTGCAATTACTTTACTTACTCGCAGTGCAACGGCAAGGCCTAGCTTTTGAGTCCCGGAAAAAAACATCCCGGGACAAACAAAATAATTAGTTCTTTGTCATGAAACTTTAAGTCGCATTCTAGAGTGGGGTAGCTAGTGGACTAAATACACTTCCTTGCTTAGTAATAATTCTACGTAAAAGTATGGGAATAGGTGACCGCTTTTAGTCTGTGAATTAAACATTTCTGAAATCATTTAAAACATACAGACAATGCCGTGAGAATAGCTAACCGTTGCGCTTTTTAAAATGTGCAAAAATAAATAATAAATTTACAATCATTATCATAATATTATAAATAAATCAGTGTGGCACTCTTCGCGAATGTCAATGACTCGACGCAAAAGGAAATATACAAACCTTGACTTTGGATTACGCAACGCTCATTCATGCTCGCACGAGGGCGCGCCTGACGCCTGGCGCCTGACGCGACCAAGGTCTTATGAGACGAAAGTTCACATGCACTGATAAAAATACTAGCTCTACTCTACTACTGCTACTAGGGAGTCGGATGCAATTCAGTGAAAAATTCAAAATTATTTCACGTACAACTACTTGCCTTCTTCTTAGGCCCAGGGTCACAGGGAGTATCCCTGTGGGATCAAATCAGAAATGAGGAGATCCGCAGGAGAACCAGAGTTACCGACATAGCTCATTGAGTCGCAAAACTGAAGTGGCAATGGGCGGGGCACATTTTCTCGAAGAACCGATGGACGACATCGTTTAAATTTCAGGAATGGAAAATCCAATTCAAATAAGAGTGCATACTTTCGGTATATGATCAACTCGTCAATTAAATTGGTATTTACTCGTTATTTCAAGGTTTAGTTATGGTAAGGCTACATGGTACAACTGAAAATCAATTTGAAGTGTTTCAGATTTTTCATTATACCTACCTATTAAAAACTAAGATTGTTTAGTTTTCACGTTAACGTTTGAAATATTTTTAGTTATAAAGCTATTTAGACCATACTTATAATCGATATATGCTCCAGTCTAGTCGCTATATTACATTGAGTATACCTATAATAATGTTAGTATTAAACTGATCCTGAAGGCATGGTAAGGCCTCTCGCGGAGGCTCGCCAGTAGAAAGGGACAGTGGTGTGTGTGCGAGCGGGACGGCTGCGGGCAACGTCCTGATTTGTCAATAAACTTGACCCACATCCCATTGAGAGCCGAGCGAGCAGGAATCTTAGATTGAACCGAGTGTACACTGGAGTATTTTTTTTAACTAAAATTAAGTACATAAATACTTACTATTATTTATTCTGTAGGTAAAAGCGATAGGCACACTAAAGATTATTTTCAAAATATAAAAAGAACTCAAGAAGAAAAAAAATAAGTGTTCAGCCAATATTTTTTGCTTTCGTAAATGAATTTCTTGAACCACTCAAATATCGATTTCTGCATTTATTCATGTTGTTTAGCAGTAAGTCTGAGTTCAGTTGTTTCTACGTTCGTAAGTAATGCAGATTAGTGAGCAATTTCCTATTCTCTCAAATGATATATAGGTAAACATTAAAAAAGGTGTTCCAACTTCTAGTTTGATGAAATGGTAAATACTAATATTAATCCAAAAAATAATTGCACCTAAATTCTTAAAAAAAATGGCCCGCAAAATATTTCTGAAATTATAGGATATAGGTACCTACTTGTTTACATCATCAGAGCTTCCTTTAGTCACTATCTTCAAAATTTCAACTTGATCAATCACATCTTTTGTACTCTACTCTGATTATTATTATCATTTCTTTTTTTAACAAATCATAGAATAGGTTTAAATAGGGGATGGAAGTTTATATGAAACTCCGTCATATTTTTTCAAGCTATTTCCATGAAAATTGGTATTTGGGCTTTCAGTTAAAAATAAAGAGTTACGTGTTTTTGGATTTTTGTAAATTCTACCCCTAAGTGGGTTAAATAGGGGATGAAGTCTTGTATGGGAGTCCATTATTAGGCTATTTTTTGTTCTGGAAAATCAAAAGTTGCCACAGGATTTTTAAAACCTAAATCCACGTGGGCGAAGCCGCAGGCATCGTCCAGTGTTAATATAAAAGCTAAAAATTATTTGTTCATTCAGATTAATTTAGTTCTAAGAAAAATTTTTGTTGCTGACGGTATATTAATGTGACAAGGTCCCAGCGCAATAGCAATCTGCGGGGGTTATATCGTAAACTTTGCCTCACAAAGTTGTGCGAACATGTTCGAGCATGTCAGTAATCCATCTGCAACAGTGTGACCGTGGCTTTACCCGAGGTCCTTGTCCGGTGGTATAACGGAGCATGACGCGGTTCCGTGGCCACGCGGGAATCGTACACTTTTTTCTCCTTTTTCTATTTTTATTTATCTTTTTTCGGAGAGTTCCTTTGCCTTTTATTATTATGTGAAGCCATAATATGTTGCTATGGGGTACACGTTGTATGTAATTATTTCATCTATTTCAGCGTACAATACGTGGGTACTGTTAGTTAGGTAGGTACGTACCTAATTTAGGCGTAGATTTTTTAAGAGTTGTACAATAAAACACTATTTTCAGAGCTTCTAAGGAAGGCTCTATCTAAGATAAGTCTTAGATAGAGCCTTTTTATAATAATCCAATAATAAGTAAGTTTGCTTTTAGCAGAAAATCATAATATAATATGTTACTACATCGTATTATCTATGTGCTTCTTAATGATTAGGGGTCACACATTTATCGGACCTTAGTGGACTTTTGGGGGTAGAGTTTTCTCTTTGTTTCCATTTTTAAATTAATACTTGTTGTTCTTCTAGTTGTTCTAGTAGTCTAGTTCTTGCAATGATGTATGAAATATTTTGAGTTCCAGGCTAGTAACTAAAATATTCCTTTTTAAGTTACGAAAGCCTCTTCAAAAGCTTTCAAAATGACAAGATAAATAGACTGCAATCATTTTGTAAATGCGTAAAAAACTGTTTTGTATAAGTATGCGAAAATATCGAAAAACCGTTTTTTCGAAAACTATCTGAAACGTGTAAGCAACACCTATCTCAATATAATCGTATGTGGTTTGTTTTCTTACTAGCCGTCGCTTTTATTACCCCGTATTGAGTGTTGTACCTAAAGTGTACATATGTATAAACGTATGTGAGTCTGCTACGTCACAGACCAAACAAAGGCCCTTGTCCAGTATAACGGTGCGGAGGCGTAGCTACGCGCTGTGACCACATGAGTAGACATACCTACAGAGAGGAAGATTCATACAAGCGGCGCGCTGTAGGTACACTCACACATAGTGCACGTTTGCCATGCAACTGAGTCGATGGCGTCAGATGCGGGGCTTTCGTGAACCCTTGGTGAGAACTCATGTGTGAGTGGACCTACAGCGGGCTGCGGGCCGCTTGTATGAAGCTTCCTCTTAGGGATATCTATACTCATGTGGCATAACTAAGCCGGTGGCGTCAGACGCGGAGCGTCGTGAATCGTTGGTGAGAGCTCATGTGTGGTATACCTACAGCGGGTCGCTTGTATGAAGCTTCCTCTCTGTAGGGATATCTACTCATGTGGCATAACTGATCCGTGTCAGATGCGAAGCGTCCGTGAACCCTTGGTGAGAGCTTATGTGTGGTGTACCTACAGTGGGTCGCTTGCATGAAGTTTCCTCTCTGTAGGGATGTCTACTCATGCGCTGTGACGACGCGGCGCGGCGCCTGCGCCTGTCAGTCATATCGTTATATGTTAGGTGATAGAGCCTCCAATCACATGTCATTTATTATGTTAGATTACTACTAAAAACTGACAGGCAATATATATTTAGTTGTAGTAGTAGAAAAAATCGAGGAAGTATTGTTTATAATTTTTTGGGTGTTTAGTGTAATATCACTACATAGTATAAAACAAAGTCGTTTTCTCTGTCCCTATATAATATCCCTATGTCCCTATGTATGCTTAAATCTTTAAAACTACGCAACGGATTTTGATGCGGTTTTTTTTAATAGATAGAGTGATTCAAGAGGAAGGTTTATAAGTAGAAAAATTGGACCCGGTAGGTGACGCTAATAGCGGGCAGGACGACGTCTGCCGGGTCCGCTAGTAGTTAATATGCGCGTATGATATGTATCTTTTCAGATAGAGCTGATCTTCTTCTTCTTCTTCTTCTTGCTGGGCAGGTGTCCGCACATAAACCATTGAGGTCTGTTGTGCGTGAGAGATAGAGCTGATATAAATCACGTTGAAAAAAAAAAGTTTTTTTAATTATTATTTGTCGTTTTACAGACCATAGTAATACGTACCTACCTATTCTGTAAAAACTGTAACTGGTTACCTGTTACGGCTTAAGCTCGGTAGAGTCTATAATATAGACCAGAGGTCTATACTATATATGACGGACAGACTGTGAGAACATACAGCGGAAGCTCAATGATAACCTAGAGAAGTGGACCCCCGCAAAATACTTAACATTTTGTATATATCAGTAGGTATACATACATCTATCGTCCGCGAGCGGTCAGCATCACACAATGGTATTGTGGCGCGGCGGGTACAGTTATAACTACAGAGTGACGTGGCGGGCGGCGCGCGGCGGCTAACTGCGCGCACGCTCCGGCGCGCGCCCACAAGGCCGTTCCTTGCCCGACCCCACGTGCGACCATGCGACCTCTCTTCGCTGTTGGTTAGGTTAGGTTGGGCGATCAGGGGCTCGTCGCGGCTAAATGTTCAACTTTGTGTCGACTTGATGTCATTGTTCATAAAAGTAGTATATAGTAGTAACTAAAATACATATATAAGTACATTACAAAACAGTTTCGTACCACCCCACTCATAAATTCTTCTCGTATACCAAGATACATGTCATAGCAAAGTCAAGGGCACAAAAACAGGGCGCTAAGATGGCCGCATGACAAACGATTCTGCACTTTCCCGAACCTTTAATGGATTATGTAGGTACCTACTAAGTACAATCTGGCCACACTTATGGCCTGTTTCACCACCTTCTGATAAGTATCAGGACATTTATATTAGTATAGATTACCTATAGCTACAGGTAACCTGTGTTTAGAAAAGAGAAACTGGCCAAATTTTTTTCCGGCTCTTCTAGCAGACTGCAGAAGCTAGGTAGCTGTTTTCCGTTAACGATCTTACGATCAAACGATACAATTTCGTCGCACGATGAAAATTAGTACTGCGATCGCGTGATGACTTGCGAGCTTCAATTAGGACACTCTTAGGGGAGAATCAAACATATTATAATATGTTTGATTCGATCATACTACGAAATCGCATGGATCAAACGATCGTTAACTAAGTAGGACAACGAAGTATCTAGATTCTAGAGTCTTGACTTATAGGAGCTACAAATTGGCTATAACTAAACATCTACACTAACTAAATAATTTGAAATTTTGATTCGTATATCTGTAAAGAATACCTTGTCTGCAGCAAATCATAAAACAGATAAAGTAACATAATAAGCTCATCATAATCTGCTAGTCTCGGCGGGTGAATTAAACCATGTAATCGTATGATGGTCAAAATAACTGTGCAGCCGTTGAACGTTATGAAATGACGTAGTGGCTAACTGGGGACACGCCTGGCCGCCCCCCAGTACCCACTTGACTGCATCAAACTCTAGCGTGCTCTAGCTCTAGTACTTAAAACATAGTTATAACTTTTAATAGACAACACAATATTGCGCCGTTGCTTTAAAACCTCATGTGTCATTTTGGTCGTAAATGTGTTTTGTTAATAGATGAAAACTAGTGAAAATCCTACATTTAATTGTATATCAAAATCTCCTATGTACCTGATGAACACATTTAATAACAACTTATTAGTTTCAATCAATAACACAAAAATATTCTCTAAGAAAATTTTACAGGACAAAGTTGTTTTCGTTTTCTTATGATACTTTTATCACATAGGAGCTTGGACGATCTTAGGTTAGATCGTCCAAGCATAGGAAATATTCAATTTTGTAACGACCATTTACAATAATTAGATACTATGAATATCTACTAATATACCATAATAAATAATTTAATTGTGTAGGTACATATTATAACGTTATTATAACACTAGCCGACCCCCGCGACTTCGTTCGCGTGTTTTTAGGTTTTATATAGGATCGGATCGGATCCCATAATTCTTTTATGTACCTAAACTAAATGTAGCCTGTTACTCCTTATAACATTGAAAGTTCCATTAAAATCGATCCAGCCGTTTCGGAGATTAGCTGGAACAAATAGACAGAACGACAAACATAAATTTAAACGCACGCCAGTTTAAAATAAGCCGTACGTACAAAGATCCGGGACCCAAGTTATTGGAACCCAATAAATGCCTGTCATTTCTAAACTAAAAAACGTATGACCTTGAAATATTTACGGGACAATACTTAAAGTACTACCTTTCTAACAAAAAAAGAATGAGTGAAATCGAAGTACCCGTTATTGAATTAGAGCTATATACACGTTTTAACTTTCATCCCCTCTCCCAAGGGAACCGTGCTGAATTTCGGGATAAAAAGTATCCTATAACCTACCTCGGAGTATAAACTCAAATCGTACCAAGTTTCATTCGAATCCATTCAGTAGTTTCGGCGTGATGCGCGGCCAAGATACAGACAGACAGACAGACAGACAGACAGACAGACAGACAGACAGACAGACAGACAAAAATGAAAAAAATTGCAGTTTTGGATTCAGTATCGATTATAGAGTGCCCTCCGATAAAAATTTTCAAAATATCTTCAATGTACAGAATTGGATCTGTTACAGTTTTATTATATTATAGATAGAAGATTGTCATTTGAATTTTTTTTTTTTAAAGAACAATTGTCGAGTTTTTTGCTGGTTCCCGAACCATTTGACGATTCAAAAGCACTTGGAAAAGTTTATTTGAATAAAAATCTTGTCTATTCTCTTCTTTTCTGTTCGATCTACAGTCTACACTTAATAAACATTTTTGTTGTTTGCTTGCAAGCGCTGCATCACTTGAGAACGACTACGGCCCGGTTTAGCTATATTTTCTACAAGCGGACACCCGCGACTTCGTTCGCGTGGATATAAGTATATTGGTTTTTAAAAATCCCGTAGGAATCATTTTGTTTTTCCTAAGCTCCTTTGAGCTCATATCATGCTAAAAACTGTAAAAAGTTCACTGGTGGATGTTTAGGTAGATCAAAATATAAACATCCGCCAGTGAAAGTCCCATCAAAATCGATCCAGCCTTTTAGAGATTTGTCGGTAATCTTTGAAGTATCTCCTTTCTAACAAAAAAAGAATGAATGAAATCGGACCACGCGTTATTGAATTACAGCTAAATACACGTTTTGACTTTCATCCCTTCTCCCTAGAGAACCGTGCTGAATTTCGGGATAAATGTATCCTATTGTTACTCCGTAGTATGAACTTAAATCGTACCAAGTTTCATTTCAATCCATTCAGTAGTTTTTGCGTGATGCACGCACAAACATACAGACAAGCAGACAAACAGATAAACAGACAAAAAGATAAACAGACAAACAGACAAAAATTTCAAATATTGCTTTTTTACGTTCTATTACTTATCCCTAAAGTCCCCCAGTTATTATTTTGCAAAAATCTTCAATGTACAGATACGGCAATTCTACGATTTTACTATATGTATAGATTTGAAAGTTCATAAGTATTGTCCGTGGGAAAGGAAAATACGAAAATTTGAAAAATTCGAGAAAAATTGAAAATGCTTTTTTCAATCTAGGTATATGTCGATGTCCAGAATGCAACGAGTGCTACAAGTGTACCTACGAGTGCCGGAGTGCTCGACGAGTCAAAATGTTGTCAAAATGTCAAACTTAAATGTTGTGTTAATATCAACGATTTTTATTTTTTGACGCAAGACCTCTTAATTTTCTCGTCACGAAAAGAAGTCTAGATCGTTCCTTGTGTATTCCTCTACTTTCTTCTTTTCTGTCAAATACGGTTTATTTGTTCCGAAGAGAGGCTGTTATATCGAAAGAATACACAAACTTCAACAATATTTATTTGTATAGATTTACAAATCGATTCAAAACTAAACAACGTATTAAAAAGATACGATTAACATATTTCTATACCCGCACAATGAGCCACAATCAAAGGCCTTGTTACAAAGTGCCCACGCATTCTGTACGCTTTTGATTCTCTCACCTAGTTCGCGGAACAGTCATGCGAACTCAAACTAAACGCTTCTACGTGAATCGGTGGCAGTTCTTAGAGACGTTTCACTTTTTGACGTCGTCTCTCCCCCCCCCCCTCCTCCCCCCTCGCGTCTTGCCCCCTTTCACCCGCCCCTCCAACCCCGCCCGTGGCCGCGAAACCTCCTTTCAAAGTCAAGTACGAAATAAAGACATCTACAGACATGCCATGTTCCGACGGCCACTTGAATTGGCTGCGGCGCGTTTTTTATATGAATAGCGAGCAGACGAGTCGTAAAGGCTGCCCATGAACATTTTTAACCCCTGACGATAAGTTTGACGTGTCTGTGTATGTGTGTTGTCTCTCTGTTCCACCGTAGCGCTCAAACGGGTGAATCGATTTGAATGCGCTTTTTTTGTTTGAAAGGTGAATTAATCCAGAGTGTTGTTAGCTATGTTTGATGAAAACGCCGCCACAAAATAGCGGATTACATATTTATTCATAACTCCCTCAATTAAATGAAAGGGCTTGACTGGTAGGATAGCACTATGCAAATCCAGGATGGCGGCCACCACAAAATGGCGAATGTCTGGGGTTTTTAAATTTTTAATCCTACTAATATTATAAATGTGAAAGTGTGGATGTTTGGATGTTTGGATGTTTAGATGTTTGTATGTTTGGATGTTTGTTACTCAATCACGCCGCAACTACTGAACCGATTTGGCTGAAATTTTGAATGGAGATAGCTTATGCCCTGACTTAAAACATAGGCTACCTTTTATCCCGGAAAAGTATTCCTGTGGGACTAAAATAGATATAGACTTCCAAAAACGCGATAGATGGCGTTGACTGTTCTTAGGTAAATCACGCTCACATAGCACATTATTACAATCGTTGCATGCATCTGTATGCGTATGCACTTTTTATCCTGGAAAAATGCACAGTTCCCACGGGATTTTGATAAAACCGAAATATATATCTACAGCTATAGGTAGATTACTATAGCAAACTTCTTTGAAAGTGGGTATAAAGCTTGGAAAAGGGAGCGGGAACGGGAGTCGGAAATCCACGATTCCCTCGGGATTTGTGAAAAACCAAAATTCACGCGGGCGAAGCCGCGGGCAGTATCTAGTTTATAATATTTTTAATTTATAATATTTATAATATTTATCTACTTGTTGCAGCACGCGTCAAACCACAACTGTGTTGCTGGTTCGTTAGCCCTTTGAATAACTCCATGTCTAAACTTAGCAGGAACACCGCCTAAGGGAGTTGATCCCACAATTTGCGTATACAAACTGTACGTAGGTGACTGAGTGATCACTGATCGATTAAACTTTTCTAATTTTCTTATTTTGGCTGCAGTTTCCAAGGACGTGAGGGGAAGCTATAAAAATAACCTTAATGTTAGGTTACAAAAACGATTTTTGCTAGTCATCTTCACAATTCCTTAGTGGAAAGACAGCCTTTGTGTCTTTAGTCTGTTGAAGTCAGTCATATTATCATGATTGTTATGATGTATCTTATCTTTAGGATAGTGGAAAAGTTGTGTAAGTTTTGGAGTGTTTCAGCGCTTTTCACAAGATCGATACCGCGCATCACGATACAAAGCGCACTACTGAGCGTACCGAAAAAAATTTCCATTTTCATTTAATCACAATTCACTTTAGTTCCATGTACCTTCAGTTTTACTCTCACTTAGCAATCAGCATTAAAAGGACGATAAGTAGTTTAATTGGTTAGTTTAATGTGGAGAAAGATGGAAGAGGCCTACACTCGAAGAGAGGTCCTCAATAAAAACCAGCTATAATACAAATCTCAATTTATAAACCAAATTATTAAGGATAAAGGAGGCTTAAATAATAATAAAAAAAAAGTAGTTTAATTGCTACATTATCACGTCATTTATAGTCTAGCCTACGTGTGTGCCTAGTATGGCTATAAAGTATCGGCAACCAACTTTTTCACAAGACTATGGTTGGTCAGTCGACTGGCTTAGTATCAGTTCGCTATTGTTGCAGATCTGTAGATGCTTTTACAAGTATGTGAACAAAGACCACGATACATTGTTTGTGACCTATACAATTCTGCGCACATCACAAAGTGGCATATTAGTGGCGTTAATTTCTTCGACACAATTAATGCTCCTAATTAAAAATGTTGTAGAAAGTTTACAGCACTCTTGTATGTGCTATTGTTTATTAAGTATAATTTTAAACTGTAATAATTAACCTACAAAATCATTGTATTGTACTCTATTGTTTTAAACACTTGCACTGTTGACAGGTTTTCTCACAAAAAAAAAAACACTTTTTCCAAAAAAATAATTTGTAAATACATAAATTATACCTACTCAATGAAATGAATAAATTTTGTTTTACTTTCTTCTACAAAATTATACTGATTTGTATGTTGATGGTATTCTTTAATTTATTTAATTACAAATTACACCTGTGTATTGACTTTATAATATAGGTAGTAATACTTACATCTTTCTAGAATTTGAAGTTTAATATCAACTTAATTTAATTACAAGTCATACCTATATCATTTGTTGCACGCAATTTCATCTGCATTAAAGTCATTTTATCATTGTCTGTTTCACTGTAAATAAAACATATTTCTACGGAATAAAAACTATCCTGTGCCCATCTACAAGATGCAACCTAATTTTGTGGGTGCAACCCACAATATTTCACTAAAATATCGTCGCTATGCCGTAAAAACAAACAGATATAGGCACACTTTCACATTAAATATTATGTATGAATTTTGATTAAGTGTAAGAACTATTTAGGTATATTTAGACTTTCCCCTAATTAGTGAATTCTCCGACAGATCCGCGTTTAGTAGCAGGATGCAGCCGATCGTGACCTAAATACCTTTCTGATGAAATTCCGTGGAAGCCTTTTAAGTGCATACTCATTTTTTTGTTAATTATGGACTAAAATTTCTCATTATAATCTCTTCGGCGTGGTGTTTAAAATTAATCTCGAACTAACGAACATTTTAATAAAGTTTAAGTTAAAACAACGACGGATGGACGCAGGCATACCTTACGGAAAAATAAACAAATATAGAGTGAAGTCACAGGCCACCTTTAAGCTAATTTTAAAAATCATCGCTTAATTTTTAAGAATAATTTTAAGCTTAGGCTTTAAAAAAATAGTAATGGTATAGGAAATAATTTCGGACAGTTCTTTTGTGAGAACCTTTATGACGTCACTTCCGTTTCAATTACTTCCGTTTCATTTGCGTTTCATCATAATTTTCATAATGTCCCCTATACAATTGTTGCAAGTGTTAGTATCATTTCGCTTTCACTTGCATACAGATAAATAAATAAAAAAAATATTTTCACATCAAAAAACGTGATATTTCAATACTTCCTCAAAACAGTTAATCAGTATTAATTTAAAGCACGATTAAATAAAACAAACGGAAATCAAAAATAGCGTAAACTTACGCACAGTTCAAATTTTTCGTCCAAACTTCGAATACATAACTCAAACCAAGAAACAATAAATTCAAAACTTGTGATAGCGAGAAAAAGTCGATTGTAAAGATAGGCGCTGCTGCATCTGGTTCGGAAAAATGTATTGGGGTCAGCGTACCGTTAGCTCAGGAACCTGTTCCTTTTCGGCAGGACTCGGCCCTGCCATAGATCTTACACACGTGAGCCCCGACACGGACCGCCACCAGATATTACAGGCGTCTGACCTGCGCGTATGAGAATGTGGGTCGTTTGAATCTGATTTAATTGCATTGCTATAGTCATTGACATTTTTTCTTATTATTTTTAAATAATATCAACTCATAAGCTTGTGCTAGGAGTGGATACGACAATAGTGTATCGGGTGGGGTTTGAACCGTCGACCTTTCTGTTTTCGATCCACGCCTGACGACCGTTGCGCTATTGAGGCTATGGTTTTTATTAAATTTATTAATTAGTTTTTGCTGGTGACTTTGTTTTAAAATCATGAAGCAAATTATTATTATCTTAATTAAATTAATTATCTCATAATTTCTCACCAGGCAATCTCGTTGCGGAAGATGATATTGTTTCTTCAAAGAGGTTGCTTGGCAAAGATCACTTCGCGAGCGATACCTGGGGCGTGCAACAGAGTTTTTTACCCGAGTAAGGCAAAGCCAAAAGGAAGGATTATGATTTTAGCAGTCTATGTATGTATGTATGTCAGTGTCCGATTTGTTACCTATAACTCTAGCTGTAGCTTTGGGTTTTTTTCAAAATCCCGCGGGAACTGTGGATTTTTCTAGGATAAAAATGTAGGATGTTTTCCATTTTGCTTTCTAGTTGGCTAGTCGCCGTTGAGATTTGATTTGCTTTGTCTGATAAATGGCCAGGAGAACATTATGATTCCTAATGTCAGTTCAAGGTGTCAGAGCGTGGTCAGGCCTCAGCGGTCGCTGTAGGTCGCCAGTCGTCAGCCGGCGGCAGGCGGCAGGTGGCGCGCGTAGCGGCCGAGGCTCGTAAACCTACATCGTGAGGCCGCATTTTTATGTGACCCACCCACCGGTGCTTTACTTTGACTGTGTTATTCACTTGATCTGAGCTTTAATACTTTTTCCCACGACTTGAGCAAATGGGTCAACCAAATCGGTTAGCGGATGAGTTAACTTTAGCGTTGACCTTCCTACATACTTTAGTATTTAAGCCTGTTATTGACAGAGTGCTACGAGGTCTGCAGTCTACTTGGGTGAATTTGCACTTGACCGTTTGTCTGTCTATCTGTACCTATGTTTGTTCGTCTGTTAGATTCTTGAATGAATAAAATTACTTTAAATTAATGGCACAGAACTGAAAGTTACTTATAAAGCAATAAAGAACGTTGTTTGAGAAGAACATTGATGGAGCGCAAAAATATTTTTAACTTTTGGGGTATGTATCGTTGAAAAAAATTTAAAAAACCTCAATTCCTAGACCTGTTTTTTTAAACTGACGTTGGTAACGTTGGAAATCGTCATATTGTATCCATCATTGTCTAACATCAAAACTGTAACTTGAGTACCTATGAACCTATAATTTGCATTATTATATTGCACTTTGCACTTTGCAATCGTCCGTTGTGAAGTCGACATCTCCTGAAGATGCTCCGGTGTCGGAGCGAAACGATCGTCGAGTTTGTTTTGTGGTGAATTTGTGTAGTGTTGTGCCTACAAGATTGTGTGGTGTTGTGCCTACAAATTTGTCACTGTTAGCGGATTATAGCAAAATAATTTTATATTCATTGTATATCATGGAATTCCGCAAAGTAACGCCTGCTTCCATTCAACATCAATCATATCCTGTAGTTAAGCAACTACTTATCAGTTAATTAAATTATCAAAAGAATCCTCGGCGATCAAATTAACATTAAAACTCAAAGTCACAGTAATAATTGTGAACTAGTGACCCTTGACAAAATACCGCGCGTTTTAACCGCCAAATCAACGGGGCGTGTAGAAGTAATGCGCTTAAACGGATCCGGCAGCCAGATAGTATCAAAACATTTTAAAACAAGCGTATATCTTCCGCTCGTCAACTATAACACAAGCCGACCTGTCGACCATCTTGCTGTGATTTTAATCACAGCTATCATAAATAAATATTTATGCCATGTGAATGGCCTAAATCAAATGCCGTAAGGTAAGCTACTGTAAAAAAAACTAGTGCACTTTAACTCTTCAATAATTTACAAGCTTGTTCTCTTGTATTCGGTGCAGCTTTTTCCGTTCTTTGCCTAAAAATCTGGCTCTCCAATCTTGACTTGGGCGGTGATTTTCTGAAAATGAGTGCTATATAGTGTGACGATTAATGCAATCGTCACACTATAAAACTTTTTATACTTTTATCTTATGTCAGATTATTGTTGAAAATTAATTAGAATTTTTTACAGATTA
This sequence comes from Melanargia galathea, assembly GCA_920104075.1. Taxonomy (NCBI): domain Eukaryota; kingdom Metazoa; phylum Arthropoda; class Insecta; order Lepidoptera; family Nymphalidae; genus Melanargia; species Melanargia galathea. The sequence continues at coordinate 25,101,950 of OV049863.1, read as the reverse complement.
TTAATTTCATAATGAAAATAGGTTAGAATGAACTGACATTTGATTCATTCAATGGCGCCGAACCGCCATCTTGAATTATTGGTATAAATACGGGCACTTCGAAGCCATGAATTCAGTCTCCACCAGAGGCTGAACCGACTATTAGATGCTTTAGTGTCTAGGTCGTGATATTTGATTGAGGGTTGCGATAGCAATCACACCCTAATCGAATAAATGCTGCCATTTTGGACTTGGCTGAGTGTAATTAATTAATTAGTATAAAATAGATTTGAGAAGAGATCTCAGTTAAACTAATCTGTGATTCAATATTAATTAAGTTTGTGCGGGTGATAAATAAAGATATTTTAATAATAGTTTGATTTAGTTTTAATATTAAACCTTATCCTGCTTCTGTAATGATGATGTTTACACTTATCACACTATAACGCTTTTGATTAGCTGAAACTCTCTCACTATTGGCCAAAATGCATTGTTGCATAAAGAATACCATACATTTAGTCTATCACTCCTATCAAGATTGAAGCACTGATTTATGCAATTCTTAGTAAGTAGTTCATATGCAGAAGTAAATAGATGATCTGAATATACAACGTTAGTTTTACTTTGCGCAAAAACCGAAACATGTGTCAAATATTTTTACATTAAGAATAATTATACAAAATTTCAAAAAAATATGATGTAAAGTAACGAAGTTATAAGCTTGTTATGTTGCGTCATTGTCCTCGAAAAAAAATGGTCACCGCAAGCCGTCGCCGCAGCGACTTGCGATCGACGCGAGTTGAATGACCGCCGCTGTGTGCCGACTGTCAGCTGATGCGCGGTAAACCATTGTGTCTCAGCTTGTAGGATTTCAAAATATTTTTGGACAAAAATATAACGCTATATAAAAATGGTTGGATTCGATTTTGTTACTGATTGTGAATAAACTACTTTCAGGTTTTGCGTAAAGTAAAACTAACGTTGTATAAAAGAAAAAGATGACTGACTGACTGATTGACTATCAACGCACAGCTCAAACCAATGGACGGATCGGACTGCAATTTGGCATGCAGATAACTAAAGATTTTTGAAAATTCGTCCCCTAAGGGACGTCCCCAATAGTTGTTGAAAGTTTGTATGAGATTTTTGTGAATTCGCGCGGACGATGTCGCGAGTATCAGCTAGTTTTTTTATAATTTCATGAGGCGTTTAGATAGATTCCGCACAAAGTTTATAAAATGCAGTCCACACAACAATGCGAAGTTGCAATTACATCAGATTCGGACGCGAAGTGACACGGCCCGGTACCCGGCTAATTAAAGTATTTCCGTAAAGAAATCAAAGTGATTCCGAGTCCACTACTCTGTCACTCATGAATGAAAGAGAATAAAACTGGCCAAGTGCGAGTCGGACTTATAAAAATAACACAATCTGTAGACTTTATTTTAATAATATTTATATATTTCTCTAATTAGATAATTTTCTAACAGTTTGTTATTATAATAAAAATATTAAAATAAACCAAGCGAATTTTTATATTGTTTATATTATTATGTTTTTATTTTTGTGTGTCAGATATGGAGTGGTATTACCGATTATCACTTCACTTGAAAGGAACAATAACCCTCAGGTTTAAGAGTTTTTCGTTAGCATAATACCGTAAAATTAAAGTGCATTTTATACCTTCTTCGTTATCGTAGTCAATTTGTTACGATACCCCATGGCCCTTGTTGATCTTTTTCCTATTTCTCACATCCTTTATCATCCTATCAATGTTTAATTAATTAAACGAGTATTATAATTCCAGCATAACATCGGCTATTTGTCAAATAAACGTCGCTGATTGTTCTTGACATTTTCAACTGCACCTGTCGGGGTTACAAGCTGATTTTGATTATTATTCAGATATTTTTATCGGTAACACCGCCACCTTTTCATTGATTAATACAAACACCTCTTAATAAATATGTTGGTTTTCAAAAAGTTCCGTTGATTTGAACGGAAAAATCTAACATCGAACGTGCTGCAGTTCGACTGAATAACAAGAGATAAAGTTCGTAAACAAAAACCCGACTACGCTTAGTAATTTTTAATATAAAATAATAATCTAATGTACAGAAAGCGCGGGGCAAGCAGCTAGTGGCGCCATCTATTATGTCTATACGAAAGTAACTAATATTTTAGTTTCGCTTCTCTATTCGCGCTCTCTAGTCGCTTCTCTATTTTTTTCGTATATAAAATGTAGCCTATATCACCCGGACTATAACAAAGAATTAGTTGACACCTCATTCATCAAAATCGGCCCAGTAGTTTGGGCGCTACGGTGAAACACAAATTATCTATACAAAAATCGGACACATACATACATACATACACTGCTAAAATCATAACCATATCATAACCCTTCCTTTTAGCTTTGCCGTAGTAGGGTAAACATAAGGATTTAGCTACTTAGATTTTTCTATTATAACCTGTAAGCATTTCAGTACACGTACGTTGGAGTATTTGTAGAAAAATTACTATAACTATTATGATAATATACGGGATAAGTACCATTATATGTTTAAACTTTGCGAAATATAATTTATAAAAAAGTGTAACCAAGCTGTGCTGTACAAGAAAGCAGTAAATGAAATAAAATGCATGCTATAAAGATGCTTATTATCTATACATCTATCTTCTATACATCTTCTATCTATACATATAATAAAATCGTAGAATTGCCGTGTCTGTACATTGAAGATTTTTGCAAAATAATAACTGGGGGATGTTAGGGATAAGTAATAGAACGTAAAAAAGCTATTTTTGAAATTTTTGTCTGTTTGTCTGTTTGTCTGTTTATCTGTTTGTCTGTTTATCTGTTTGTCTGTTTGTCTGGATGTTTGTGCGCGCATCACGTAAAAACTACTGAATGGATTGAAATGAAACTCGGCATGATTTAAGTTCATACTATGGAGTAACATATAGGATACCTTTTATCCTGAAATTCAGCACGGTTCCCTTGGGAGAGGGGATGAATGGCAAAATGCGTACATAGCTGTAATTCATTAACGGGTGGTCCGATTTCATTCATTCTTTTTTTGTTAGAAAGTAGATACTTTAAAGACTACTGGCTAATCTCTGAAAGGCTGGACCGATTTTGATGGGACTTTCACTGGCGGATGTTTACATTTTGATGTACCTAAACATCCGCCAGTGAACTTTTTACAGTTTTTAGCAAAGTATAAGCTCAAAGGAGCTTAGGAAAAACAAAATGATTCCCACGGGATTATTAAAATCAATATCCACGCGAACGAAGTCGCGGGTATCCGCTCGTTAGGTACTAAAACTAATAAGTATCTTTTAGCATAACTATCCCTAGATAACCCCTATCATTATATGATAAAGTGAAAGGCACATCACGACCCTCAGAAAAAGAAAGAGAGAAACATTTTTAGAAAAAATTACTCAGAGACTCCAAAAATTTTACTCTTAAATTTTTTCAATATACATAAAATTTTTAAATTTTGTAAATTAAAAAAAAATAGTAAACACATTGAGGTTCGATCGATCCATGTGTATTTAGTGTAAAAATATTGAGAACACGCGTAAAACAACACCTTTGGCCGAACCTTGACCGGCAGCTGGTGTACCGTGGCACATACTCGCAGTAAACAGCGATTAACTTCCGATATCTACCTCCCACAGCCTGTCCGCTGTCGAACTATCGCCAACTAACTATGTTAAACGTTAATTTTTTAATTGGGTAGGCCTGTATTTTTAGGGTTCTTCACCCAAAGGGCGAAATGGAACCCTATTAATGCTATTGTGCTGTCTGTCTGTATATCTGTATGGACTGACCCGTTGGCGCGGTTGGCAGTGGCCCTGCTGATTCCCGCCCTGAGAAAAAAACAAAATGAATATTTTTGTCTGTTTGTTTTCTCCACTACCACTACAGCCTTTTATTACCTAATTTCCTACTGTTGGGCGCAGGCCTCCTCTCTCATCTTTTCTCAATCGTAATAAATAAACTATAGCGGCAGTAATTCGTTCCGACATTTGTTGCCGCGAGTTAAAAACTGCCCCGGAAGGCAGTTTTAGAATTTCGAATACAGTTACCAAAAATATGTGTCAGTGTTGCCATCCTAGGTACGCTTTGAGCTAAAACACCTCAATTCTGTGCCCAGTTATCAATTCTAACGGTGCTTGGTATAATGAATCGGGCATTTCGCGAACACACCGTTAACAGATACCGCCGTACTGCCCAGTTAATTATTGTGCGCCCAGTTTTGGCATTGTTTAAAGCATCGTAGATTACTTTTTATTTGATTACTCGTCGTACTGCTTTGTGAGAAATACCAATACACCTACGTTTTAGGGTTCCGTACACAAAAGGTAAAACGGAGCGCTTTTGTTATTACTCTGCTGTCCGTCCGTCCATATGTCACGCATTTTAGCTCGTAGATGTTGTCGTAGGAATGAGTTTAAAGTCGTGAAATTTGGATATTTGGTGTAGAATGTTGACCCATAAATGAATATTATTGAATTAGAAATTCAAATTAATTCTTTTTCAGGGGAATCACAGATACAGTTCAATTCATGAAAAAGGAGCTAAAACAATTTATTATTTATGTTAATGTAATGGGTTGGTCATGATGATGATGATGAATTGGGTTTTCCTGTCAAGAAATTATCATTGCCAGCACGGAGTTGGGAGCTGGCGGTGTTTCAGTCCCGTGCCTCGAAGACCACGTTAAGCAGTCGGTCCGTTTATTATCACTATCATATACCCAACAATAGGGGTTATTCGTTATAGCCTGCCAACCCTCATTGCAGCAGCGTGGCAGGTAAATCCCTCTCTCTTATGAGAGAGGAGGCCTGTGCCCAGAAGTGGGACGTTAAAAGGCTGTAGTGGTGGTGGTGGGGTATCATTCTCTAGAACTTGAGAAGAATAGAGTTGTAGTTTGTCTATCTAGTTGTAGTTTGTCTATTACAGATACACAATATTAACTGCGTGTTCAATCCTTCTAATTAATTATTATTTATTGCTGAGCCAACTGTATCCACTATCAGTACCTTTCTCCCGTTCTGTAGCGCGTAATGTAGCTCATAAAGTGCGATGCTTTTAGCCGCTGCCGCCGGACTGTAGCGTCGAGACAAAGCTGACCTACAATACGGTTTGACAGCCCACTTAGCTGTAGAGTACCGGAAGGCTTGCATTATTAGATTTCGGGACATTGTTCGTAGGCATTCTCAGCGGTTTACTCGATTTTAGACAATCGATAGTGCTATTTATCAGCAGAGTTTACCACGGTATTTTTAAAAACATAAATCCACGCGGACTTACAACTAGCAAATTAACAAAATAATTAAAAAATATGACTGCCCTGCTGCCCCTTTATTTTATTTTTAATTATATTTATTGTGAATCACTGGATATTGAACTATTGTGTTATATATTTTTGGAGTCTACTCATTATTTTCCAGATGATGATTTTAAACTTAATCTGATTTTTGAAGAAAAAATCTACTTTAGTCTTTAATGGGGGACCATGGTCATCCCATCATTTTTTTAAAAATTTTACTATCCTATGCCACGCGGAATTAGCTAAGGATTCTAACAATATCTCATTCATCAAAATTGGTTCAGGCGTATAGAAGTTTTGGTGGAATATACAAACTCACATACATACATGAACCCTGAAAACAATATACTCCTTTTTTCAGGTAGTCGTATAAAAATAAGTATAATTTCGTAGCTCCACAGTCTAAGCAGTCAAAAACGCAGTTAAATAGGCGGCACATTTGCTTTGTATTGAACTGTAACGTTTAACTGATAGGCAATTAGCAACTAAGTGTCGAAACAGACCTGAGGCCTGAGGCAGCCTCCCAACAAAAACACGACAGCTTACTTCACTGACCCCGAATCAATGATGAACTTGTTGGTCAGTTTTTTAATAGCGATTCGTATCGAAATAAACCGGCGGGTCAATGATATCGTGTTATTTTTAACTGCCAGCTTTAACATGCTTTTAACTAAGCTATCATAACTCAACGATATAAAAAGTGGGCAGAAATTTTTAAGGTGTAAGTTAACGTCACTTTGAGCTTTAGCAAAGAGACAAGTGCGAGTCAGATTCTCACGCAAATGGTTTCGTAGCACCACATATTTAATAGTTCTAGGAAATAAGGCTTAGTGATACCAATTAAATACTTTTGTATCGTCAATTGAATCTACCACTGGTTTTTTTATATTCGGTAGGTATAGACACACGCTTGACTACTATCATACCTGACGGAAAGTGATGATGTGGCCTATAATGGTACGCGTTTGCCTAAGAGATGCCTCTCACTCTCTTTTTAAAGATACCCAGGCTAAAGGTGTCAAGAAACACAGATCTCGGAAGGGTATTCCAAACCCTAGTCATGCGTATAAGGAACGAAGACTTGACTCTCTTCGTTCACGTAGCTGGAACATCGACGACATGTGGAATGTGGATGGAAACCAATCCAGTGTTTTGCGGTACGGTGGTAGAAAGGTGCAGAGGGAACAAGATCGTAGAGCTCCTGAGCATACTCTCCGAAATATATCCTGTAAAACACCGACAGGCCGGCAACCTTTCGGCGATGATCGAGACTCTAAAGTTTTTTGGTTTAGAATGCCGAATTGTTGCCATATCATTGACCTATTTTCCCTAACTCCATTTCAATATCTAACACAAAAAATGCCCTTGAAATGTAAAGTTAAACAAGAGATCCATTTCGAGATAAATTGCAAGTAGCATATCGGATTGTGCCTGTCGCTGGTCGGGTCATATCGGCTGGTAATCAGGTCGTATCGGGGGCGATCGAGTCGTATCGGGTGCCGATCGGGTTGTATCGGCGCATCTCTATCACCTATTGCTGATAGAGTGGCGATGATAAATTCGACACGGTTTCTTGATTGGTATGGAATTGGGAACTGTTTCAGATAATGGGTCTACACTGGAACTTGTTTTATGTTTAGTTTCTTTTAATACTGTGATTCATAAATAATATTTATTGGAGTACCTGCCTAGTTTTGAGCACAAATTAACAAAGTCACTTTTGAAATAGAATAAGTATAAATAATAAATTATTATAATATTTAAGAAAAAGACCAACCTCCAATCTATAACCTAAAAATAGCTTTACTCTAAGAATTAGTCAATCGTGGGTAAGAAGTAATTTTTAGCGACCTCATCAAAATAAAAAGCTAGTATAAAAAGCTAGTAGGTTATAATTCAATAATAAGACTAACGTACTGCGTTGATGTCTTTTACATGCCGCTTTGATTTCAGTTGATAGATAATAATATTATGTATATTGTATAGTCTATCGATATAGGTAGGTACCTATTTTACGTTTCATAAAATCTATTTGGTTTGAATTATTTTATGTGGGGCACAAAGTTCAAAGAACTATATGGTTATTCTGAGTTAGCACACCTCGAAAACTTTACTTAATACTTAATACATCGAAAAACTGTAATATGTAATGCAAAATGAACCCAAAAGACTAAAGTTAGTTTTAAAGTTGAAATTCAGTACTTCGAATATTTATTTTATAATATTTCCGCTTGGGGCGCTGGCTGTAGACGAATGGCTGAATGTACCTATTGGCGAACTCAAACCATCAAATAAGTCAGTTTAGGTCCATTTCGCTCTGAAGTCACTGTTTCAATATGTAGTATTTAGTAAAGTTTTCGAGGTGTACAAGGTCGGACTAACCATACTGAAAAAAGTCGAGGTCCTAAGTTGCTTGAATGGTGAGCTCACGCCGGAAAGCGCAGTGTTGGTAGACTTTTCGTTTAGACGGCAGAGTTTGGTGGGCTGACGACATCAGCGTTTTACAGACAGCCGCTGGATACAAGTGGCGCAGGGCCGCATTGTGTGAAAATTTCTGCAAAAATCCTTCTCGCATGTTTAGCAATGGACGTCTATCGGCTGAAGATGACTGTAAATTTGATTTGTTCTCAGATAAATTAATTTAAGTTGTTAATTAATCTTTATAGTTAAGTTAATTTTACCCAATTTTATTTTTCACTTTCGCTTGCCTGATGAATATAGGTATGTCTATTAAGCTTTTATAAGTACTATTTATGTTAACAAAAACATATCGACTGTTTGTGCTCAAAATCGTAGAAAAGCGAGCAAATGAAAACTGTATTAGCGCGTTAGTGCGAAATGTAAAAGTTGTCAATTAAGTGACATTACCTGCACCTAAACTCACATTCAAGTTTACACCCTACGGCCTTGACATAAAGGTGTTGGTTTGTTCAAATTTTCTATTTACCAAGTAAAAGTTCTGCTATGTATCCAATGTCATGGAAGTACATAAGATTATAATAATTATTATTATGTTCTGAAGTGAAAGTGAAATACATATTCAAAACATTATTGCGATGTCACATATTTATTTCAAAAGTGAATTGGCAAGTACTATTGACGGTCATGCCTTGTGACGTCCCAGCATGGTTCCAGTACGGTGTGCAGAAAAATATCTGTTCCGAAAACTTAAGTATCATATTTCCTTACTTAACCTCTATGAATAGTCCCCCGTCCCCCCTCCAATCTTAATGAGCAGATTAAGTCCCAAACATAACTAAATTACGATAGCAAATAACAGCAACAGTATGCACCAGTAAAAAATAAAAAATTTAACTAAAAATCAACATTAGAACAATATATATACAATAATACACATATATAGGTACATACGTTGGTTGACGACAATTCGGTAATTCGACACTTATCAATATGGCGATTTTTTTATTCATTTACGAAAATGGATTTTGTACAACAAATGAAATCTTAAAAATTAAAAATGTGGTAGTGATACTAACGGTACTGATGTCATCGGGCGAGTGTGTACGATGCCAAGTAATGTAGAAATTATAATTTCCCAAATCGCCCCTGCCGGTAATCGAACCCGAGACCTCGCGTGTTGAACCTCAGCCCACAGCACTGCGCCAGGGACTAGGGAGGTCGTCAAAGACAATAAATACTAGACTCCAATATACATAACATTACTCAAGCATAAATTCAGTGTACAAATTAGCCCGTCACAGTTATTCAATTTACGAACAAAATAAATTATTTATTATCAGTACAAACGCATCTGAACGGAACAATATAAGTGACTTTTAAAGGAAAGCTGAAAGTCGTGTTCGCCCTTTAGCGATGCGCAAGTAATTATTATCGGATATTTAACCAAATGGATACATTTAAAGGACCTACGCGCTCTTTCACATTTGCGTACCAAGTTTATTTTGATCGTATGTTATGTGTCGTACGTATATCTTGTAAGATTGTCTCATAACTTTAATATTTTTACTTCAAAGCATGTATACAAGAAAGCCTTTGTTAGATATATTAAACTAAATCCTACAGACTATATTTTAAGAATAAAATTTAGCCATCGGACATATTCAAATTCAAATTCAAATTTATTTATTTGTGAATACAGCAGTGATTAAGGTGAGTACATGAATAAGTAGCTGACTAGTTGGTATTCTACCACAGAGTGGTGTACAAATATTATATCTAGAATTAGCATTAAATAGGTAAATGTGTCTGTTGTAGGATGAACGGACCAAAAAGCAATTATTTAATTTATTACATTTACATAGCATTAATTTATTTTATTTACTAACTTTTGTGTTGAAACCAACATAATTCAGAATTTAGTCCACCCAAACCTAGCGACGCTTGTTTTTACAACTTTAATGCCTTTGCATCAACGACCTAAGCGGTGAGGAACTTTAAAATGAGCTACGAATCGATGTGTCTATTATTCAATTTCCACCAAAACTATGTAGTGGAGCGAGTAAGATACGCTTCACGCGAGATTGCTCTGCAAAAAGTGTATCGTCTTCATACGACACATAACTACATTACTCGCGTATCTCGAGCTTAGCTCGCATTCTTAGCTCGCATCCCTTGCTACAAAGAGTATATAAAAAATGTATGACGACCTCCTTGGCGCAGTGGTGAGCGCTGTGGTCTTATAAGTGGGTGGTCCCGGGTTCGATTCCCGGCAGAGGCACTTTGAGATTTTATAATTTCGAAATTGTCTCTGGTCTGGTCTGGTGGAAGGTTTAAGCCGTGGCTGGTTACCACCCTACCGGCAAAGCCGTGCCGCCAAGTGATTTAGCGTTCCGGTACAATGCCGTGTAGAAACCGATCAGGGGCATACATACCTCTCCCAAGTTAGCCCGCTTCCATCTTATTGTTAGACCTCATCATCACTTACCATCAAGTGAGATTGCAGTCAAGGGCTAACTTGTAGTTGAATAAAAAATAAAAATAAAAGGCTTCGTTGAACCCTTTTGAATCAGAGCTAAGCCAAGCTATGAAAATCAAACAATCCTATTGGTTGATATCATACGTACAAATTCCTTAAAAAATGCGTTTAAAAAAATACTCCTAATGCTATATTAATTGCATTAAATAACCCAGAAAAGGCTCCCAGACTCGTGGTCAAGATCGAGAAACATGATAAAGGTTAGAATCGAATACACCTCATTCCCGATTCGTCGGAGGATCCCCAAGGCCGGCGCGGGGTCAACACCCGGTCCCGTTACATCCCGGGCTATCCCGGTAAAGGACAACGACCGCGCTTTTTTGTGTGTTGTGCATTTCGGAGGTTTTTAGGGTTCCGTAGTAAACAAGGAACCCTTATAGTTTCGCCATGTCCGTCCGTCTGTCCGTCTGTCCGTCTGTCCGTCTGTCCGTCTGTCCGTCTGTCCGTCCGTCCTCGGTTAATCTCAGAGACTATTAGTGCTAGAAATCCGTAATTTGGCATGAGTATAAATATTAATCACGCCGACAAAGTGGTGAAATAAAATTTTGATAAATATTTTTTTTTAGGGTAGCTCCCCTACATGTAAAGTGGGGATGAATATTTTTTTTCTCGTCTACCCCATAGTGTGGGGTATCGTTGAATAGGTCTTTTAAAAATACTGTGGGTGTGGGAACATCATTTTTCGATTTCTAGATCCGTTTGTAAAATATGATGTTTTAAAGTGCAAATTTTTATTAGAGTCAAGTGTCCCCCCCCTCTATCAGCCAAATGGCAGTATATAGGAACTTGAAAAAATTCACAGCAGTAGGGTATATAATCAATTTTAAAGGAAAACTATCACGGCTAAGTAGGGTTCACAGGTTAAGGAGTTATATCTGTTTTTCGAGGATTGTGACTACGGAACCCTACACTGCGCGTGGCCCGCCACGCACTTGACCGGTTTTATTTTTTTATCTCATTCGGTAGCTTTGGTAGGTACCTTTTGTATCCTTTTTTTCTGATCGAATGATGGGATGACTTGTGGTATTTATCTGTTATTTGATCATAATTGACACGATCTGACCGCTAGATAACCACGAGTTATTTATTTAAGGGTGTTAAGTTAGATAGAGTGTAAACAGTTTAAGGTTTTAATTGGTTTCGGCGGCGGCTTGTTACGACTCTAATATCAGGTATAGACACAGTCCTCGCTAGTTTTTCTGAATTCTCTAAACTACGCTGGCGAGATCCATCGACCAATAAACAACCTCGAATTTGACAAAGTGAGCGTGCAGAGGGCTACCTCCCGCTGATAGTGATATCTGAAATTTGCGTTTTGACCATCAAAGGTCACAGAGCGTGAGATAGCACAGCAGTATTTCTAAGAGATTAAAGACCCGATTTTTTAAAATTGAAATGTGTGGGGAGGCAGCGTCTAAAAATGTTGCAAAACCGTTACACATAATAGTAATAATCTTATCAAATTAATGTGTTGTCATCGGTTTTCGATAAATTTACAAAGTTTGAATGAAATCTGACTGTTTAAAGTGGGTCAAAATCAGTTACAAACATACAGGTGAAGCTAATATAAAGCGTTAAAAAAACATTAAACATATTATAAACTAGTACACATTTCTTACCTAAATTAAATTGAAGGGTTTCAAAATAGTGATATCCTATCCACAGTATTTTCTGCTGAAAAAGTTAAATCACTATAATAACCGGTTTCAGCACCTTCTGATGAGTGTCGGATAGCCTAAACGAAAGTTTTGTCACTTTCTTACTTTATGTCAAGTGACAAAGACAAAAGTTGTAGATAGCTATCTGATACTTATCAGAAGGTAGTGAAACAGGCCCTTAGACTTGTCAATTCCAATTTAGGTGAAAGATCGCGTTCAAACGATTTTTGTACCTACAAAGTTCGTAGGGCGTTTATCTGGAAACAGCTTTTGTATCTATGTAAATAGGTATCTTTTGTAAAATGTAACAACACTTGTCCTCTCTCAAAATGCAACAGTGAAGTATTATTTTAATTATATTATCGGGTTTGTCTTCTTAGCGCACACAATGCGGACGCATATGCAATGCAAATGCAATCTTTACGCCTTTACCGTAGCGGCCTTGAAAGGACTCCATTTGCATAAAATATTTAGTGTAGGCGGCGATGTTTGTTTGGGAGTCGTATAGAAAAATTTTAATCACAATACTAGACAGTAGGGATTTATGACAGGTAATTTGGTAAGCGTGTTTTTGTATAGGAAGGTTTTGAATACAGTTTTATTAGTACCGACAAACCCCTTCTGGCTTCAGTATCGATTTCTGTATAGCGGCTGTAAGACAATAAGTTTTGCTGTCAGTTGTACCCATCGATTTAAGGTTGTTAATAAATCAATGGTTGTACCACAGGTCACAGTTGTGATTACTGATGTTTGCGTGGATTCTCTGCTCTAACATCTATCATTAGAGGAATAATTGACCAATGCAGAGAGTGTCATCTAATTAACATCTAAGACATATCTTGACGAGTAGGTATCCAAAAAGATGAGGGAACTTTATTAAATTCATTCAGGACATATTCTAGAGGAAGGTATACTTATCAAACATAATATGTCTAAAATACTACGTTTATTTATTGCTATGGAATAATGTAAACTTATTTCATCATATTACTTAAACTACTCATCATTTTCCATCATTTTTCCACCAGATTTTAAACTGTAAATTAGTATCAGAAATTAAAGAACCTTCAGACCTTTTTATGATCAAAAGAATATCTAGAAACCGTTTTATATAAAGCTAGAAACAAAAGCCTTTAGGGACCTATGTAATATTGTCGCACCATGTTTGATCTTTCCGTCGACATTTATAAAATGCTACAAATACATACATACCTACTACCCTTTTCCCCTTTAAATAATGGTATAGGACGAGAGACATCCTTGCTAAACAAAAGGCTCTGCTCCTGTGATCCTACGAGCGATTGTTGAAAACAAACAAACAGAGTCGCGGTACCGTTACGGACGCAACGGTTTTTGGGAGTTGTGCGTGACGGTGCGCGTAACCGTGCGTTAGCGACTTCGCTGCATATTTTTGACGACCTCTCCCAAGAGGAGGGCACGTCGGGTTCACTCAGTCACGTTGGTCAGCCGCGGTAGGTCCCACAAACTTATCTGCTAGGAAGATGTATTCTCTCTCTTCTCTCATCTGACCCGGCGACAGTGTCACTAGCGTCGCTCGCATCACATTAAATGTTGCCAATAAATACTTCTTTGCATTGAAATTTCAAAATGGCGTCATTAATTCCACTTTCCACCACCGGGTCAGATAAGTGTGTAGGACTATACGTGAATCCTTAGAGTCCTACACACTTAGTCCTTAACGTCACTTATCCATCAGATTAGCGATCCGTGTCAGCTTCGTACGAGTTATAGAGCATTGTGTTTATATAGCAATATGTTAGCGAGTTATAGAGCAATATGTTTTTTCCTAATGTTTGTACATGTTTTTTACTTAAAAGTTAGATATATTATATGCCATTGCGGATTTTTCTATATAGACCTACCCCACCATACATTGTTTTGTTATATCTCAAAGGGAATATGCAGCGTTTTCCATGAAAGCTTCCAGGCGGCTTGACTTTTTCCGACATTTTCAACAATTACCTAACTATACTACCTGAAATATTATGACGATCATAATAGGTATTTCAACCAATTTAGACAAATCCTTAATAAATTATACACACACACCTTCAATTATACATAACTAGCTTTTGCCCGCGGCTTCGCCCGCGTGAATTTCGGTTTTTCACAAATCCCGAGGGAATCGTGGATTCCGGTCCCTTTTCCAACCTGTATACCTACTATCAAGGAAGTTTGCTATAGCAATCTACCTATAGCTGTATAGCAATCTACCTATAGATTTCGGGTTTTTCAAAATCCCGTGGGAACATTGCAATTTTCGAGGATAAAAAGTAGCCTATTTGTTGCTAATGCATGCAACACAGCAAATTATTACAATCATTTGTTATGTGAGAGTGATTTATCTAAGAACAGAACAGCGCCCTCTATGGTGTTTTTTGGAAGTTTATATCTATTTTAGTCCCACAGGAATACTTTTCCGGGATAAAAGGCTATGTGTTAAGTCAGGGCATAATCTATCTCCATTCAAAATTTCAGCCAAATCGGTTCAGTAGTTGCGGCGGAGAAGAGGAACAAACATACACACACACACACACAAACTTTTGCCTTTATAATATTTACTCCTCCGACGCGCTATTTAGGCACGCTCCCGCCGCCCCGGCCGGCCGCAAACGCTACGTCCCGCAATTTTTAAATCTGTAATATCTTCGAAAATATTCATTTAAATCATATGCTGTAAAGGGCCATATAGATCTATATTAAATCAACAATGTATTTAGGGTATTTAATTAGATAAGGATTAATGCTGTATTGGTTAAAATCGCTTCGAAAATTAGCCATTATTTGTCGTTAAAAGTAAATGACAAAAAAATGTTATTGTGGGATATCCATAAGAGATAGACATATACCATCGCGGAGTTTTCTGTAGACCTTTTCAATGTGTAAAATACTTAGTACATTATTTTGATAAATCTCGTAGGGTTCAGCCTGCGTTTGCAATGTAAGCGGAAAAAATGTAATTATTTACGACATCACATTAGAAACCTCAAAAATAACAGTATTTCTCCACTATTTAATGGATGATATTATACATATAAACCTTCCTCTTTAATCACTCTATCTATTAAAAACCGCATCAAAATCCGTTGCGTAGTTTTAAATATTTAAGCATACATAGGGACATAGGGATATAGGGACAGAGAAAGCGACTTTGTTTTATACTATGTAGTGAAGTGATGTAGTGATTAAATCACAAATATATTTAACTAGTATGGCGCGTGGGTGCGCGGCCCGCAAGCGGACCGCGAGGATTCGAGTAGTTTTTGTTTGAGCACGTCCCACCTATCTTCAATACCCTCGCCGTGCTCTTCATCCGTCTCCAAAATCTTCGATCATCAGCTCTTTCCGTATTTTTCCATCAATAATTTTTTTTTGTGTAGAAAAATAAATTCCGCCATCTTGTTTTTTTCTGTTCATCAAGTAGACTTTTAGGTCTTGATCATCTTTTTCCCAGAAACCACTCTTCCATCTTTTATGCTTGGTGAGATAGACTCTGACGAAATTTGTATAGCCGCCATCTTGAATCCGCCATTTTGTTTTTTTTTCAGCTCAGTGCCAATTGGATGAGGTTTTGAGTAATTTTTGTTTGAGCACCTCCCATCTATCTAACATACCCTGCCCGGGCTCCTCATCCATCTTCCAAACCCTCAATCATCATGTCTTTCCATATTTTTCTTTGAGAGTTCTCCAAAGAATCGCATCAAAGCCTTGCATAGTTTACAACTTGTAGTCTCTTCAATATTCGCCATACATTTTCTATGGAAAAATAAATTCCGCCATTTTGATTTTTTTTTCAATTCATCAAGTAGACCTTTGGATCCTCATCATCTTTTGCGAAGAAACCACTCTTCCATCTTTTATACCCTCCGAGATGGAGACCGATGAAATTTGTATGGCGGCCATCTTTTTTTCGCCATTTTGAATTTTTTTTCAGCTAACTGCCAATTGGATGACGTTTCGAGTGACATTTGTTCGAGCACCCCCCACCTATCTTCAATACCTTAAGCGTGCTGCTCACCTGTCTCCGAAATCCTCAATCATCAGCTCTCTCCATATTTTTGTTCCGAATGAATTTTTGTCCTCTATACGAAACCATTAGTGAAAAAAAAATTTTTCATACAAAATTTTACAGGAGGGGTGATCAATCAGTGAGTCAGTCAATGAATCAGCACGAGCAGCTATATATATATTAACTAGTATGGCGCGTGGGTGCGCGGCCCGCTAAAGCGGACCGCGAGGTTTCATTATCGGGTATTTTTTGCTTGAGCAGCCTCCAATCCTCCTATCTTCCAAACCCCCGATCATTATTACTTTCCATATTTTTTCTCCGATTCTTTTGTCATAATGAGAGTTCTTCCATAAAAACAAATTTTGAAAAGAAACTATATTAAAGTCTTGCATAGTTTCCAACTTGCATTATCTTCATATTCTTATAAAAAAAAGAAGCTGTGATAGCCTAGTGGTTAGGACGACCGACTTCTAATCGGAGGTCGTTTCGATCCCGGGCACGCACCTCTAACTTTTCGGAGTTATGTGCGTTTTAAGTATTTAAATATCACTTGCTTTAACGGTGAAGGAAAACATCGTGAGGAAACCTGCATGCCTGAGAGTTCTCCATAACGTTCTCAAAGGTGTGTGAAGTCTGCCAATCCGCTTGGCCAGCGTGGTAGACTATGGCCAAAACCCTTCTCACTCTGAGAGGAGACCCGTGCTCTGTAGTGAGCAGGTAATGGGTTGATCATGATGATGATGATGATTATCTTCAATATTCGTCGTACATGTTGTATAGATAAATAAATTTCGTCATCTTGTTTTTTTTTCGATCTAACTATCAAGTAAATCACGTTTTGATGATCTTTTGCCAAAAAACACTCTTCCATCTTTTATAATCCGTGATATAGACACCGACGAAATTTTTATCACCGCCATCTTGAATCCGCCATTTAGGACTTTTTTTTCAGCTCACTGCCGATTGGATGAGGTTTCGAGTAACTTTTGTTTGAGCACCTCCTACCTATCGTCAACACCCTAGCCGTGCTTTTCACCCGTCTCCAAAATCCTCAATCATGAGCTCTCTCCATATTTTTCCTCCGCATAAATTTTTGTCTTCTATACGAAACCATCAATAAAAAAAACTTTGTTTGAAAACGTAAATTCCGCCATCTTGATTTTTTTTTTCTATTCATCAAGTAGATCTTTAGTTCTTGATCATATTTTTCAAAGAAACTACTCTTCCATCTTTTATACTTGGTAAAGATAGGCACTGACGAAATTTTTATAGCCGCCATCTTGAATCCGCTATTTTAGTATTTTTTTTAGATCACTGCCAATTGGATGAGGTTTCGAGTAATTTTTGATTGAGCACCTCTCACCTATCTTCAATACCCTGACCGTGCTCCTCACCCATCTCCAAAATCTTCAATCATCAGCTCTTTCCATATTTTCCCTCCGCATGAATTTTTTCTTCTATACGAACATCAATGAAAACAACTTTTTGTGTGAAAGAAATAAATTCCGCCATCTTGATTTTTTTCTGTTCATCAAACTGTAGATCTTTAGGTATTAATAATCTTTTGCCAAGAAACCACTCTTCCATCTTTTATACTTGGTGAGATAGACACCGACGAAATTTGTATAGCCGCCATCTTGAATTCCCCATTTTGTTTTTTTTTCCGCTCAGTGCCAATTGGATGAGGTTTTGAGTAATTTTTGTTTGAGCACCTCCCATCTATCTACAATACCCTTCCCGGGCTCCTCATCCATCTTCCAAACCCTCAATCATCATGTCTTCCCATATTTTTCTTTGAGAGTTCTTCAAAGAACTGCGGTAAAGCCTTGCATAGTTTACAACTTGTAGTCTGTACAATATTCGCCATACATTTTCTATGGAAAAATAAATTCCGCCATTTTGAATTTTTTTTCAATTCGTCAAGTAGACCTTTGGATCCTCATCATCTTTTGCGAAGAAACCACTCTTCCATCTTTTATACCCTCCGAGATGGAGACCGACGAAATTTGTATGGCGGCCATCTTTTTTTCGCCATTTTGAATTTTTTTTTCAGCTCACTGCCAATTGGATGACGTTTCGAGTGACATTTGCTCGAGCACCCCCCACCTATCTTCAATACCTTAAGCGTGCCCGTCGCTCGTCTCTGAAATCCTCAATCATCAGCTCTCTCCATATTTTTCCTCTTAATGAATTTTTGTCCTCTATACGACACCATTTGTGAAAAAAAAAATTTTCATACAAAATTTTACAGGAGGGGTGATCAATCAGTGAGTCAGTCAATGAATCAGCACGAGCAGCTATATATATATTAATGGTCACGACCACGACCACGATCCATGAAACTGCATCGAAATATCGACCAAACAATTTAATCGTGGTAGGTTCTGTACCCGTATTTTACTTTACATTACGTCGTTACACCACGAAGTAAGCCATAGATCATTATGTTTTAGATTTTGTTAATTATTCAGACTTCCAGGTAGGTAATATTATTAAATCGGCAAGATCAAACCGTTACAAATATAAAATAACCTCATAAAATAAGGTTGTCATAATATTCAAATATTTTAGGCCCGTAACGGTACATGCAGTTAGAAAAAGAATCGACTGTTTATATTAGGCTATTAGGATCACAGATACCGCCATATACCACTTTGTTATACTTCATTCGAATTTTAAACTCTATTCGTTGGAAACAGAGTTGAAAACATATTCAAAGGCGTTTTATTGGTTAAAAGACCTACCGTTGTATTGTTTTTGGGATTAGTTTTGTGCTTTTGGGACAAATGACAACGCAAATTGCCGAAAAAGGAGTTTTCCCCCATTTTGTGATAAGTTGTCGTGCGGTAAAGTCGTTTCAGTGCAGTTATGTGAGATAAGTGGGATTTTGATGCAACTTCGTAGGATTAAAAGATAAAGGATTGGATCAATGGCAGTGCATTGCAGATTTTCGTTCAGGTACTCTTTAATACTAGTGGCATTACATAATCAGTTCTATATTACTCTTTACATACCTATGTACTTAGATGTATGTATTTTTATTTTACTTATTTATACAAAGATTTAAATTACACATCGCAATTCTAATATGATTTCCATATTTTTTATCTTCTATAATAGGTAAGTTCTTTATAAGTTTTTTATCTTCTATACCCATTTATCTATATAAAATTTAAATTATGTTCTTCGATGAGTCATCACTTGAGAACGGCTGGAACGATTTGGCTATTTTTTTAAATGGTCATGATAGTCCAAATAAAGTTTTCGAAAAAAAAATTCTGGTGTTTTTGTATAAACTCAAGATAATTTGTACAAGACGTCTGTCGGTCAGCTAGTTTTGAATACATAATAATATTATGTATATTATATGTACTAATACCTACTGGAAAAATATGTGTGAACAATTATTTTAGTTACTTTCTATACAGCTAATATTACTTTATAAAAAATCTATAACATTAATTATTGTAAGCATTTTTTTGCTAGTAAAACTGTCCCGTAGATACCTATCTGCGCCGACATTTTTCACTTGTGTATCCTATTCGTGATATATGTACCTACCTATCTAGGTATACCTAGATCATTAGTACCAGATGCTCCAATTTTAGAAGTACCTTAATTGATAAATAAATATAGTAATAACCTTTATGAATATATTCAATATGGTAGGTAGGTACCTATTTTCAAATTTAGAATTAAAAAAGTAGAGAAATTGTCAAAAAATTATGTTTTTATGCGATAAGTTTCGCACTAACCCGTTAGCAAAATTTTATTGTATCAAATTAGCAAAGACCAACCCAATTAGCACAAAAGACCCGTTTTTTACGAAGTGTCTAAAAACTGCGAAAAAATGGCTTTAAAAATATATTATGTATAATTCCTCTCGTTTTAGTTAATGTGAAATACTTATTTTACGGTTATAAATTATTCGTGATGTTTATTCAATTAACTTTCGTTCAATATAAATAATGAAGTATAGATAAATGACTTGCATAGTTTTCTATTTATATTGACCGTTTCTTTTACTGGGATGGATGCATTAGTTAATTAGCCTGAGCACAGTCACCTATCACCTTATCCTTTTCGGATTTTGCAACGCTTTGTCAGAGAAGCTTTGTTCGAAAAGGCGCGAGGTAGCGTTGTCGCATTCTAAATTGATTCTAAAGTGAGCTGTTTCATTGATCGCATGATATTTTAATAAACATTTATTTACATCATAAACATTCAAAAAATGTGCAGTGTATACCAATTTGGAATAAAGTTTGATTTGATGTGTAGGGTATGTAGAAATGTAGGTAGGTAGGTATATTCGCAAAGTCCAAAGTCGCTCACCCATCCAGTTACCTACTTGGTTTAATGTTACTTAACCAGCACAATCGTCTGATAAGCGCTGCTGCATCTGGGCTACCGGGTCCCTCAAATTTATTAATAAAAAAAAAATTAATAAAATTTTTGCCATCTTTATCGCAATAGAAAAACATAAAAGGAAATTTATTCCATTTTTACACGATTTTTACTCTAGTTCCATACGTTAACGTTCACGTTACATATGCATGCACGCGTGGTCCAACGCTGGCGCACGTGACCCAATGACCAACATGCCAACATCCAAGGCGGATTCTCAAAAAAGTCCTATCACGAATTTCATTTTTGGGCCAACCCACACTACGCCCGCATCGAAAATTTGTCGCCTAAAGAGCGAGACGACAAACGGAACGAGCGTGTCACAAACGAGAGTGAATGAGACGGAAACAGGGCCGCCTAACGGTACTCCGCTAGGAAGTGTGTCAGTGGCGTAAAGCGATACCCGAAGACGGCGCGTCGTAAGCACCACACGGTCCGCATCGGAATCTCAACCTTGACCTACAGAGATAGGGTCGAGTGTTGGCCGTGAATAGGAAAGTTTTCGATTTTCACGGTGCTGAATCACTATAATGGCGGATGGCTCGATCTAACTTCAACCTACCTCAAGGCTAGGGAGATGAGAAGAATAAACATAACTCTTTGGACGCAGCGTGAAAATGGATGAGAGTCATTTGACGGTTGTATTTAGACTGTGGGTAAAACAGAGCGTAGCAGCGTTATAGGCTTCTTACTATTATTTATAGAGAGTAGATAGAATTATGCATTCCACTTTTTGATACCACTACAGTGCATTGATGGCTTAAAGTGCTCTCCAAGGTACAGGGGTGTCAAATTAGTCAAACAAGTACCAACTCCGGGCTTCCACTGAGAATTTCTTTACAGTAAAACCCACATCAAAAAATTTTTTCTCGACCGTGAATCGAACCTAGGACTTCGTAATCCGCAGTCGGGCATGCTTACCGCTAGACCAACGAGGCAGTCACGAGTTACAATAATCTGCACTATTAATCAGTCAGCTAGCTGGTGTGAGTATCTACCTACAACTTTTTTTTTTGACGTGGTGGTGGAAAAGCTTTTATAGCTACCCCCGTTCTGTGGCAGAATGCGGCAGAACGAAGGTTAGGTATGTGGGTCCCCCCAAAATGGAGGTATACCCACTAAAAACCACTACGGCATGACCCTCATGCTGTCTGTGCTGGACGCCTGGGGAACCCAATGTATGCATCCCAGGCGTCCCAGCCGGAGCTCCCGCTCGCCTCTGGGCTGTCCCTCCAGAGGCTCGCGCCCTCCCGTAATTTTTTAACGAGGTTTTCTTCCTCCCGCGTTGGGCATTGCTGCCCCCGCCCGGAGTCTCTCACCCCCAATTTCATCCACAGTGCCCTCTGCTAATCAGAGGGGCACGTGGAAAAACCTCCCTCCGCCAGGTCATTGACCATGGCTAACAATATCCCCGTCGGAAAATTATTAACCATGTTACCGGGGCGCACCGCGCCGGCTCGAATACTGCTCTTCCCGTTGGACGTATCCAAGAGGACCAGCAGCACCCAAGCACACTGGGAGGTTACCTGGCTGGCACCCCGGTGTGAGTACACCTAGTTAGAACTTCAAGTCTCGAAAATACGGAAAAAGATTTTTAAGCTATTGCATAGCTTCTATCGCGGGCCTTGAGCGTGGAGACCGAATGCAGAAATTCCGTAACGAAAATAACCTAACACCGAAGCCTAACACCCCCCACTCCGACCGGCACAGCCATAGAAATAATAATAATAATATAGAGGTGCCATAATGTACTATACAAAATAGTGGATCGGAAAATAGCTCAAGCTTATCAAAGTTTTCATAAGTGTGTAAGAGACAACATTACATTTTTGATATAATAATAAAACAGTTTGCGGCAGACTTAAAACAAAAAATGGCCTCTTTAAAATGTTTTTTTTTTTAACTTTATTTGCAATCGTTGTTTATTGTTTTGTGTACAAGTGTGTTTATAAAAATTCAAATTTAAAATAAACTTTGTTCAAAGCACTGTACACTTTTTGAACGTCAATTTTAGAAGCACATACAAGCGCAGTAGAGGTTCACATAAACCTTTCATCATCATCATCATGATCAACCCATTACCGGCTCACTACAGAGCACGGGTCTCCTCTCAGAGTGAGAAGGGTTTTGGCCATAGTCTACCACGCTGGCCAAGCGGATTGGCAGACTTCACACACCTTTGAGAACGTTATGGAGAACTCTCAGGCATGCAGGTTTCCTCACGATGTTTTCCTTCACCGTTAAAGCAAGTGATATTTTAAATACTTAAAACGCACATAACTCCGAAAAGTTAGAGGTGCGTGCCCCGGGATCGAACCCACGACCTCCGATTAGAAGTCGGTCGTCCTAACCACTAGGCTATCACAGCTTTTTTTTTTACTGCGGTACTATCACTATTACGGTGATAGGTAGACAGTACCGCAGTAGAGGTAGGTAATTTACTTACGAAATTTTACTTTTTTTATTATTACCACCATCTCACAGTATGATATGAGCAAAAGGTTCGTTTTCATTCAATCATTTCATTAGGATAGGAGCAAAAATAATACATTAAAGGTATAAAAATAATAAGCTATACGATAGAATTTACGTTTTTAAGAATAATAACTACCTAAGTTGTTATCAATCATACAAGAACAAAAGTCATGACTGTCTAGACTCGAGAGTAAGACGCGAGCTCGTTGAAGTCTTTTCTATGTTCATTTGGTCCGACGCGTCTCTTGTTCGCTGTTGTGATCTTGGTGTCGTTCGTGATTTTTAACCCCCGACGCAACGGCGACGGGGTGTTATAAGTTTGACGTGTCTGTGTGTGTGTGTGTGTGTGTGTGTGTGTGTGTGTGTGTGTGTGTGTGTGTGTGGTGTGTTTGTGTGTGTGTTTGTGTGTCTGTCTGTTCCCCTGTAGCGCTCAAACGGGTGGACCGATTTGAAAGCGGTTTTTTTTTTGTTTGAAAGGTGAAATAATCCAGAGTGTTGTTAGCTATGTTTGATGAAAATCGATCCATGATGGCCGCCGCTACAAAATGGCGGATTACATATTTTTTCACAACTCCCTTAATATGCCCTTATTAGCCGCAGAGTCAGTAAGTAACGCGGCGTGGTACAAGTACAGTGGCGCGGCCCGAGTGCTTGCCGCCACAGTGCACTTTCACTGGCGCAGCCGCGACTCATCAGAGCAGATAATGTCTCAGCCTCCGGACACTTTCTCATCAATTCGATGGCTCTATTTCGGATCTCGCTATTTTAGTTAAGACAAACGCGTACCTTGCGTATTGTGATTCTATTTCTTAAATTTCATCGTATTAGGCATTCCGGTTTTCTGAGGATGGTACTACATAATATGTGGATTGCTTATAACTTTGGTACTTTTTTCCTTTTTAGGGTTCCGTACCTCAAAAGGAACCCTTATATGATCACTTTCTTGTCCGTCTGTCCGTGCGTCACCACCGATTTTCTCAGGAATGGGCGGACCTAGCAAGTTGTTTATACCAGATATAGTCTACAGTCTATAGTCCCTATTAGGTGTATAAAAACCAAGGTCCTGAGTCAACACTATAAAAAGATATGGGCAAGTTTAGATTTTCGCGAAAACGTGTAAGTACCAAAATTTACCTTAATTTTTAACTTTTTTTATTTTTCGGCATTTTCCCTTGAGAAAAAATCCAAAAAATAAATTTAAAAAGTTGGAAATTAAAGGGTTTTAAGACAACTAAGGAAAAGCAGATTGTACTTATACTTCTGGAGTACGGAACCTCGATGCGCGAGTCTGACTCGCACTTGGCTAGTTTTTTTTATGTTGTCATGCGTATTTCAGATGAACTGTGCTGACATCCATTGATTAAAAATCAGTTAACCCTCAGTTGGTCATTTTTCATTTTTCAATACTTATAACATTAAACAACTTTAAATTCTCTACTTTTGATCCTACATACGAGTACCTATATGGTACGAATAGCCCTCTTATTATTCAAAAGAGGTACATAGTTAAGTTCTTATTTAACTTTTATATTATATTTCTTTATTTACTGCATCTGAAAGCCACCTATTTTCGATCAAACAAGCCAATATTTATCAATTATATTATTATTGTCACAAGACATTGTTTCGCTAATCGAAATCACGTTCGGAACGCAATCGATTTTGTAGTGTTTTTTCTCGAATAATTTCGCCATCCGCCCCCGGCCACGGGCCGTTGACCCGCGCAACAGACTTTGCGAAAAACACCACAAGGCCAAGTGGTCAGCCGAGACAAATCTTTATTATAATCGAGTTTATTTTTTACTGCGGCGTTGCAATTTATTGCGTGCCCGCCGTGCAGTTTGGCAACGGCGTGCGTGCTGGCACCGGCAGGGTATAGTAAGTACTACGATCGTGGCCTGTATGGTTAGTCTGAGTTTGCACACCTCGAAAACCTTAAATACCAAGACTACCACTACAACTTTTAACGTCCCACTTCTGAGAAAAGGCCTCCTCTCTCATAGGAGAGAGGGATTTTAAGCTTAGACTCGCCACGCTGCTCCAATGCGGGTTGGCGGGCTTTAACGACTGTTGGCACATCATAGTGTAACCGGGACCGACTGCTTAACGTGCTCTCTGAGGCATGGGGCCGAAGCACTGCCAGCTTCCAACTTCAGGCTTGGGGCGCTGGCTGTAGACGAATGACTGAATGTATTGGCGAACTCAAACTTTAAAATAAGCCAGTTTAGGTCCATTTCACTCTGAAGTTATTGTGTTTCGATATGTAGTATTTACTAAAGTTTTCGAGGTGTGTAAGTTAGGACTAACCATACTGAGCAATAGCTATTATGTTCCACAAAGAAAGGTACGAAATTCCATTTACGTGTATAAGTAATGGTTAGCAAATGGAAACGATTGTAACCTCACACTTGTTTTTACCCGACTACGGCAAAGCCAAAAGGAAGGTATGAACATATGTATGTATGTATGTATGTGTGTATTTATGTATGTTTGTATCAAATTTTTGTCATCAGATTCTGTGTGTTCCACCGTAGCGCCTAAACTACTGGACCGATTTTGATGAATGAGGTATCATTTGATTCGTTGTTATGGTCCAGGCTACATTTTATATTATGAAAAAATCATGAAGTGACCGTCGCACGGCTAAACTTGAATAATGAGTTAGATTCGGATAGACATAACAGATGGCGCCGCGCCACTAGCCACTTAGCCCCCGCTTTCTGCACACTAAATTATTATTTTATATTAAATTAAATTATTAAGGGTAGTTGGGTTTTAGTTTACTATCTCTTGTTTATCATAGGTACAATTATTTGTAGTTTAAAGTAGGCATATTGTAAGGCCAACGCACACAGACGGGGGGGAGGAAGGCGGCGGTTGTTCGCCGCTCGCCAGCTTCCCTCGGGAGACGGCGGTTAGCAATTGGGCTAGCTACCCGTCACTCGTAGTCTCCTCACTGTCTGAGGGGGGGATCCAGCTGTCCCGATCCCCTCCTCTTTAGCGCGGGAGCCTCGGCAGGTGGCTGGGGCGGCTGACAGACGCCTGGGACGTATACAACGGGTTCTTCAGGCGTCCAGCACAGTCAGCAAGAGGGAACAGCCGTGGTGGTTTTTAGTGAGGTATACCCCACTTGGGGGGGAGTCCCACATAACCCCCGTTCTGCACAAAGAGCGGGGGTAGCTATAAAGCTTTTTCACCACGTCAAAAAAAAGGGCCAACGCACGCGCGCTACACGTGCGATTCCTGATTTTGTGACTGCATCGATACGTCGCGTTTTTGCCACTTACTGCGACTGATTCAATCACAGATTTAAACTATTATATAATAATTTTATTAATATCAGGAAACGTCTATTAATTTCAATCATGCAAATAAACGATTATGATTTAAGATTATTTTTAAAAAATTGACTATTATTTGAAATAATGAATTTGATTTTAAGGGCCTAAGCGTAGATGATACTTTTTAACATCGGTAATTGGCAATTTTATCGATATTTATTCAAAATTATACGGGCCATCTTGTGACTGTCATGACAATTCAAGAATCTACCACCGGCACCGGTTTGAAAAGCGAATTCTGTTGAGAAGTCAAACTCAACAGTTGAAGCCGAGAGCTAGACGCTGTGGCCGAAATTCGGTCGGAAAACATTACTTTACTTTTAATTCATTTTACTACTAGTGGACCCGGCAGACTTCGTCCTGCCCGGTGTGCCCGGCCTTTCAAACCATCCAGGAACCCATTGAAATATACACACAAAATTTCATCTAAATCGGTCCAGCCGTTTAGGAGGAGTTAGGTGACAAACACACGTACAGAAGAATTACAATTAAGGTACTGGTGAGAGGGTGGGAGAGGAAGAAGAGGGGGTATAATTTCTCTTAGGTGGGAGAGTTTACCGTAGCGACGGGATGAACATTAAATGTTTGACAGTTGCCAAACCAATGAACATTTTATTTTATTTTTATTTTTTTTCTGCTCTTCGGGATGGAGTCAAATACAACAAATCAATACATAACCATGAAAATCGCTCCAGCCGTTCTCGAGCTATAAGTGTTCGAACTAACACGACTTTGTTTTATATATATAGATATCTGCTACGCCTACTTTTAAAAATCAAATTTTAAATAAAATTAATAGACATGCATGCCAATACAATATAGCTAATCTATAATCCATTTCATAGCAAGTAGGCGGTTACAAAGAACACGGTCAGCCGACTCGAATAACTCGGTTAATTGTTCGCGTTCATACTACAGGGTTATGCCGAGTATGCATTGTGACAACGTTGATCGATTTCGAGTATCGAAACATAATAACGTCAAAGTAAAATATACCTAAAATGGCTTGTTTTAAGGCTTGAGTTCGTCCATACTTGAACTGGTGATGGCCTAGTGGTTAGGACGTCGACTTTCTTGTCGGGAGGCCGAGGCTTCGATCCCGGGCACAAAACTAACTTTTCAGAGTTATGTGCGTTTTAAGCAATTAAATATCACTTGCTTTAACGATGAAGGAAACTGCATCATGAGAAAAACCTGGCGTGCGCCTGATTTTTTCTCCATAATATTCTCAAAGGTGTGTGAAGTCTGCCAATCCGCACGCTGCAGCGTGGCAGACTGTGACGTAAACCCTTCTCATTCTGAGAGGTGACCTGTGCTCAGTAGTGGGCCGGCAATGGATCGATTATGATGATGATGGCAAATCTACAGCTAGCAGTAGATTTGACCCAAGTAGAATTTTTTCTAAAAAGAAAATCGGGAAACTGAATGTACGACTTTAAAATAAGTGGTTATATGTCCATTTAACTTCGATACTATAGTTTTTCGATATTCGAAATCTAGTAACGTTGTCGAAATGTACAAACTTAGCATAACCCTAGTGAGCTGCGAGCAAGTGGACCGCGCGCCGCCCGCCTTATCTGTGTGCTCATCACCAGCATCCTACTTATTAATCATGCTAATATTAAATCTAATTACCACTAGCGGATGCACAGATACGACGACCACCCTGGCGCAGTAGTGAACACTGTGGTCTTATAAACGGGGTTCGATTCCCGGCAGTGGCAATTTGGGATTTTATAAAATTGTCACTGGTTAGGTCTGGTGGGAGGCTTTAGACGTGGCTAGTTTTTTTAGGAATAACAGGTTCTTCTCGGCTGGAACTGCATTCCGAACCTGTGGTAGATTCAGTTGACGATTCAAAAGTACTTGTAAAAGTTTATTTGAATAAAAAACTTTTCTATTCTATTCTATTCTATTATATTCTAATATAAGCCAAGATGAACATGACTAATACTCCCCTTTCCCCTCCAATTAAGCGAAAACTTGTAGGTACTAGGAGTGGGTACGACAATAGTGTAAAGTCCAAATTAGACGGTGCTCCGTTCATCGTTTATTTTTGCGATGAACGATGTACGATACTATATTTGCTATGGCCAGAGCCTATCAACGATGAACGGTCGGTGTTTACGGACGGACGGACGGACGGACGGACGGACGGACGGACGGACGGACGGTTAATTTTCGATGACTCATCGCCTCGATGAAGCCTCGAAAATGAAAGCAAAAATCCCGAAAATTGAATTTGGGATTACCGGGTGGGATTTGAACCGGCGACAGTTTGGTTTTTGATCCGCGCCCGACTACCGTTGCGCTATTGAGGCTTTGTTACCACCCTACGGACAAAACCGTGCCGCCAAGCGATTTAGCGTTCCGGTACGATATCGCGTGGAAACCCATCAGGGGTATGGGCTTAATAAAAACTGCCATACCGCTTCCATCTTAAACTGCATCGTCACTTACCATCAGTTCACAGGGCTACTTAACTTGTAAATAAAAAAAAAAACATCCGTACTAATATTATAAATGCGAAAGTAAAGTCTGTCTGTTATCTTCACACGGCTCGACCGCTGAACGGATTTTGGTGATAGTTTGCATCCTGGAGACAGCTGATACTTTATATCCCGGAAAATCAAAGTTCATCTTTAACACAGTACTTATCAACAAAATAAAATTCCTATCGTAATATATAATTTTATCGTAATTATTGTAAAAATATATTCTTTTGTGTAAATATAATATAAAGTTTTAGTAACTATGGTGTTTCAACTCCCCAGCGGGTGTTAAATTGGTATCTGTGACAAAATATTAATTGTAAAATTGTTCCAATTTGTAAGGAAATAACGTAAAACGTTCTTTGTATGCCAACATGAAATAAAAATAGCAAGGCAGTTAAGGTTGAGACCAACACACCGCGTGACGGAAAAATGTGCGGCAGAACGTTCGCGTCTTGCTATATGAGCACCCGCACGCGTTTACGATTTGTAATATACAAGGCATCACGAAAAACAACTCTAAACTTGAAGCTGCACAGTGCATATAATTATTATATACGGCCATCTTATGAAAGAGCTTCATTTTCGTATTCTTGAATTTAATATTTATTTTCTTTCAAACCATGTAGTTTCTGACTTATCATGAAAAATCTGAAATAATTAGGGTTTGTAGAGTGTTGTAGGGAAAAATTAAATCATGTCTCTAGCCAGCAGCTATTAAGAAATCAGCAATATTTTTGTAAATTGTCTTTTTAGCAGTATCAGTTGATTTATATGAAGTGTCGGGGGTGTGTTCATTCAGTGGGCGTCTGTGCACCGCCACGCGTCGTGTTTGGCTCGGGTTTTAGCACCGCGGCAAGCGGCAGCACCGATAGCTAGTGAAGCGGAGCGACTCGCGCGCAAAATGGAAACGTTTATTGTATACACCAATATCTTGATTTCGTATTCGACTAACCTACATTAAATTACAACACCTAGATATAACAGTCTTTTTTTTTCTTCGGTGACAATTTAGCGCTCGACAGAAAACTTGGAACGCTTTATTCAAAAAAAGAACAAATCGTAAAGGTTCAGACGGTTGAAAAAATTATCGCGGTTAATTGCTGATCATTTGCGAGGTAAAGTTCAGCTAATCGAATTCCAGCCACGCAGCCAATCTCAACGTGGACTAGCGTACAAAGCAGATGTTATAGTGCACATGTGGGTGCAAGCCATCGACTTTTCGGTTTTCAATCCATGCCCTAACCTATGCTGTGCTGTGTTGTGCTATTGATCGCTAATAGGATACCTATAGAGTCAAAGTCAAATTAACTATTCAAAATTGGTATCCTGGACGCATTTTGTACGTTATAAGTACGTAGAAGTGAGGTAATGATGATAATTACTTACGAAAACTTAAAACTAAAACTACGAGGGTTCCAAACGCGCCCTGGTCTGAGAACATCCCACAAAAAACTCAGCCGGGTTTTTTTATTATCACCATATCATAATACAGTTTAGTGTGAGTAGTGATAGAAGTACTTCAAATCCAATATTAAGATGAGGTTTTTCTTTCGCAGACAGCGCAGCAGGGTGGCGGCGTCCAAGTATGGCGGCGGCGGCGTGTCCGTGGGGTCCGGCGCGGCGCTGAGGCGCGGCATGAAGTGCGCGGGCGTGGCGGGCGGCGCGGCGGGCGACGAGCTGCTGCTGGGCTCGTGCTGGCTCGACCCCAAGCTGGACGCGCCCTCGCCGCCCTGCCACGAGCTGCTCGACTCGCTGCTGTCGCCGCCGCCGCTCGCCGAGCTCAAGCCGCTGCCGCCCTTCACCGGCTACACCGGCCACCTGTCCATCAACGGCATCTCCGGCCACCACTTCCACGCGATCGCGCAACGCCTGCCCGAGGAGAACAACAACTACCCGACGCAGAGCGGCTACGGCGCCGACCACGACGTGGTATCCTCCTCCACGTGTGCGGCCGACTCCGAACCTCCCGACCTGGAGGACGTCAAGCCGTTCCCTCTCGATTCCGACACGAAACCTTTCCCGGAATCATCGGTCCCGTCAGCCGACTCCTGCGCTAAATCGTGTTCACCGCCCTCTAAACTATTCGACGACCACAACAAACAAGACATGTATCCTTGCGACATCAGTTCCATTGAAGACATAGCGGCGATAATCGGCTCCGCGATAGCCGACACCACCGTCCCGTCCCAGCCCGAAGACCCGGAGAAGAATGACTCGAGAGATAGTTGGATGGATATAGACGCTTGGATAGCGGGCGCTTACAGCCAGCACGGAGACAAAATAGTGCCCCAGGATTTATCCGAATTCGGGCTGCCGGGTTCGCCGCCTCCGTCGCAATCCAGCCATCAGTCGAGCATAGACTTCCCGTGCAAACCTAGCCAAGAGTTCATTAAAAGTCAGGAGTTCCTCCAAAAGAATTTAGGACAAGCGGGTTCAACGCTCCAGTCTCTACTGACGCAGAGTTACATGCCGCTACTACAGAATAGATTACAGAACGGTCCCCCGGTGAAGCAAGAAGCGCCGAGTTCCACCAGTTACGGAATGGACGTGATATCGACGTCGTCACCCCCCGGTAACGCCGTCTCCACGACGGACGGTGTGGGCAGTTTACTGAACGGACGGTACGCGTCGCACTACGCCCTCGGACTGAAACCGGACGGGTTGTGCAGTCCGGACAGACTGCTCGGCTATCCGCACGCTCACACAACTACCATCACATCCTCGAATAAAAGCAAACGAAGTAGAGCGAAGGCAAAACAGGCTAGTAACGGCCTGCACGGGAGTTCTTTATCGTTCGCCTCGGCGACGTCGGCGGAACTGAGTGGGTTGCTCGGGAAAGAGAAGCCGGTGCACCGGTGTGGAATCTGCAATAGGGGATTCCTGAATAAGTCTAATATAAAGGTGCATCTTCGCACGCACACGGGTGAGAAGCCGTTCAGATGCGACGTGTGCGCGAAGGCCTTTAGACAGAAGGCGCATCTCATAAAGCACCAGCAAATCCACAAACGGATCGGGCGGGACTAGGGAGCCGACACCCCTACATCGCTAGCTCAAAATGAAGCATTTCTATAGCTCGTAGTTGTGTGCGTGAGTGGTGTGTGAACGGACGTGTAAACGTGTACATGTGTAGGGTGCCTTGTAGAATCTCGTGGTAATTGTATATGACTCTTCTATATAACATCGTTATGTTGTGGCATCGTTATATAACATCGTTAGACCTTCTAACGTTAGGATAGGAACGATGTTCACTTGATATGTTGTAATATGTTGTAATTGTAACCCTGTAGTAATAACACTCCTAAGGACAAGTGCAATGTTGACTAGTTTTAAGCCCTCCAGATTTATATTGATGTAGATAATATTGTTTATAATTTGTTATGTAGCGAAGGTTTCTATATTCCATTCCACGGTAGGTAGTGTAATATTATTCTCAGATTGCGGGCCGTCGATATATCGCTTTACTGTTTGAGTAATGGCTTTACGGGGACTCATATCGCCTTGTTTAATATTTATAAGTACTCGAACTAATAAAGCAACTAACAGCATTCATCCAAAAATCCAATAACTGAGAAACAACATTTTCAATATATTACCGTATTTTTGTAGTGGCAAAGATGTTCTGTTTATTAATCTGTTCTTCACAGAATGTATATGTACACATAAATAACATGCTTCAATAAGTGTACCTATTAAACTTAATATGATTCATCTTCTACCATTACTTTTAAACGCAGATTTACACTCAAAAATTTGTCATCGGAAATATTTGAACATTTGTGACTATATACCACAACAAGGTCCTACGCCTTCCTCATCCACCCGCTTCCCATCACTTCTTGAGATCGTAGGTCCGGGGCGGGCTGGAGGGCGTCCCTCACTGCGCTTACCGGTACGTACATAGTTCCCACAAAAGTTTAGCCCATCGGCATGCGATAGGCTTACCCACTGGAATGGCATTTCAGCTTACTAATTCTTTGAGCTATGTTGACCACTTTGGTTCTTCTACGAATTTCTTCATTTCGGATTAAATCCCTGAGAGAGACACCAAACAAAAGCCCTTTCCATAGCGGCATTGAGACTTTATTTATTATGCTGTCAGTATACAAAAGTTTCCGCACCATACTCGTACGTCATTTGCGTATAAAATCTCAGATCTGACCTTCCGACTTAACTTTTGGCCATATTAATTCACGAGTTGCAGAAAAATACTCGTATGTATCAATACAAGTATGAAAAATCTAAATCAAAATAACGTTTTATAATAAAACGTGATAATTGACTTTCCATCAGTTAATGACTCCAACATTTTCAAGTATTTAACAGTACCTACAAGGGATTTTTAATACAATCAAAATTCATAAGTTAATAATTGTCTCTTTTTAGATTTTCACAGTTTTTATGGGTGCTTAGAATAGGTTTAAATGATAGGTATCTACTAAAAATATTTGATGGCAAATTTTTAGGTGGATCTGTGCTATTTGTGTGTATTCTTACTCTGATTAAATATTAAAAGTCAAACTGAAGAAGATATAAACTAGTTTTTTATGATAATTATTGTATTATATTAGACACTTTTTGTATAATTTTGAGGACAAAGCATAAGAGGCTAAATGCAGAAACTGTTAGTTGTGTTATTGTTTTCTTGTTAAGTTTTATTGCATTACCTTCATATTATTGTCTTATTTTTAAAACTATCTACTTAAAAATCATGTCACAAATTAAAATAATATGTTTTGGATTTCCCTACTAAAAAAAATACTAAAAATATTTTAGATTCAAAATCGTAAAAGTAGTGTTCTTTATTTTTTTTTAAATCGTAATTGAAAACACTAATATTGCCAGTAATTTTCAATTAACATACAAAATAAACAATTCAATAAAAAATAGTTAGGACATATAGTATCATTTTTATAATTCGAAAAGCTGATGCCTTTGACTTCGTCTTCGTGCCTTTTTAGGTTCTAGATTTTAGGTTCCTAAAAAATAACATGAAAACTCTTTGAATTTCAGATATAAATTACTTTGTATCCGTTTCCAAGATTCAGCTTGTATATTTGTGCCGTAGATCGATTATTTTCCCCAATATATAAGTATACGCCTTTCCCCTGCAAATAATTCTGGTGGACATTCATGTTTTATTGACACGTAATTTTTTAAATAAATGTGTACATATAAAATCATAATCAAAAGAGTCGCAGGGAGTCACTGGATACAGGCGGTACAAGATCGCGGCGTGTGGAAGTCCCTATAAGAGATAATGTCCAGCTGTGGACGTCTATTGGTCAAGGACGACACGCTCAGAAAAAAGGGTGACAAAAGGCACACGATATTTTTCGCGTATCTATACATCTAGCGCAGTTGTTATCTGCAGTTGAGTCGCGAAGAGTTGACCGACGGACAGACTGATTAAGGTACGAATAAAAGTTATTGATTCTAAACCCTAAAATATTGTAAAAAAGTAGGTAAGGAATCCTTCACAGAGCGCGGCCGCACGCGATCGGATTCGCGTCCGGGAAACGGACGCTGAAAAACCGAGCACGATGTTCTAATAGCGGCGATCCGCTGTTACACAACACACTTACTAATTAGGGCATGTGTGATGCGGATTATAACATGACGAACATACATACATGCCTACCGTTTTTTTTTTATGTTTCTAAGACCGTTAATCGTTTGTAAGCTGAGCCCACGACGTTGTCCGCGTGAATAAAGGTGTTAAATATTGTTTTGTTTGTCTATAATAATGTTTCTATCCGAAGGCCAAAATAGTCAATTTACATGCATATAAGTTGAAAAATGAAGGACTGTCCTACAAACTTTCATCCCCTGTTTAACCCGTTTGGAGGTGGAACTTCCATATATCATGAAATATGACGTGTTTTTTCATTTGTAACCAAAAGCTTTTCAAAGATATAACTTGAAAAATTACGAACTTTCATACAAACTTTCATCCCCCATGTAACCCGCTTGGGCGTAGAATTTTCAAAAATCGTGAAATACGTGTTACTTCATTTTAAACCGACAGCCCAATACGAATTTTCATGGACATAATATGTAACTTGAATAAAAATGACTGATTTTTAACCCCCGACGCATGAACGACGGGGTGTTATAAGTTTGACGTGTCTGTGTATGTGTGTGTGTGTGTGTGTGTGTGTGTGTGTCTGTCTGTTCCCCTGTAGCGCTCAAACGGGTGAACCGATTTGAATGTGGTTTTTTTTGTTTGAAAGGTGAATTAGTCGAGAGTGTTGTTAGCTATGTTTGATGAAAATCGGTCCACAATGGCCGCCGCTACAAAATGGCGGATTACATATTTTATCACAACGCCCTCAATATGGGTATCAAATGAAAGGGCTTGACTAGTAGAATAGCACTATGCAAATCCAAGATGGCCGCCACCACAAAATGGCGAATGTCGGGGGTTTTTAAATTTTTAATTTACACTTGTCATACAAATTTTCATCCCCTATAGATGTCCGCATTCTCCAACCAAGTTACAAGATGCAGGGAGATCGAAGAGATTTTTAGGTGATCATTGTTCATAGAAATGGAACAGCAGAGCTGCATAATATGCTCCATCTTCTGCTCTTCGTTGGAGCTCTAATTCAATGCTGTTATGGTATATTTTACTTTGATGCTAATGTTATCAAATGAATACGATTTTCGTCGTCAAGTTTTACACAATCGGTGAGCTGGTCCCATTTGTGAAAGAGATAATTATATCTACACTGAAAAATTGATTTATATTCTTACTTGCGTTCACATTAACAATATTATGGTCAGACACATCGAACAACTCTACATTTATCAAAAGTAAAAAGTAAATATTTTAAAAGTTTCCTACCAAATTCAAAAGCAGCAAAATTACGTGTGTGATACCTATTAAGTATTTAGTTTGTGATCGTTTCATTCTTGAAGTTCTCCTAATCCATCTGATAGTGGCAACGGACAATCAATTATTGATTAGTTATATTTTAAAGCGTCGAATCTCAAACCAATTGTATAGTGCATATTTAAAAATGGCAAACTTTACAATAAAACACAATCCATGACAATAACAACAAACTAAAATTTAAATCAAAGACTATAATCTATTATCTTGTTAACCTAGCCTTCTATTTTATACATTTCTATACAATTGATATTATTATATAAATTATTTTAGTAAGATTGACGCTAATGCGATGCGAATTTAGGGCGTCGATAAACGGGCGGTGTAAAGCCTTAGAGTGACAAATCAACATCAAGCTATGCTGCGCTGTACTGCGCTGTGCTGTGCTGTGTTTCTTAAGCTTCGTTTTTTTAACAATCAACATCAAGCTGCGTTGCGCTTTGCTTAGCTCAGTATAAAAGTAATCAGCAGCTCGTGTAGTCGTTTATCTCGTCAAAAATGACTTTATTTTCAAAAAACGTACCATAGTTGAATCCGATGAAGATGAAAGTGAAGAAGAAGCGGATATGGATATTTTATCACTCGACACAGCGCGGCTCAGCACAGCGGGTAGCGCGCCTCGCTCGAGACTGCTGCGTGTTAAACAGAGCGTAGCCTCACACAGCGCAGCACAGCATAGTTTGTTTGTATCCTCATTAAAATATTAGACGAGCGAGTTAACCAAACATAGCACAGCGCAGTACAGCGCAGCATAGCTCGATGTGATTTGTCACCCTTAAGGCCCTGTTGAACGGGCGGTTGAAGCCGATCTACACGCTGTGGGATAAACGCGCGTTTGCGAAACGCTTATTAAAAATATTAATATATTTTTATACACACTATAAAGTAAGTAAAGTAGAACCATGACTATCCGGAATACGCAACGTTCTGATAATTTGGATG
This sequence comes from Melanargia galathea, assembly GCA_920104075.1. Classification (NCBI taxonomy): domain Eukaryota; kingdom Metazoa; phylum Arthropoda; class Insecta; order Lepidoptera; family Nymphalidae; genus Melanargia; species Melanargia galathea. The sequence goes on along the minus strand of OV049863.1, from coordinate 25,065,432 downwards.
ATTATTAAATGTACAAAAAGAAAACAAAAAAGCTGAACTGATGTAGCAGCAGATTTTTTAATCATTGAACTCTTTCAGCAACAGAGGTAGGTATGTAAGTGTAGATATTCATGGTTTTACGTTCATACTTTTTTTTACTTTGCTAGATCGAGAATAATCTCGAATTATCAAGATAATCTCGATAAATTAAATTATTTATTTTTATAGATTCATATAACAAAAATCATGTGTTTCGCACGCAGCGTTTCTTACAGATTATGTAGATTTAAATAAAGTACCTTTTTAGTATTAAGTCACACTAGTTTCTAAGTATTTATTGATAACTGTAATTTTGTAATTTTATTGTAAATCCTTCTGTCCATTTTAGCATTATATCAACAAAAAATTGGGTCACTATCGAATGAATGTAATGCTCACACATAGTAGTTATATATTGTTATATAACACAGTAATTTTTTCTAACACATTTTCTTACATTTTCTTGTACCTACCTACTTTTTTTGGTGTTTTATTCTCTACCACGCCAGCATAAATTTATTTAATAATTCTGTTTTTGTCTTGGATATTTATACGAGTACATAGAAATGTGATATTTCGTTATAAATTGTTATCTAACACTTAGTAACTGCTATGTTCGAGCATCATATAACACTGCCTGTATAGCATAATGATTAATATTAATTGAAATGCATTTTTTTATTAAAATTTTACTCAAATTCATATGATAGTGCAACTCGATGAAACTTTTATAGAAATGAAGTATTGTAAGGAGAAATGTTATATTTTCGAGAGGTTTTTCATTATATGTAAGTAACTTGTAAATTAATGTAAAATAAATGGAGATTTTTTTTGTTAGTGATGTACTGTAGTTTAACTTTATTTGACACCTTCCTAGTAATATTAAAATGAATCATGACACTATTATGTTCCAATATGACACTATTTATGTTCCCCTCTAAACTCAGGTATCTAAACTAGTAGGGAAATGTAAACTCTTCGAAAATCACGTCTGATCCCTGAAGACAGATATCGCTTTAATGCACTTTAAATTTCATAAGTAATTCTGCAGCAAACGTCAAAAAATAGTTACTTCAAAATTGCAATATTCAGCCACGGTAGTCAACACGACAAAAATATAAATGAGTTTTTTTTTGTCGTCTCAAACGAAAAAGGTTGCTCCGCAAGAAGTGGGTCAAATTAGACATCGGCGCAAACAAAGGTGCGAACTTGAAAGAGAAAGATCTCGGTTCACACAGCGCGTGTTCCCGCGCGGAAGAAAGTCGGATGTGAAAATGGCCATAGCGTACCTACGTGTGTACACACGACAAATTGGCTTTTCGCGACAGGTGGGGTGCACCGCGCCGCGCAGGGCGCGCTGTGTGAGGAGAAAACGCAAGCACGTGGCGACCGCGCACGTACCCGGTACCAGCACGCGAAGCGGTGTATGTATGGTTAGAAAAACACGGATTATTTTTTCAAAATAAAAATTGATTTAGAACTAAATTGTATCTTAATGATTGAGAGAGTCCTAAATGTTGAGTGTCATACGTATCGTTAGAAAAACACTTACAAAAAAAATTATTCTTAAAAAAATTATGTATGGATACTAAATTGTATCTTAATGATTGAGACTGCCATTTAATGATGAGTGCCTTTTTTACATTTCCTGTATGTAAAATTGGTTAAAAAAGCTTTAAGCTCAGAGCATGCATTAAGAATCAGATTTATGTCAAGACGTGCAACCGCAACTTCGTCTGCGTGTATTTATAGGTTTTGAAAAAAATCCATGGGATATTTTTTGATTTCCCAGGACAAGAAGTATTCCATATAATGTCTCCAGGATACAAACTTTTTGGATAAACAATACAGGATACAAGCGAATTTTCGTCAACATTGGCTTAACAATTGTATTGTGAAGATAAAATAGAGATAATCTTTCGCGTTAGTATGAATATGAAATACCACCCTAACGGGAATTTGCCCCTTGTGGTGTTGTTTCTGAAAATACTTAAAAACGTATAATTTATCAAATTTTTAACGAATTTAACTAAAAGCCAATTTTCATTCACATAACTAAATACCAATTTTCATTCACATAACTTGAAAAATGATGTAAAAAAAATATATAACAAAACATAACATTTTTGATCATACCTGAAACTAACTCGCAAAAAAAGTAAAAACGCAACACACTTAGGTGTAATGTCAGACTACAAATCTCTTTTATAAAACCTGATTAGAACATAGATTTAGGCTTGGTTACGCCCAGTCGTTATGAAATCGTTGGTCTATTGCCTAATTCTAGATAATTAGTTTCCAAAGTAATTATACACTATTTGATGCGGTGTTAATTGCAACCTCTAATCGTTTTATAAAATGAATTTGGGAAGATTTTATAAATACAAAATACAATAAAATCAATCGTTGAGATAAATGCAATTTCTGTAGTTAGTAGTCAGTAGATTTTTAAAAACTCCATCTTTAATGTAATAAACACATTAAAGAAATGTTCTAACCAACAAGTGACTCTATTGTGTATTTAATAAACTCATTGTTAAACTGTTTTCCACCATTTTCTTAATGGAGGTTGTCCCTTTTATAATACGTATGATTGCGAAGAAGATTGCCGCCAAAAGCGTCGCCGAAGCGTTCTAAGATAAAACCAGAGATGCGCGTCTAGTTACCTAGATCGTATGAAAAACTTTCTTATCACAAGAATGATGTAATTAAACTATTTATGTATTTCATTTCATTTAATTTTAAATCGCTCGACAGTTAGGTACCTACATAATAAGATCTTAAATTATTTGTTTTGAAGTCCCTACTACAGGCCCTACGACATTTAAAAATTTTACAATAGCAACAATTCAAAACACTTTCGAACGATAAATTAACATAATATTGGAACATAACACCATCAATTTATGATTACATTAATAATTTATATCACAATAAACAAAGCAGACGCTTTTTCTGCGCACGCTCCGAGCTGCGCGGTGAGATTCTTTCTCCAACCCACTTACAGGCGGTTAGATTTCACCGAGGCGCGGCGGCCGTGTATGTACCACCGACCGACACCTGATGAAAAACTCTATATTATTAAGTAAGTATACATGTTTAAGTAAGTATAATAATCTGTATAAGTTGGCAAATAAATATAATCTTATTAAGAGAGCTTGTAAATAATATACAAGTCAATTATTTGAATAAAGATGGTAGGACGATCTGAATTTGTACTTATGTTGTTGAAGTTTTTAATATGCTTCCGTACCTGATAGTAATATCCTTCTGACTTTTGTTCTAAATTCTGTTTTCCTTTTTCTCTAAGATAGGACTGTGCCCAGCTATGGTACTTTAAAAGGCTGAAGTGGTCATGCTGACCGAATTTCGGTCTCAGTGGTCAATCTCGATAGCTGATATATCTCAGCAGCCAGTTCAGCTGAGGATTATAACGTCCTGGGTTCGAATTCGGATTGGACAAAAAAAAGCTATTTCAATATTCGATACTAAGAAATTCTTATTAGCATCCCGAAGTAGCAGTCTATTCTCCATTGAAATTGGCCGCCGTGGCAGAAATTAGGTCAGGGGGACATTATTATTACGTTAATGAAAGATCTTTATCGAGTTTTTATAAAGTTTATCAGGGTCCATGTTTCATCTCCATAAGTGAGGACGGGAATGATACAAAGGCTTTATCTTAAGACGCCTATTTAAGAATATAAAATTATTATTTGAGATAATTGCAACGGAACTATTTGTTTGTAAAAACATACCCATAATTATTATGTCATGCATGACGTGACACCATAAATCTACTTGTTGAAATTTTCAGACAACCATTACATTATTATGCTTCGTGGTACCGTTTGTTTGTTTTAAAAAACGTCGAATTTGCAATTGCATCAAAAGTAAAGCCCTATAATTACGCCCTGCCGTCACGCGACGTTTCCAGCTGAGCTGTGCTTATATGGTGCACTGACTCATCAAAAATACGAGTGACATATTGAGCATATTTGGAGCACAACTAAAAGAACAACAGAAATTATTAATTTTAATTTATAATAATACTAGCGGACCCGGCAGACGTCGTCCTGCCCGCTATTAGCGCCACCTACCGGGTCCAATTTTTCTACTTATAAACTTTTCTCTTGAATCACTCTATCTATTAAAAAAAACCGTATCAAAATCCGTTGCGTAGTTTTAAAGATTTAAGCATACATAGGGATATAGGGACAGAGAAAGCGACTTTGTTTTATACTATGTAGTGATAAATATAAATATTTCAACTGCCTCGTTGGTCTAGTGGTTATCATATTAGATTGCAGATCACAAAGTCCCGGGTTCGATTCCCGGGTCGGGTAAATAATGGTTAGATATTGGGTTTTTCTATCAAGAAATTCTCAGTGCCAGTCCGGAGTTGGTTATAGTTGGCAGTGTTTTACCATTGCCTCGGATAGCACGTTAAGCAGTTGGTCCCGGTTATTTTAACTATCATGTGACATTGTCGTTAAAGGACCGCCAACCCGCATTGGAGCTGCGTGGCGGGTCTAAGTACTAAATCCTTCTCTCCCATAAGAAAGGAGGCCTGTGCCCAGCAGTGGGGCATTAAAATGCTGTTGTGGTGGTGGGTAGCTCTAGTGCTGAGTTCAGTAGAGCGTACTGTCTCTACTCAGAGTCACAGAGCTAAAACGGGACCTGAATAATGCCCCTGACGTAGTACCGTCTCGTTTGAACTCTGTCATGAATCTGAGTGGAAACAGCTAGTACGGTCTATAGATCTGTCTCACCCTTAGTCTGCAGAGATCTAGGTACTATATTGCGTAGTTTCTGACTTCACTCTGATTTAAAGTAAGAGTTTAAAATGAGACAGATTTATGTCAGGGACATGATATTTATGTGCCGTTGTAACTCTAAGTCTGAGTAAAGTCAGAGTACGCTCTATAGATATTATATCTTTAGTCTCAGGTTGGGAACACCACTGCACCACGAGCATTTAATATGTTTGTGTGGAAAGGAAGTTGATTTTGGAATACTCTCGCCAATGGAGCGCCGGTATGTTATTTCGACATGGCTTTCTCAAATGATACAACCATAACAAGATAGGTAGGTTTCATAGCAAACATCAAAGCGACAGAAGATATGGTTCTACAAGTATAAATTAAAAATTTTAAAAACCCCGACATTCGTCATTTTGTGGCGGCGGCCATCTTGGATTACATAGCGCTATTCTACTAGTCAAGCCCTTTCATTTGATACCCATATTAAGGAAGTTGGGGAAAAATATGTAATCCACCATTTTGTAACGGCGGCCATCTTGGACCGATTTTCATCAAACATAGCTAATAACACTCTCGACTAATTCACCTTTCAAACGAAAAAAACCGCATTCAAATCGGTCCACTCGTTTGAGCGCCACAGGGGAACAGACAGACACGCACACACGCACACACACACAGACACATCAAACTTATAACACCCCGTCGTTTTTGCATCGGGGGTTAAAAAGGGCTCTTGCCACCATAACAGCCGCCTCACACTGGGCCACTAGTGGCGATGACTAATGGCCGGCCACAAGTCGCAAAAGTAAGTATTCTTCGTTAAATGGGCTTCTATCGCAGGGTCGAAAGTAACCTTTGCCTTGATAGCAATAAATAAACTGTGTGAATTTTCCCAATAGATACATTTATACTCGTTGTATCACATTTGCACCTTATCGCCAGCACAATGAAAGCTCAATTTATTCAAACCCCGTTCGCACGCTGTTTGCTATTTATACACTTCATTAAAATAGTTACCAATAATATATTATTGTGCTTCATTAAAATTGTTAAGTAAGTATAGTAACTTTTTTCATTTTATGGAAAAATATTACCTACTACTTCGTCCGCGTGGATTTAGGTTTTAACAAAAGCTTCTTCATGTACCAGCCTTTTTCAGTCTATTTTTATGACATTTCAAATAATCCCTCCATAATGCACTGGGTGCACTAAATATTGCATAAAATATTCCTTGAATATTTTCTTCCAAACGAATCCCGAAGAGCAGACGTTTAGGCGGTGAATTATCCGTCAGTCAGTCAGTTTAAAGATAGATATACCAATGGGACTGGAACAGTTTAGTTTAGTTTAGCTTTAGTTATAGTTGACGAAAATATTTTTCACCATCTCTGATTACTTAAAATGCAAAATAATGATGGTGACATATTACAAGTATGTTCGTCATAAATTAACTGAATAAAATAATTTTAGCTATGACTTTGAAGTTAGAACTTAATCGATGAAGAACTAAGTCCTTGTGTACTTGGAACCTGTAATGGACAGACCGTTCAAAACTCTTTTGAAGTTACGCGGGGTGATAAAAAAATAAGTTTTCAACGCCGACCCATCAGCAGGGTTATTCTGTAACCATTTTCAGTTGCTAACTAAGTTACAGAATAACCACCCTGCAGGGTTATTCTGTAACTTAGTTAGCAACTGAAAATGGTTGCCAACGAATTAATTCGATATACATTGCTGTTTTAATGTGTGAAATGAAATCACTGTTTACATTTTTCACACATTAAAACAGCAATGTATATCGAACTAATTCGTTGGCAACCATTTTCAGTTGCTAACTAAGTTACAGAATAACCACCCTGCTGGGTTATTCTGTAACTTAGTTAGCAACTGAAAATAGTTGCCAACTAATAAATTTGATATACATTGCTGCTTTACTGTGGGAAATTATAAAGTGTTTTTATAATTTCACACAGTAAAGCAGCAATGTATATCGAACTAATTCGTTGGCAACTATTTTCAGTTGCTAACTAAGTTACAGAATAACCCCCCTGGTCGCGTTAGTTCGTGTTTACGTATATAGGTACAATAATATGAAGAAAAATATTGTACGGAATCCTCTCAAGCGCGACTCCTACTCGCGCTTGATAGTCTTTCTCATTAAATTTAGAATGATAACAATAAAACTTATATACTTACTACTACTTATATATGTACATGGCTATCTCGGTGTACTACATTTAATTTTATATTAATGGATCGGTCAATATAATTTAATACCTATTGTTTCGTCTGTGAAACCGACAAAAAAGCATTTAACCTATTAATGCAAATGTGAAACTACTATACTACTCGTAGCCGGTGAGTTTTTACAGCTTTTAACTTTTTAACGCAGCGCATTATAATGGTATAATTGTGTGTGAACCGGGTCTTATTCTATTGCTGCGGTTGCTACGCGATAAGGCAGAGTAGTGATAGACAATTAGATGAGTTTAATTAGTCTGTATCAAAAGGTTCCTTTTATACTTTCGAGCGTAAGATCAGATAACTGGCTGATCCGTAGGAGATCACTAACTAACTAATCGATTGTCCTTAGTCCTTAGTCGAGCTTCTTAGGCGGCGGATCATAGTCCTGGATGATCCTGGTCTGGGTTCAAGCGGGCGGGGTCGTTCCATTCCTCAGAAGAAACGATGAACGAAAACGTTTCGTGCGAGTACTTTGGACGTCAACCACATAGGGATGCCAACGCTTGCGTCTTCATCAGTTCTGTGGTAGAAAAGTGAAGGAGGAACAAGGTTATATGAAGTTCCTGAGAACACACTCCAAAGTGTATATACCTACGATAGAAAACCCATAGGATAACAACCCAGCCTTTACGTCGGTGCTGTAAACTGAGCAATTTCGCCAACGTAAGTGATCGATTGCTACTTGCTTTTGCTTACTCTACGCGACTATCTGTACTACTACTGAGCCTAACGCATCCAGACTATAATCGACAGAGCCATCCCAAAGATGGCATGGTCTGGCCATGGCAGAAGTACTCCACGCCAGACCGAACCAGACTTAGTCTGGTAAAGTATGAGGCGTGGTTCAGGCTTGAAACTCGGTATCTATCTTGAATAAGCTTAAGAGGTAAGTAAACTTACCTACCTACTACTTACGTTTTAAGCTTGTTCAGGATAGCAAGTTTTTTTGGCTACGCTCATGACCCTGGTGCACTGTGCAGTGATCGCTGTGGTGGGCAAGTGGGAGGTCCCCGGGTTCGATTCCTGGCAGGGCAATATGTAATTTCTAAATTGTCTCTGGTCTCATCCGGTGGGTGGGTTCCGCCGTAGCTAGTTACCACTCTAGCAGCAAAGCCGTGCAGCCAAGTCAAGTCCTTTCAATTGATACCCATATTGAGGGAGTTGTGAAAAAATGTTTAATGTGGCGGCGGCCATCTTGGACCGATTTTCATCAAACATAGCTAAGAACACTCCCGACTAATTCACCTTTAAAACAAAAAAAAACCTCATTCAAATCAGTTCAGCGCTAGTTGAGCGCTAGTTGAGCGCTACGGGGGAACAGACAGACACACACACACACACAGAGACACGTCAAACTTATGATACCCCGTCGTTTTTGCGTTGGGGGTTGAAAAGCACCCCAAGCTACTCCAGTGCTGTTTCTTCACTGTTCGCACGGCCGTTCCTTCTTCGGGTGCCACTGTCACCGCGGCCGCGGCCGCGAAAGGTCGCCGCGCTCGCAGCGAGGCGCGAGCCACAATGGCGCAAGTTCAAGCATGAAGGGCAAGGCGCATTTCACTGCGCGTGTAAAGGTCGCGCTGACCTTTCATTCATTTCGTACGTATCTACTTGCATGTAAAACGGGTCGTTCGTTGACCCACATTCTGTACTACCTATACATAACATTTAAGTATCATGAATCATCTGTGTAAGTATACAGTTTGTTTTTAAATTCGGTGACAAGTTACAACGGATTGCGATGTCACTTGATGGCGAAGTGACGACGCAGTCCAAGCTGGAAACGGGCTTACCTAGAAGAGGTAGGTACCTACTCGTATGGCAGTTTAAGCCCATACCCCTCGATTTCTACGTGGCATCGTACCGGAACGCTAAATTTCTTGGCTGCATCGTTTTGCTGGTAATGGTAACAAGCCACGGTTAAATCCCCCCACTAGACCAGACCAGAGACAATTTAGAAATTATAAATTCTCAAATTACTCCTACCGGGAATCAAACCCGGGACGTTCCATTTAAAAGAAATTTTTGAGTAAATACTAATAATATAAGTAGTTAATATTTTGGTGCACACATCAAAGTGGCAGTTGTGGCAGTTCACAACACAGATAAAAAAATTATAGAGTGAGAAGATGGCGCAAGGCCAAGTTCTCCTTTAAGTTGCTCGACACAGATTAAGTATTGTGCTGGTTTTAGAAAAACCCTAGAGAAGAAGAAGAGGAATATTTCAAACCTAGAAGAAGAATACTTATTTCAAACCGAGGCTTTCTATCTACGAGCTCCTTTGAAACGGCTGTATCGATTTTAACGGGACTTTTACAGGCTATGTAGTAATAAAAAAGTATTTTTTATTTATATCCCACCCACATCCCACCAGGCCGCGTGCGGGATTTGACACCCTAGTTATCACCGTAACATTTGCTACACATATTGTATGTGTGTAATGTTGCGTTTGTACGCAATAGATTACGCCAACACATGGCAAGATAACCTGTGATTATTTACAGGTAAATCAAAGAAGATAACACAGGAATCTCCCAAATCTAACATAACCTTGACCGCGCAGCCGCGGAACTTCCGAGAGACGTGCGCGCGGGCGTGTAGGTACTGTAGGGGGGAGGTGGGGGGCACGAAAGTGGGCCAGTGGCGCGCGGCGGACCACTGTGCCACATCCGCGAGCGCTGAGCATGCTTGGGAATACGACATGCTTGAACATGCGGCATGCGGCCGGTGGCATTCTAATCTTATAGGAGGGACCCTCGGCTGCATTAACTTATTTTATTAACCCCCGACGCAAAAACGACGGGGTGTTATAAGTTTGACGTGTCTGTGTGTGTGTGTGTGTGTGTGTGTGTGTGTGTCTGTCTGTTCCCCTGTGGCGCTCAAACGGGTGGACCGATTTGAATGCGGTTTTTTTTGTTTGAAAGGTGAATTAGTCGAGAGTGTTCTTAGCTATGTTTGATGAAAATCGGTCCAAGATGGCCGCCGCTACACAATGGCGGATGATATATTTTTTCACAACTCCCTTGATATGGGTATCAAATGAAAGGGCTTGACTAGTAGAATAGCACTATTGCAAATTCAAGATGGCCGCCGCCACTAAATGGCGAATGTCGGGGGTTTTTTAAATTTTCAATTTAGACTTGTCTACACCCATGCTTTAAATCCTCTATAAAAGATTCTGAAACAGTTAGCTTATTGCCAACTTTAGAACACCCAATGTTGTAACAACCATTACATCATCCAAACGAGTGATGTAATGAAATTCGGTACAATATTACATCATCCGTTTTTAACCCCGACGCAAATACGACGGGGTGGTAAGTTTGACGTGTCTGTGTGTGTGTGTGTCTATTCCCCCGTAGCGCTTAAACAGGTGAACCGGTTTGAATGCGGAGGTGGGAATGGTGGTGTGGGCGTGGGCGTGGGCGTGGGCGTGGGTTGGGCGTGAGTTGGGTGTGGATGCGGTTGTGGGTGTGTGTGTGTGCGTGTGTTGTGTGTGCGTGTGTTGTGTGTGCGTGTGTTGTGTGTGTGTGTGTGTTGTGTGTGTGTGTCTGTCTGTTCCCCCGTATCGCTCAAACTGGTTTGAATGCGGGGGTGGGGATGGGGGTGTGGGTGTGGGTGTGTGAGTGTGTGTGTGTGTGTGTGTCTGTTTGTCTGTTCCACCGTAGTGCTCAAACGGGTAAACCGATTTGAATGGGTTTTTTTTATGTTTGAAAGGTGAATTAGTCGGGAGTGTTCTTAGCTATGTTTCATGAAAATTGGACCGCCACAAAATGGCGGATTACATATTTTTTCACAACTCCCTCAATATGGGTATCAAATGAAAGGGCTTGACTAGTAGAATAGCACAATGCAAATTCAACATGGCTTCAACACAAAATGGCGAATGTCGGGGGTTTAGCAGTAAGCTAACTGTTTTAGAATCTTATAGAGGATTCATATTATGGGTGTAGATAAAGTCTTGTATGCAACTGTTGATAATTAGGTATTAAAACACTCATGTGATACTATTATCACATTCGGCTTCGCCTCATGTGATAAACCCACATTCGTGTTTTAATACCCCTTATTACACAACAGTTGCATAAATAACTATAAAATAATAGGTTGGTAGGTACCAATAATATTTGTGCTTTGATCGCTGCTGCACGGAACAGGGCAGGGATACTTTTTCTATGGCAAGGTGGTCTTGTCCCGGCTACTTTCATAAGTTGCAGGAGGTCATACCTACCCACTTGGTATTATCACTACATAGTATAAAACAAAGTCGCTTTCTCTGTCCCTAATAATATCCCTATGTCCCTATGTATGCTTAAATCTTTAAAACTACGCAACGGATTTTGATGCAGTTTTTTTTAATAGATAGAGTGATTCAAGAGGAAGGTTTATAAGTAGAATTGGACCCGGTAGGTGGCGCTAATAGCGGGCAGGACGACGTCTGCCGGGTCCGCTAGTTCCTCATAATATGGCCAAAGTTTTTCATGTCCGCCATATTGAATTTGACGCCACCTCCTATGACACCTGGATCGCTATAAAACTAAAGCCAACGGTAGTCGGTACCTCATTCATCAAAATTAAGCTTTTATTTCATCAATCGTAAAAGCAGCCGCCAGCCATAATACAGATAATTACGAGGGAACCGTTGACCTGACAAATACTTCTATCTATCACTACATAGTATAAAACTAAGTCGATTTCTCCGTCCCTATATCCCTATGTCCCCATGTCCCTATGTCCCTATGTCCCTTTGTATGCTTAAATCTTTAAAACTACGCAACGGATTTTGATGCGGTTTTTTTTAATAGATAGAGTGGTTCAAGAGGAAGGTTTATATGTATAATAATATCCATTAAATAGTGGAGAAATACTGTTATTTTTGAGGTTTCTAATGTGATGTCGTTAATAATTACATTTTTTTCCGCTTACATTGCAAACGCAGGCTGAACCCTACGAGATTTATCAAAATAATGTACTAAGTATTGTACACATTGAAAAGGTCTACAGAAAAGTCCGCGATGGTATATGTCTATCTCTTATGGATATCCCACAATAACATTTTTTTGTCATTTACTTTTTACGACAAATAATGGCTAATTTTCGAAGCGATTTCAACCAATACAGCATTAATCCTTATCTAATTAAATACCTTAAATACATTGTTGATTTAATATAAATCCATATGGCCCTTTACAGCATATGATTTAAATGAATACTTTCGAAGATATTACAGATTTAAAAATTGCGGCGGCGGGAGCGTGCCTATAAGCGCGTCGGTGGCCGCGGTTCTCCCTATATAGCCCAGTGTCGATAAATTTTGAAACCAAAAAAAAATCACAGTACGTAGGATGAAACCCATTGGAAAAGGAGGAGAATATTATAAAAATACAAGGAATAATAATTTACGGGCGATCTGAGCTCGGGAAAAAAGGGGGGGAGTTTTAAGGGTAAAAAACGGTTTATCTCGATTTCCGGCAAAACTAGAAGTCCTATGGAAAAAAATCAAATGGCAAAGTAGTAGGTAATAAAAAGATCTCCCAATAAAATAATAAATAATATAAAATAATAAAAAGATGTCCCAAATACACTGTAATTTATTTGATTTGAAATATTTAGTTTTTCTCCTTATTTTTGACTTAATATCGACTTAATTCTGACAGCTATCATTGTCATTTACAGATGAGTTATTTATATGGAGAACAGGGTTAACATCTACGAAGTACGATTTTACCCCAAAACTACTTTAATTCCCTGTCAACATATAAAGCTCTAAGCCGCTTAATAATATTAATTGTTTCGCCCTAAAATAGAAATTGCTAAGAATGGAAACTAGAAAGTGCACATTAACAGCAATAGAAAACAAAAGAAGCACATTGAAAAAATTTAATTTGAAAAATTTGTCTGTCAGGCATTTGTCATATCTACATGCAGCAGTTGATTTGTATTTGCATAAGTTTTGAAAGTTTTGCATAAGTTTAGAAAACAAAAGAAGCACATTGAAAAAATGTATTCAAAAATGGAAGTCGAATGACATTAAAACCATGAAGTGTCTGTCAGGCATTTGTCATATCTACATGCAGCAGTTGATTTGTATTTGCATAAGTTATGAATTTTTTATCTTTTTTATGGGAATTGTTTTATCTCTGGTTATCTAACATTATGAAACGTCAGAATTCCACGGAATTAGTAATTCGGGTATATGGTGAGATATAGTAAGTTCATTGTGGAAAATATCGTAAAAAGTCAAGCCGCCTGGGAGCTTTCATGGAAAACGCTGCCTAATCCCTGAGCGGGTAGTACCTACGCATAATATGCTCTACTACCCGTGCGAAGCCGGGGCGGGTCGCTAGTAATATAATAAAACTGTAACAGATCCAATTCTGTACATTGAAGATATTTTGAAAATTTTTTTGGAGGGCACTCTATAATCGATACTGAAGCCAAAACTGCAATTTTTTTCATTTTTGTCTGTCTGTCTGTCTGTCTGTCTGTCTGTCTGTCTGTCTGTCTGTCTGTCTGTCTGTCTATATCTTGGCCGCGCATCACGCCAAAACTACTGAATGGATTCAAATGAAACTTGGTACGATTTGAGTTTATACTCCGAGGTAGGACATAGGATACTTTTTATCCCGAAATTCAGCAGGGTTTCCTTGGGAGAGGGGAAGAAAGTTAAAACGAGTATTTAGCTGTAATTCATTAACGCGTAGTTTGATTTCACTCATTCTTTTTTTGTTAGAAAGGTAGTACTTTAAGTATTATTCCGTAAATATTTCAAGGTCATAGGTTTTTTAGTTCAGGAATGACAGACATTTATTGGGTTCATATAACTTGGGACCCGGATATTTGAACGTACGGCTTATTTTAAACTGGTGTGCGTTTAAATTTATGTTTGTCGATCTGTCTATTTGTTCCAGCTAATTTGCGAAACGGCTGGATCAATTTTGATGGAACTTTCAATGGCAGATAGGTGATGTTATAAGGAGTAACTTAGGCTACATTTAGTTTAGGTACAAAAAAGGATTATGGGATCCAATCCGATCCTATATAAAAACCTATATCCACGCGGACGAAGTCGCGGGGGTCGGCTAGTACATAAATAAACGCACACGAGTAACTCCCAACATTTTTCCAAACATTACAAGGTAACTTACCTACCTACCTACATTCCCTTGGTACGGTAATGAAACGGTCCAATAATGATACGGTGGGTTCTACAAATCCTCTACGCAATCCCTCATAATCCGATGGAACTCCAGCCTAAAATCAAATATTCAGCCGTCAATACTTCCAAAGCACGGCGCAAATCAGAGACCAGAGAGGGGCCTCACTGTAGAGGGGGGAGACGTAGGGGGGAGGTTAGAAAAGTAAAAGTCACGGGTGTAACTGTACCCGCGTTCGCTCTCGCTGTGACACACTTCTTCAGTTCGTGTTCGCTAAATTTTTGCGTTGCGTTATTTTTGTTTCGCTGCTAGTAACGGTAAGAGCGGGGCCGCACTGCGAAATTTATTCGCGCGAATTTTTTCGCAAAATTCTGTGACATATGGGAATGTATGAAGCTGCACGCACAAGCGATTTAAAATTCGCGAGAAAAATATATTAAAATGCGGAATATAAACCGCGCGAATAAAATTCGCGCGAATAATTTTCGCAGTGCGGCCCCGCTCTAACTTGTAACGTGGTTGGTGAGCTTCAATTCAAGTAATAATAAAGAGGGGCCAAGTGCGATTCAGACTTGCGCCGTGGGTTCCGTACCTTAATAAAAGAGGGGCCAAGTGCGAGTCAGACTTGCGCCGTGGGTTCCGTACCTTAGAAATTACAGATTCTTAAACTCGTAGATTTAATTGGTTCAATATTCAACTGCCTCAAAAACAAAATTAAAAAAAAAATAGAAAGCGCGCGGGGCAGGCACTACAAACAAAAAAATGTTCGTTTTTTGTTCACAGCGTACGAAATACATTATGAATCGTTGTTTTCAGTATTGTACCTATACAGAAACTCCAAATTCCTAATTACTTTGTTTAGTTTTTGAGATAGACCCCGTGCCAAAAATAGTATAAAACTGACAATATTGACCGCGTCCCGCATTTGTTTATTTTGAAGAAGAAGAATAAAGACTATGTTTATTTGTATTACCAATTTTTCTCAAAGATCTAATGAATGTGCATGGC
This sequence comes from Melanargia galathea, assembly GCA_920104075.1. NCBI lineage: Eukaryota > Metazoa > Arthropoda > Insecta > Lepidoptera > Nymphalidae > Melanargia > Melanargia galathea. The sequence goes on along the minus strand of OV049863.1, from coordinate 25,050,248 downwards.
AGGGCAAGAAAAAAAGTATTTTCGGTTCCTATTTCATTTAGAGTCCCCTGTAAAATTATTTAATCAACTTTTTAATTCAATATTATGTAGTCTGTAATAATTCATTCCATCTATACGACTACGGAGGCATCCGTGACATGCGAAGAGATAGACAGACAGCAGACTGACATTGATATAAATGTAGCTCCGTTTTAACCTTTGGGTACGGAACCCTAGAAACTAAGTAGGTACTTAGATACCTAGTACCAATTCCTGAGAGCCGTAATGAATTATCGGAGATAGCTGGCTTGAATTCTGGCTATTTTGAAAAGAGCTGGCTATATAATAATAACTTTTCCACGTACATATACCACAAAAAATGGCTTGGCTGTGGTTATCCTATGGTTTTAATTATTTCATTAAACTTCAAAGATTTTTATACACGCTTAACCACAATAACGCCTGATGGAAAGTGATGAATTATGATGTGGTCTAAAATGGAACCCGTCTGTCTATAATAGGCTTATTCACCCTTGTGTTAAAGATACCCATAATGTGTCAGCAAGCAAGCAAGATTTTGGATAGATATTCCAAACCTTAGTCATGCGTATAAGGAATTAAGCACTATTTCTATGGAATTAAGACTTAAAGCGCTTTGTGCTTGTAAATGGAACGCCAACGATGACGTAGGGATGAAAACTGATGTCTTGCGGTACGGTGATAGAAAGGTGAAGGAAGAACAAGATCGAAGAGCTTAGAACACTCATCCAAATATAACCTGTAAAGCATCGATAGACAGCAATCTTTCTGCGGTAATTGAGAATCTGGAAAAGTGGTGAGTTCTCACCAATGAGTCTACTAGCTCGACGATCTAGCCATCGTATTTGAGGGTTGATGAGGGTTTCCTTTCGATATTTTCCTCTAGTTCTAGGTACAACAGAATTAAATGGGAATCGGTAATCCATGCTCTTATAACTTCAGGTACCTATATCTTTTAATCTTAACAAAGCAGATTCTTTGGAAATACTCGCATTTCATGGGATCTTTGTAACACAGAAAGGAAACTAACCTACTCATATGAGACCCACGACCGCGAGCCAAACCGGAATATAAGCTTGTTTGGTTCTTCATTAGGGTTGGCGATCATCACAATTTTTTTTACTGTCGTCGTCAATCGATTCACATCCACTTCTGGACACACTTGTCTATTGCAGGGATCCTGACGCCGCGATCTTGTCTCGCTTATATCCAGAGGCTCGGTGCGCCTCGTCTGCTTTCGTCTGAGCTTCTAGAACTTGACACATGGTGGTCCAGTAAGCAGCTTTTGTGACTCTAGTGTACCTTGTAATTTGTCGCATACATTTGTTAATGTGTTACTTATTTATTGCATGATTTTTAGTACATAAATACACATTATTATTATATAAGTACATAGTATTGTCACAGTTTTTGAGGGTAGATCCAGCGAAACTATCTCTATTAGCGTCCAACGTCGCGCAAGAAATATTTCTTGCTCAGAATTACTCTGTAGGGTAAAACCCGGATAGATGCCGCAGTTGGATAGATGCCTCAATGTCAAAAAACCTGACTTCCCAAACTCGCGACTAAAAATTGATAGTTTAAATAAGAAGCGCAGGCCCCCCAAACCTCAGGCCCCTACATACATTTGTATTAAAACAATTTGTTTCGCTTGTGCGTGTGATTATCTCCGCAGCGAATGCGGCAAATCCTTCAAAGTTTTAGAGGCGAGTATTTTCCGTTGTATAACTTTTGAAGTAGTAGTAGATTCTGTTATATTTTTTATTATGTCAATACACTGGTTCAATAAGTGTCACACCTAAGTGTAAATAATCGCTCTTTAGTTTTTAGTTTATTTAATAAATAAAAGGGCATCTATCCATATCAAAAAGGATAGTTGCCTCGATTTTTCGAGGTATAGGTGCCCTTGGAGGCATCTATCCCCTAATATACCTATAGATATATCAAATATTTTTTTTAATATTTTTTATGTTCTTTTATATTTTTATTTCTTTTTTCAATAAATTACTGATAGTTTTAATATACTTCGGGGCAACTATCTCTTTCAGCCCGATCTGTCCAGTGGTTTGAGCTGTGCGTTAATAAATCAGTCAGTCAGTCAATCAGTCAGTCACCTTTTCCTTTTATATATTTAGATAATAAAACCTTATGAAACTATGTATTTTGCTTATTTTTTTTCATAGGGCATCTATCCTTTTTAGTATTTTCATAGTGGGGCATCTATCCACACAGGTAGGCATCTATCCCTAAAAAAAAGGGTCTGCAAAAAGTTAAATTCTGCAAAATCTGTAGTCGTTAGGACAACAAAAACAAGTCATAATGAAACCCAAAAGATTAAACTAGCTATATTCATAAATATTATTTGTGATAAATTAATATTTTAAAAGTTAGGAGGCCATTTCAAAAAGTGGGGCGTCTATCCGGGTTTTACCCTATACTCACGGATCTGTACGGATAACATACGTTTTTCTTTACGCGCAATTTCGCTACGTTTAGATATCCCAGATTTTAGACGCTCTAGTGAAATCTATAATAGGGTATTAACAACCATCTTATGAAAGGGACATCCCTGCCGCCTCGATGAGACACTGACGAGCGATTAAAACGGCTAGATTGGCCGGCGGCGGCGGCGGCGGAGCAATCCTCATAATTATTGGCCTTCCCGATCCGTCTGCCGACCCGACCCGCTTCTCAGATCTGGGTTACGCGTCTTCACAAAGCATTCATCCTGAATTCTTGATCGTAAACCTATTGGACGTGTTCCTTGTGCCGTGGAGCTGTTTGAATTGGACCCCGCATTGAAAAGGACTAGGTGGATGGACTCAAGCGAGTTGCTGGAAATCACTGGATATAAACAGCACAAGATCATGCTCTGTGACGATCCTACAGCCGTATTTTTCAGCAGTCGACATCTGTTGGTTGAAACGATGACGTCCAACAAAGATGGGAAATTATTTGGAGAGAAAAAAATCAGAAGGAACGTTAAGTTTCTCTTAGTGAGGTCGTCAGTATCACTTCTTTCCGAATTCTTCTATCCTCATTGCTTATTTGCTTCCATTAGTTACATAATAATGGGAACTTTATAAGGATAAATCGCGATAGACTGACAATTCCATCACGAAACACCACTGTGAGTAGGTAAAGTACGATTTCGATTTTTATTGTTACTGCAAGAATAGCCAATTTCAGTGGACGATCAGAGTAACACGTCAGGCCTAAAAATTGGTTATTGTTATCAATAATAATGAATTGAAAATACTAAAATAAACTTTTACCAAAATACCCATAAAAAATTCCACGACTAAGGAAAGTCATTCATACGAATGATTCAACATCGATTCAACGTGTATTTTATCACATTGCGTCACCACAAACGGATACGGACCCAAAATACGGATCGGCATATTGTTATAACTGTAAGGATTCCAAAACTCTTGCAAAATTGAACAAATGGAGTAGGGCCTCCCACTAGGTGACAGGTCCCGTATGAATGAAGTCACCAAAAACCCAAATAACCCAATATAATTAAGCTGTTAAGGATTTTTGGTAAAAATTGTCAAACTGATTCCAGTCTTCCAGTGATCCTACGTCTATTTTCCGAAAGATGCATCAATCAGCCTCAATCAATCAATGTAGCGTCAATAGCGCAACGGTAGTCGGGCGTGGATCGAAAACCGAAAGGTCGACGGTTCAAACCCCACCCGTTACACTATTGTCGTACCCACTCCTAGCACAAGCACCCTTATTTGGAGGGGAAGGCAAGGCCGGATTATCCATAAGGCGGAATAGGCAACTGCCTAGGGGCCCCGCACCGACTAGGGGCCCACGGGGGCCCGTGAGCACCTAGTCGATGGGGGCCCTAGTCGATGCGGGCCACGCAACAAGAAAAAAAAAGCTTCATCTAACAATTTTTTTTTTTGAGAAAATTCTCAATGGAGGAAGTACATAATTATACCAATACAAATGTAAAAAGGAAAGGGGCCCGAGAATTGCATTGCCTAGGGGCCCCGATAGGGTTAATCCGGCCCTGGGGGAAGGGGAATATTAATCATGTTCATCATGTTCAACATATTAATGTTGTCTAAAATCTCAATTGTGATGATTGGCTAAAATTATGGTATTCTTGCTGCAACAATGCATTTTAGCTAAATAATAGAGTATACTTAGTATAGACATGTCTGTCCGCCTGTCGGCAGAAAGTAGATTAATAGGTATAATTAAGATTTCCTTTTGCTCATTGAATACGGGACGCTAAAAATCAAGCTTTGGAAGTCTATAAGCACCGGGCAAACAGCATTACTCCGAGAGATTTTCTGAGATTTGTTTATCTTTTAGCCTGTTAAGGAAAAAACAATGAGAAAGTTTTCTTTGGTTGGTAAGCTACGGCTAAAATCTCCTAGCATATCAGCGACAATTTAGAAATTATAAATTCGCAAAAACCTTGCCGCCGGGAATCTAACTCGGGACCTTCCACTTATAAACGCTTACCACTGCACTACGGAGGTTGTTGTCTTGTCGTGCGTTTCTAAAACTCACACACCGTCAACCTACACAGACAGACGTCGTACGCAAACGTTGCACACAATATGACATCGCCGTGTAGTGTGGGTACCTAGGTATTATAAAAAACAAGTCTAGGTATGCCTGTTCACGCCCACTACACAGTAGCACGTGAGGCGCGATGCTAGGTTCAAGATATTCTCAGCGTACTATACGCACAGAATTCGTAGAACTAACCAATCTTTTAGGTTAATTTTTTAGAAGTGTAGTAAGTAACCGTTAGTGTTGTTGTTGTTGTTGTTGTTGTTAACCCGCTGTTGTTAATTGTGTTTAGTAAGACGGGTTGGCTTTTGAAACGTGCCGCCCTGATAGAGCAAAAGTGAGTTTATAGGGGTGTCTTAGAGGGTCTGTCGATGCCCCCGGAATAATTTTTTTTTGCCGGACGCGCGATTTTTTTTTTACAAAAAATACGAATAATACGTATATTTTTAGGTTAGAAACGTAAATTTTTGATAAAAATTTGCGTGAAATGAAACGTTGTTTGACACGACAAGCGCAGGGTGGCCATTTTGTGGGGAGTTTCCCAACCTGCGGGGAGATTTGAAATAGATTGGGAATTTATTGGATTTATTTATAAAATGGTTTTGTTTTTTTAACCACACTTTTGGTAAATCCCCATTAACAAGTAGGGGTGGGAAGAAGCTAGGGTAGGTTAGGTTAGGTTCCCGTGTGGGGTTGCTGGTCCCCCATCGGGCGCGTCCCCCCGGTGGCGGATGGGGGAACGCCTCCCAGATATGGGAGGTACCGGGGAAACCCGGCGCGGACCAAAACTAGCAGGGGGTTGCCGCTTGGAGGATCCTGGTACTTCTCTGTTCATCAGAGTGGACTGTGGAGACTCCGGGCGGCGACAATTGGGGGGGAGGCTTTCGGGCCGTGAGGAAGAAAACCTCGTTAAAAAATTACAGGAGGGGGTGGAAACGCCCTGCGCGGCGGGTCCGCTGGTCTTTTTGGCCGGTGGGCGCTGGCTTCGGCCACCGTCGGGCAACCCGTAATCCGCACTGAGCGGGACCGGGGGCCCCACGCACTGAGCGAGGGGCCGCGAGGAAGAAAACCTCTATAAAAAAATTACACGAGGGGTGAACCTCTTGAGGGTCGCCTGCGGGTGTGGCCCTCTTGAGGGTTGTCTCTAGCGAGGAACTCCGGGTGATGGAATGGTGTATCCGTCGCCCGTTGAGACGCCTCGGGTCGGGAGGCGCACCATTATGTTCCTGGTGCGCCTCAGACGGTGTTAGGGGGCCTTTAGGTCCCCCGGTGGAGGGTCTGCCTCGGCAGACGGCGCCGGCTGGGTCGCGGATGATTGCGCAAGTGTACCCGTAACCCAGCCACCAGGCGACACGGAGGAACATCGCTGGGTTTTAGTGGGTATTCTGGCCACTTCTTGGCCTGCTTGAGTCCCACACTACCTTCCGGAAGCGTCGCAGTCCGCTGCGCTGCTTCCGAAAGGTGTGCGTAAATGCATTTCCCAGCGTAAAAAAAAGGTTAGGTTAGGTTAGAACATAAATATTCATGTGCCCGGCCGCAGGCCGGGCACTTAGGTTCTATTGGGTCCTTGGTCGAATGTGGTCCAAATCGAAATCTGAGCACCCCAACCCCAAGCAGTCTCGTCTTGATGACGTACCCCCTTCTTCCTCCCTCCCCTCTCCCTTCACTAAACGAGGCGACTCGTTTTAAATGTTTTACCAATGTCAGTTTCATCAATATTAAAAAATTTATTTAAAAAAAAGTATGCGTTTCCGGCAAAGAGTTTGAGGGGGGGATGACTTACCTTCCCCCCCTCCCCCCTCCCCCACCCTCACCTACCCCCTATCGGGGCGGCACGTTTCAAAATATTAACCAGTAAGACTAACTTAGATGCCCACTAAGTTTTTCAAAACTCAAGTGGGGAACTAGGTACCTACCTATGATCTCCTAAGAATTAAGATAAAAGTAGTTAAAGTACCTATATCGTTCAAATAAATAAATAATCATTTGATCTGTTAACCGTCAGAAAAAAACAGTAAGTACAGAAAAGTAAGTATTCCCAAATCACAGACAGTTTAATTTTTTTTAATTTGTATAGATTTTCTCTAGGGAGAAAACGTCTTGACGAGGACGAATGTCTGTTTAAAAAAAAGTAAGTTTGGCAAGAGTCTTTTGCCGGGTTTAAAAATGTTTCAAAATAAACACAAAATTGAACCTATTTTCGATATAAGTAGGTTGACCACGCCGGTGACCTTTCATCTGACAGACGGTACCTACAAATGTTAAGCCAGCTCAGCTGTTGCAAAAACTGAATACCTATTTACATTGCAGAAATTCCCTCGATAACAACATTATTAGCCGCTGTAATTTCTGCTGCTCAATTCTGCTCTACATAGCTATTTGGTGTAACGACCACATACAGCTTAGGGTTTAATTAATATAAGAGTAATTTACTAACTGTCCCGACTTCGCACGGGTAGTAGATCTATCCCACCATACATTGTTTCGTTATATCTCAAAGGGATTAGGCAGTGTTTTCGATGAAGCTCCCGATGGCTTGACTTTTTCCGACATTTTGAACAATAATTATTATTATTAACGTCATAAGTATTTTAACCAATGTACACAAAAGCTTAACAAATTATACACTTAAACCTTCCTATTTTCCATATTAAAAGTTTTTCATTTTTAACGCAGCAGAACCTTATATATGTATGACGTATGTCCTAGGTAGGTACCTACTTAAATAAAGAAGCACGGAGAAAACGTACTGCGCAATGGATGGCAGAGAGGAGAGGTTGCAAAGTGGTGCCTACTTTGCAACCTCTCCTCTCTGCCATTTCTGCATATTTCGTTCATTTTATTGAAATACTAGCGGACCCGACAGACGTCGTCCTGCCCGCTATTAGCGCCACCTACCGGGTCCAATTTTTCTACTTATAAACCTTCCTCTTGAATCACTCTATCTACTAAAAAAAACCGCATCAAAATCCGTTGCGTAGTTTTAAAGATTTAAGCATACATAGGGACATAGGGATATAGGGACAGAGAAAGCGACTTTGTTTTACACTATGTAGTGATGTACCTGAAAAGTAAGTACCTACATTAGATACATTTTTTTTTTTTTTTTTTATTCAACTACAAGTTAGCCCTTGACTGCAATCTCACCTGATGGTAAGTGATGATGCAGTCTAAGATGGAAGCGGGCTAACTTGGAAGACGTATGTTCCTACACGGCATCGTACCGGAACTCTAAATCGCTTGGCGGCACGGCTTTGCCGGTAGGGTGGTAACCAGCCACGGCTTAAGCCTCCCACCAGACCAGACCAGAGACAATTTAGAAATTATAAAATCCCTAATTGCCCCTGCCGGGAATCGAACTCGGGACCTCCCACTTATAAGACCACAGCGCTCACCACTGCGCCAGGGAGGTCGTCAAAAAGCCACATTATAAATTACATACAAGTTAATCCCGTGCCTCAGCTAAGCGCTCGAAGCGATCGCCTACACGCTCGCAAGTAGCGGCGGTTGTGGTTCCACCACACGCCGGCCGCCCGCGCCGCGCCGCGCCGGAGAAATGCCGCGACCTTGTTTCTTGACCTACTGCCGGCGAGCGACGTCGCGGCCGAGCACCGATACACACACACACACACACACACATACAGAGAGGAGAGCTCATTGAGTTTTCCGATGCTTAACTCTGCTGTCAAAGCGTAACCAAAGGCCTAGGGCCTAGGGCTTCCTTTACGTTGTAAAATGTGGACCGTGTTCTAAACGAGGTTGAATTTCAACTTCTGAATGAGAAATTCAAAGCCGTTTAGCTGTCTCTTTGGTCCAGTGGTTAGCATATTCGACTGCAGTTCGCGAGATCCCGGGTTCGATTCCCGGGTTGAGCGAATAATTGTTAGATATTGGAAATGTAGAGCGTGTTCTAAACGAGGTTGAATTTCAACTTCTGAATGAGAAATTCAATGTACTGAAGCCGTTTAGCTGCCCCGTTGGTCCAGTGGTTAGCATATTCGACTGCAGATCGCCAGATCCCGGTTTCGATTCCCGGGTCGGGCAAATAAATAGGTATTGGGGTTTTCTGTCAAGAAATTCTCAGTGCCAGCCCGGAGGTGTTTCACCCCCGTGCCTGGAAAGTCCCCTGGGTGTCCCCAAGCCAGACACCCTTGAACTTTTAAACTATAAGGGCGTCTGGCAGGAGGTTGCCACGACACTGGCAATTGCATGACGAAATTTCTAATACTATTCCGAAGAAAATATAAAAAAAAAATAGACTTTATACTTCGACGTAAGATTTTTTACCTTTATCTCCCAAAGCAACCATGATCCCAACTTCATACACGCTGGTCGTTCTTACCTGTGTTGGGGACAACACACAGATAAACTTTCAGCTTTTATAAAATAACGAAGGTCTGGCCATATCGTGGGCTCTTGCTCTATTATGTCTGAGAGCTTGAGGGTGTCTCGCTAGAGACAAGTAATAATCACTACATAGTATAAAACAAAGTCGCTTTCTCCGTCCCTATATCCCTATGTCCCTATGTCCCTATGTCCCTTTGTACGCTTAAATCTTTAAAACTACGCAACGGATTTTGATGCGGTTTTTTTTAATAGATAGAGTGTTTCAAGAGGAAGGTTTATATGTATAATAACATCCATTAAATAGTGGAGAAATACTGTTATTTTTGAGGTTTCTAATGTGATGTCGTAAATAATTACATTTTTTCTGCTTACATTGCAAACGCAGGCTGAACCCTACAAGATTTATCAAAATAATGTACTACAAAATAATGTAATGGTCTACAGAAAAGTCCGCGATGGTATATGTCTATCTCTTATGGATATCCCACAATAACATTTTTTTGTCATTTACTTTTTACGACAAATAATGGCTAATTTTCGAAGCGATTTCAACCAATACAGCATTAATCCTTATCTAATTAAATACCTTAAATACATTGTTGATTTGATATAAATCCATATGGCCCTTTACAGCATATGATTTAAATGAATACTTTCGAAGATATTACAGATTTAAAAATTGCGGCGGCGGGAGCGTGCCTAATAAGCGCGTCGGTGGCCGTGGTTCTCCCTATTATATAGCCCAGTGTCGATAATTTTTGAAACCAAAAAAAAAATCACAGTACGTAGGATGAAACCCATTGGAAAAGGAGGAGAATATTATAAAAATACAAGGAAAAATAATTTACGGGCGATCTGAGCTCGGGAAAAAAAGGGGGGAGTTTTATGGGTAAAAAACGGTTTATCTCGATTTCCGGCAAAATTAGAAGTCCTATGGAAAAAAATCAAATAGCAAAGTTGTAGGTAATAAAAAGATCAACAACTTTTGTATTTACACTTTTTTCACATAACCTCAAAATTTATGTGAAAAGTTCAAAAAACCAAGTTTTTGGTTTTTTATTTTTATCTTTTAAAATAAATATTTTTTTTTCACGGAATCTCGTGAAAACTTACCTTTTTATGTCCCAAATACACTGTAATTTATTTGATTTGAAATATTTAGTTTTTCTCTAAGACAAAGTATCAGTCTTCTTCTATGATTGTTCCTAGGTTTTTCTCCTTATTTTTGACTTAATTCTGACAGCTGTCATTGTCATTTACAGGTGAGTTATTTATATGGAAAACAGGGTTAACATCTACGAAGTACGATTTTACCCCAAACTACTTTAATTCCCTGTCAACATATAAAGCTCTAAGCCGCTTAATAATATTAATTGTTTTGCCCTAAAATAGAAATTCCTAAGAATGGAAACTAGAAAGTGCACACTAACAGCAATAGAAAACAAAAGAAGCACATTGAAAAAATTTATTCAAAAATGGAAGTCGAATGACATTATCACCATGAAGTGTCTGTCAGGCATTTGTCATATCTACATGCAGCAGTTGATTTGTATTTGCATAAGTTTTGAATTTTTTATCTTTTTTGTGAAATTTTGAATGGAGATAGGTTATGCTCTGACTTAAAACATAGGCTACTTTTTATCCTGGAAAAATCCACAGTTCCCACGGGATTTTGAAAAAAACCGAAATTTATAGCTACAGCTATAAGTGGATTACTATAGCAAACTTTCTTGAAAGTAGGTATAAAGGTTGGAAAAGGGAGCGGGAACGGGAACCGGAAATCCACGATTCCTTCGGGATTTGTGCAAAACCGAAATTCACGCGGGCGAAGCCGCGGGCATTCTCTAGTAATATAATAAAACTGTAACAGATCCGATTCTGTACATTGAAGATATTTTGAAAATTTTAATTGGAGGGCAATCTATAATCAATTCTGAAGCCAAAACTGCAATTTTTTTCATTTTTGTCTGTCTGTCTGTCTGTCTGTCTGTCTGTCTGTCTGTCTGTCTGTATCTTGGCCGCGCATCACGCCGAAACTACTGAACGGATTCGAATGAAACTTGGTACGATTTGAGTTTATACTCCGAGGTAGGACATAGGATACTTTTTATCCCGAAATTCAGCACGGTTCCCTTGGGAGAGGGGATGAAAGTTAAAACGTGTATCTAGCTGTAATTCTTTAACGCGTTGTTCGATTTCACTCATTCTTTTTTTGTTAGAAAGGTAGTACTTTATGTATTGTCCCGTAAATATTTCAAGGTCATAGGTTTTTTAGTTCAGAAATGACAGACATTACAACCCTGAGTATTGGGTTCAAATAACTTGGGACCCGGATCTTTGAACGTACGGCTTATTTTAAACTGGTGTGCGTTTAAATTTATGTTTGTTGGTCTGTCTATTTGTTCCAGCTAATCTCCAAAACGGCTGGATCGATTTTAATGGAACTTTCAATGTTATAAGGAGTAACTTAGGCTACATTTAGTTTAGGTATATAAAAGAATTATGGGATCCGATCCGATCCTATATAAAAACCTATATCCACGCGAACGAAGTTGCGGGGGTCAGCTAGTTAAAAATAAATAGGTAAGTAGGCTTTTAAAAACAAAAAATAATATCATAGGTACCTATGTGTTTTCCAACAAAAGTTTTAACAGAGTTGCCTAGTCTATTATAATAATTATTTTATTAATTACTGACTAATTTTATTATTGAACTAGATGATGCCCACGGCTTCGCCCGTGTGTAGGTATTTAGGTTTGTAAAAATCTCGTGGGAACTTTGATTTTCCAGAACAAAAAGTAGCCTATCTGTAGTAAGTAGTAACCCGTCCACAAAACGGAAAAATTCCGTGGGATCCTTACGATTTCGGAATGCAATTCCTTACAGCATCAGGGTTGAGGAGTTGGACATGTACCTACTCGAGGTCATTCAACAATAAAGTATTTAATTGGTATCCCCAATATCAATTTAAATAACCGACAGTGCCTAAATCCCATTAGTTTTGGGGATCAGATCCCCTACAGCATCACGATTGAGGAGTTGGAATCCAAATTTTTTGTAGGACAGTGTCGCAATGTTTCTCTATCAATTAAAAAAAAAATTACGCAAATCGGTTCAGAAATCTCGGAGATATCGGTGTACATAGGTAGAAAAACACAACTCCTCCTTTTTTGAAAGTCGGTTAAAAAAGTAGCCTATGTCACTCCCTGGTTAATTCTCTACTTGTATGTGAAAGTTCCGTCAAAATCGGTTCAGCCGTTCCAAAGATTAGCCCGTTCAAACAGACAGACAGACAGACAGACAGACAGACAGACAGACAGACAGACAGACAGACAAAAATTTTAAAAACGTGTGATTCGGTTATAGTATCGTTCAAATAACCATATGAGCTTAATATGAGGTAGTTATTTCGATATTACAGACAGACACTTCAATTTTATTTATTAGTATAGATCCGCAACTCTGTAAAACTGTAGGTAATTATTGAAGACACTAAAAAATCCCCTACTAAATTATGCTAAATTTCTCAAGGGTTACCTTTTCCTTTTTAACCGTGTAGGTCTGTTACCTTTTTTATTTTTTTGTAATGGGATGTAATGGCCGCTACAGCGTCACTGGAGGGCTGGGCTTGAGCCCAAGGGCTCGAAAATATCGTGGAAAGTCGTCTTTAGGGCACGTCCTGTGTCGGGGTGGGGGGTGGGGGTAAGGGGGGGGTATCTTGATATATAGTGGATAAAGCAAGCGTGTAGCTCTTGACAAGACTTGACGTTGAGTGAAGACTAATTGAAGACCAGGTGAAGGCAGCGGTAGATGTCCCACTACATGAATGCACTAGGAAGGCAGCTGTTAGAGAGGAGTGGAGGCGCATAGTGAAGCGTGCCACAACACCCAAGTGACGACCACGACCGCTCTGTCAAGAGCGTATCGACGAAGAAGAAGAAGACTAATTATTATTATTGGTTGCATTTGGCTATATTTTTTCCAAATTTTTTCAACTCTAGGGGGGAGCTGCCCCTCCCCCTGCACCCCCTTAGCGACGCCCTTGCTTACTACTTATTTAGTACCTACAAAAATACTCATGATTGTTTGCGACCACACAAACCCCGCGGATCCGCGGGATTAACGACTTCAGTGGGTTTCCATGCGGGATTTAATTCCCTAGATCAGGTAAATCTACTAACAGCATCATAAGCTCACAAACGCACAAGAACTTATCTCATTAGCCATTATACTTACTCATCTGCATAATATTAACTGATCCCCCCCTCCCCCGTACCCTCCACTTCCCCGCTTCACTCCACCTGACCCCGCGGCCCACATCCGCGGCACACATTCCCAAATCTACCGGATTGTAGCCTAGATATTTAGGAGAACTAAACAATCCATTCTCAACCTTACTTGGATAACAATAAAGGTTAATGGAAATGTGGAGAATGACAATGCAAAATATCGCCTAGTAGTTCAATTTTAAAGTCGAAAGTGGAACGTCGACGCAGATCGTGCGAAAAGTTTGAGCACGCGCGTGCACTTTTTCGACGGATAATTAAATATGACCCTTAAAGAGTATTTCGATAAAGTTGTTAATTGAATGGAAGATAAAATTTGCTGAAGCAACAAAGTGATTGTTCATTTACGACTGTATTTGAATTAAATAAGGTCGATTTTTCAGCATCCGTAGGGGAAGTGGATTACCCCTGCAGCATCATGCTAGAATTTAATATTTTTTTCTCATTTTTAACTTTATAACTGACATAGGAAGGTCAAGTTTTGCTTGTTTCGTATATTTGTTTGGAAGCCTAGTTATAGATTATTATCAGATAGTTATACCTATTATGCTACTATACCATATTATGTGAATATTTTGCACTTCCAATCAATATCTATATTTATATTTTTATTAACCGACTTCAAAAAAAGGAGGTTCTGTATTCGACCCGTATGTATGTATGTATGTATGTATGTATGTATGTATGTATGTATGTATGTATGTATGTAAGTATGTTCGCGATTATCTCCGCAACTAATGAACCGATTTTGATGATTGTTTCACTATCGTTATCTACATACTTTCAAGAAGGTTTTAGTATATAACACATCGAGTTATCATTCTTACGTACGAAGTTATAAGCATAAATGTACACATATGTAATATGTTCTCTGAGATTGCCAGACCTATTGCTGAAGTCTGATATAGCTATTCTGTCCAAACTCAAAGACTTCACTCTGCTACGCCTACGTAACATTGACCTTTTGCAAAAAGTTTTGGGCCGAAGTCAGTACAGTTGCATATAGAGTGATTCCTTGGAGTTTGTGCATGGTTACGTGTATTTCCATTCTATACAAAGCCAAACCGCAAGGGTGTGAAACTAGTCGCGTATAGATTGTAAATTACGGTCTATCCAAATTATACAAGAGTTTTACGCATACAAACTAATTTTGTATAGATCAGAAGTTAGGTTAGGTTGGGTTAGAACATAATAAAACCACTCACCTATAGTATGACACATAAAATGTATATGTAACAGGATATTTAATAATAATTAATAATATATAGGTCATAATCTATTTTACATAGTTCTCATTTATATTATTATTATTATTACCTAATATAAAGAAAACAAATCACTAAAAAGCATAAAATAATTTTTTTCAAAGAAAAATGAACCGACTTCAAACGAATCGAACTAAAAAGTTTAAAATAATTTTTTATTCATTTAGATTGACGATTAAACTACCTAACTCAAATGATATATAATTTTTTGAAGTCGGCGCCAAACCACATTCAATTCGTGTAAGTAAAATCAGAATATCCACTTTTGAATGCGAGCGCGGTAACCTAGTCGCGGAGGATGAGTCTGGGACCCGGGGGGCACATTTTCGACTTGAAGTGAACTTGAAGTCATTTGGCGCCGACTTCTATCTATACTTAATATAATAAAGCGGAAGAGTTTGTTTGTTTGTTTGAACGCGTTATCTCTGGAAGTAGGTACCTGTCGGATTAGAAAAATTCTTTTTGCATTTGGTTTCCTAATTTTTGGGGAAGATTATAGGCTATTTAATATCCATAAAATCCTCCCCTAAGGGGGTAAAATGGGGGTACAAAGTTTGTATGAAAGTCCTATGTTTTTAAAGTTACAGACCTGAAAATCGGCATTTAGATTATTAGTTTTGAATCATAAAAACCTGTATATTTTATTTTGAAAAATCTTCCCTTAAGGGTGGTAAAATAGGGGATGAAAGTTTTAATGGGAAGTTTTAATTATATTATTGTTATTATCAACTTGAAATTTTAAAGGTAGGTTCATTCTAGGGCTTAGATATCAGCCTAGAAAAGATTTCACGAAAACCCTCCCCTAAGGGGGCAAAATGGGGGTAGGACTGTTATATGAAAATTCTATGTTTTTGAAGTTACAGATACGAAAATCGGCATGTAAGTTATTAGTTTTAAATAATAAAAACCTATTTAAATTATTTTGGTAAATCTCTTCTTAAGGGTGGTAAAATAGGGGATGGAAGTTTGTACAGGAAAGTTTGAGTTATTGTTATTATTAACTTATATTATTAACTTAAAATTTGGAAGTTAGGTTCTTTCTAGGGGGTAGGCATCAGCTAAGTAAAATTTGACGGAAATCCACCCCAAAGGGGTAAAATGGTTTATTTATACTTATAACGACATCAGTTTATGAACTTAAATATTGTACTAATAATTATTAAGGGAGATAACTACAGATTGATGTGATTTTTTGCAGTTGCATTTTTACTTAGTTGAAGACCAAAACAAAGAGTTCCCGTGGGACTTTTGAAAAATCTAATACCGCGGACGAAGTCGCGGGCAACAGCTAGTACTTAATAATATAAAGTAGCTTGTCCTGAGTCCTGACTGATTAATTATCAACGCACAGCCAAAACCACTGAAACTAGAAACTTGAAATTTTCACAGTAGCTTTCTTTTATGACGTAAGCACACACTAAGAAAGGATTATAGCGAATTTCATCTCTAAGGGGGTTAAATAGGGGATTAAAGTTTGTATGAAAGTCTGTAATTTTTCAAGTTATATCCATAAATTTTGGAAATTTGGAAATTACGTGTTTCAGATATTTTGGAAATTCCACCCCCAAGTGGGTAAAATAGGGGATGAGATTTGTATCAATCCACGCGGGCGAAGTCGCGAGAGTCAGCTAGTAATAATATAGGTACGTGTCAAATTGATAACCTACTTTTTTTCCTTTTTTAATTAGTGGTCAGTTAAGTATTAATAATAATTAATAATTATGGAGAATTAGGTATGAATTCATAACTTAAAAAATAAAAACATTTTTTTTTTGTATTTATTTATTAGATCTTATTTATTAATAGAACAAGCTACAATTTAGATATTTAATAAAAATTAAATCGACTTCAATATATTATAATTTAACGTAATAAAGAATAATTTAAAAGCAAAAAGTGTTCGTATCTTGAAAACTACAGAACCCATTTTGATAAAACTGGCACTGTTCTCTAAGTTGAAGTAAATGTAAGCCAATAAGAACAAAAATGGTTACAATGCGATTAAGTCAGTAATAGTTTGCGAGAAATGCATAGAAAAACATCCATACTTACTAAAACATACATTCCGACAACTATATTTTGTATATTTGTTTGGAAGCCTTAACTAATACTTAGACTACTTACTAAGTATATAAAATAATATCATACTTATGTGCATTTCCAATAATATTACATACATACATATCGAATTGATGAGCTCCTTTTTAACCGACTTTATTTTGAAGTCGGTCAACAATAAGAAACTGGAATTTCAAAATAAATTGCATTTATTATATTTTATTTCATCAAACTTTTACGAGAACTAAAAATAAATACTAAGTACTTAAGTGACACAAAAATATAATAATAATCTCTTAACATGCATAATTTTAAGCCTAAATCATGACCATAATGAAATAGAAACTTATTTTGAGGCAATTAATTTTATATACATAATTGTCGAAGATTCCAAAAAAACTAGAAAAAAATATGACTTATTGAAAGAATAGGTAAATATTTCAAAAATATAATGTAGGTAACATTTTAGAGAACAATTTCAATAAAAATTACCCGCTAAAATGCTGCATTTGATTTTCATTTTTAGCGATTTCAAAAAAAAAGAGGTTATCAATTCGACACGTAGGTCGATATAATAAGTATGTAATTTGTATGTAATAAGTATACTTATATATAATAAGTATATATAAATGTACTTATATATAATAAGTATGTAATATAATTGGAACCGAAATATATTCATACAGTAAGCACTTATATTATTATGATAGATTATTAGGACTTCCAAACAAATATAGACAATTTTACAATTGTATGAAAGTATGCATGTTTCTATGTTACATGTATGTACTATGTATGTATGTTTGTCCATGCATTTCTCGAAAACTTTTAATTGCATTGTGACCATTCTTTTTTGATTGGCTTACATTATTTTACTTCGACTTAGGGAAGTGCTTTTATCAAAATGAGTTCGGTAGGTCAAAATATAGACTAATACGTGTATAATAAGTAAAATGTGACGGCCTGGCTTATTTCGGTAATTATTGAAGTCTGTTGAATTTTTCTTAATTAAATTATATACTTAATTAGGTAAGTAGTAAACAGCTTGTTCATCTATTTTATTTTGTCAAACTTTTAAAAACTAGTCACCTTCTTCATTTTATGGAAAGCTGTATAATTGTTAACATAATAAGAGAAAATGCTTAGATTTAATTGATTAAGTAACGTCTAAGCAGTCTTTATATAAAAATAACAATGCAAAAAGTATAAGTAGCCTCGGCTATTTGTGGAGACTAGAGACATCTATAATATTATATTATTATCGTCCAAAAAGTTCTTGAATAATAATTTGACATTGATTCTAATAATAATAATCAATAATATTATGATTTCAGTCAATACTTAAATAACTACCAAAGAAAAATACAAAAATAATACCTAGGTACCAGAAAAGGCACTGCGCAAAAGTTATAAAAGTAAACAAAATCACAAACTGGTAACGCCATCTATCGACTAATCAGAACAAAATAGGTAATTGATATAATTAATAAACTTCAAAAAATCAACGAAATTTTCCCACAATAGGGTAAAAAACATAATTTTTATTTCATAGCATTAATTTTGCGGCCAAAGCTTCCCAAATCGGGTCAAGAGGCTCATCATACATGTTGTAAGCAGCGCCATCTGCTGTCACGCCGGGGTACATATCTTCGTAGTTCGCGGCGAAGTCGCTAGATGGCGCCTTCCAGTTGCGGCGGCGGCTGGAGCCCTGACGAATGCTTCGCATCATGTTGGTCGATTTCGTACGTTCTGTAAAGAAAACGGATTTTATTTAGCATATTTTGTCGGTCACCTATTGCAACGGGTCACGCTTATTTGTCAAACGCCATACGATTAAAATAAAGTGCGTCATTCTCACCGTCTTTGCCGCACTCACCGTGTTCGGTGGTGAAGGGGCAGTACTTGAGCGTGTGCGCGTGGTCGCCGCGCGCGCCGCAGCGCCGGCAACTGTACGCGCGCAGCACGGGGCACGTCACGCGGCCGTGGCTGCGCAGGCGGTGCGAGCGGTAGTACGACTCCTTCTCGCCGTTGTTCTTGCAGAAACGGCATTCTATCACCTGTAATAGTAAATTATTTTTCAATACAGTTGTTAAACATGGCGTATGTACTTTCAAAGGCTATAGTTATGATTTAGAAGTTATCTTTTGCATAGGCATCTTTTGTTTTACGCGGTCGTGACTTTTGTTTTACGAGTTTAAATTTTATAAGTCAATTTAAAAAGTTTAGTAGCAAGGAGTTTTCCTACATAATTCATGAGTCCATACGTCTTACCATTGAATTTTCAAAATTCTTTTAAATGTTTGTTTGTTAAGTATAATTAATTAATATTTAATTACCAGTTTTAATTTAATTATTTTCACACCAACATTAAATTGTCAAAAATCGAGTAGGCTGTATACGCGTAGACCGTTGCCTAGTTTTGTTGCAAAATGTCCAGCCCCCTGATTGTGTAACTTTTGACGATGAAATGGTATTCATTTGATGGCCTAAGGCATCAAAGTAAAATAAACCATACTATTATTGAAATAGAGCTCAATTTCGTGTATCCATTCTTATACGTTTAGTGTATGTACGATACGATCCATAACGCTCCATGTTGAAATCAGTTGTACTGAATTTGTGACTGTAAATCAATACAATCAAGGTATATTTTACTTTAATGGCCTTAGGCCATCAAATGAATACCATTTCATCGTCAAAAGTTACACAATCAGGGGGCTGTTGCTAAAACGCGCCATTTTCTGAAGTTTTCATTTTTTGTGTGCTATATATTATTGATTATTTTTTTTGTTATGTACAAGTGATGTTGTGGAATTAACCACCTGATATTTTAACTAAGGCAAAAATTACGAAAGATGAAATTTTGCCCCCCAACTCCTGACAAAGATTTATATAGGTATGGCGACTTACGATAATTTTATTTTGGGACAAACAAAAGAAAACTAAGTCATTTTCAGAAAATGTTTTGTTAGCTGATTTTCATAAATTGAGTGGCAAATATAAACCATCTACATTGTGGTCAAGTTATTCAACGTTAAAAACTACGAGTCTACGATTTGAGCGATCTTCAACCCGTGCACTATAACTATTTGTTATTTTTCTATTTACTCTATGTACCTACGTATGTATGTTCAAATAAACATTTAATTCTTTGATTTGTTTTTTACAATTTCCCAGTAACTGTATTGAAAAACGTCGTATGATACACGGGTGTATCGGTTATTGCAAACTCGTGAAATTAAAAACCCTCACCTTCGGTTCGGGCTTGTTAATGACAGTTCGTTTGCTAACATTCCACCCTTGTACTTATCACAATGTAGGTACTATGTTGAAACTTCTTTATTCCACTGAGAAATGGAATAATTGTGTCGGTCGACGCAGAGGAGCTTTAGTTAATACGAATAGTCATCCCACGCATAATGTAAGTATAGTCCTACAAACTTATCCGACTCGGTGACGGAAAGTGGAATTAATGACGTCACTTCGAAAATGACCTAAGAATTGACAATATTTAATGTGCGGCGAGCGACGCTGTCACCAGGTTAGCACCAGGGGGTTATTCTGTAACTTAGTTAGCAACTGAAAATAGTTGCCAACTAAATAGTAAGATATACATTGCTGCTTTACTGTGTAAAATTATGAAAACACTTTATATTCCCCACAGTAAAGCAGCAATGTATATCTAACTAATTAGTTGGCAACTTATTTCAGTTGCTAACTAAGTTACAGAATAACCCAGAAGGTCAGATACGTTAATAGGACTAATAAACAGACGTGGCGTCAAAGTTTTTTCTTCTTGACAGAAATACTGCTACACTTGACTTTATAATTTTTGTGCAGGAGTCGTTGGGTCTCCACCAAAGGAAAATTGCCAACTTATTTCACCAACACGACCGTGCTGACAACACGAAAGTTGCCAACTTTTCTTTGATGGAGACAGCTTTATTCTTTATTCTTTAGCTGCGGAGAAAATTTTGATCAGGCGCACAAGCTCACCTCGGGCTTGGCACGCCTGACACGCTGCGCACGGCAGCACTCCACCTCTTTGAGCAGCAAGGACAGCACGCGGCTGGACAACGAGATCAGCACGTGGACCTGCTCTTCTGTCAAGCTTACCTCGGCCTTGGCACGCCTGACACTCTGCGCGTGGCAGCACTCCACCTCTCTGAGCAGGAAGGATAGCACTTGGCTGGACAGCGAGCTCAGCGAGCTCAGCAGCAAAACCCGGCTGAGTTTGTTGTGGGCTCTTCTCAGACCAGGGCGCGTTTGGAACCCTCGTAGTTTTAGTTTTAAGTTTCCGTAGTAATTATCACCATTACATCACTTTCATGCAAGGGCGTCGCCAGCCGATGGCCAAGGGGGGGGCAAGTTGATGATATTATAGTATGGGAAAAGTACTAAGTATTGTTGGTACAGTCCAAAGCTTTGAAGCTGGTTGCGAGCTCTTAATTTATTATCGAATTTGCCATTTTTTTGAATTTGCGCCAGGTTTAATTTTGCAAAATATAGCATATTATCGATATTTTTTCAAATCTCTAGGGGGGGGCAGCTGCCCCCCCCTGTCCCTACCTGGCGACGCCCTTGCTTTCATGTAGGTACTTTAATTATTAATATATATATAGCTGCTCGTGCTGATTGGGTGACTCACTCATTGATCACCTCTCCTGAACAATTTTGTATGAAAATTTTTTTTTTCAATAATGGTGTCGTATAGAGAACAAAAATTCATTAAGAGGAAAAATATGGAGAGAGCTGATGATTGAGGATTTCAGAGACGAGCGACGGGCACGCTTAAGGTATTGAAGATAGGTGGGGGGTGCTCGAGCAAATGTCACTCGAAACGTAATCCAATTGGCAGTCAGCTGAAAAAAAATTCAAAATGGCGAAAAAAAGATGGCCGCCATACAAATTTCGTCGGTCTCCATCTCGGAGGGTATAAAAGATGGAAGAGTAGTTTCTTCGCAAAAGATGATGAAGATCCAAAGGTCTACTTGATGAATTGAAAAAAAATTCAAAATGGCGGAATTTATTTTTCCATAGAAAATGTATGGCGAATATTGAAGAGACTACAAGTTGTGAACTATGCATGGCTTTAATGCGGTTTTTTGGAGAACTCTCAAAGAAAAATATGGGAAGACATGATGATTGAGGGTTTGGAAGTTGGTTGAGGAGCCCGGGCAGGGTATTGAAGATAGGTAGGAGGTGCTCAAACAAAAATTACTCGAAACATCATCCAATTGGCAGTGAGCTGAAAAAAAGTCCAATATAACGGATTCAAGATGGCGGCCATACAAACATCGGTGTCTATCTCACCAAGTATAAAAGATGGAAGAGTGGTTTTTGCCAAAAGATGATTAAGACCTTAAGTTCTACTTGATGAGCAGAATGATTCGAAGAAAAAATATGGAGAGTGATAATGATCGAGGATTAGGAATAGGGGAGAGATAGGTGGAGGCTGCTCAAACCAAAATACCCGAAAGCAAAACCTCGCGGTCCGCTTGCGGGCCGCGCACCCACGCGCCCTACTAGTTAATATATATATAGCTGCTCGTGCTGATTCACTGACTGATTGATCACCTCTCCTGTAAAATTTTGTATGAAAAATTTTTTTTTCAACAATGGTTTCGTATAGAAAACAAAAATTCATTAGGAACAAAAATATGGAGAGAGCTGATGATTGAGGATTTCGGAGATAGGTGAGGGGCACGCTTAAGGTATTGAAGATAGGTGGGGGGTGCTCGAACAAATGTCACTCGAAACGTCATCCAATTGGCAGTTAGCTGAAAAAAAATTCAAAATGGCGAAAAAAAGATGGCCGCCATACAAATTTCATCGGTCTCCATCTCGGAGGGTATAAAAGATGGAAGAGTAGTTTCTTCATAAAAGATGATCAAGATTGGAAGGTCTATCTGATGAATAGAAAAAAAATTCAAAATGGCGGAATTTATTTTATCATAGAAAATGTATGGCGAATATTGAAGAGATTACAAGTTGTGAACCATGCAAGGCTTTGATGCGGTTCTTTGGAGAAATGTCAAAGAAAAATATGGGATGATATGATGATTAAGGGTTTGGAAGATGTTTGATGAGCCCGGGCAGGGTATTGTAAATAGATGGGGGCTGCTCAAACAAAAAATACTCAGAACCTCATCCAATTGGCACTGAGCTGAAAAAAAAAACCAAAATGGCGGATTCAATATGGCGGCTATACAAACGTTGGTATCTATCTCACCAAGTATAAAATATGGAAGAGTGGTTTCTTGGAAAAATATGATCAAGACCTAAAGGTCTACCTACTTGATGAGCAGAATGATTCGGAGAAAAAATATGGAGAGTGATAATGATCGAGGATTAGGAATATGGGAGAGATAGGTGGAGGCTGCTCAAAACAAAATACCCGAAAGCGAAACCTCGCGGTCCGCTTTAGCGGGCCGCGCACCCACGCGCCCTACTAGTTATAATATATTGACGTTCAAAAAGTGTACAGTGTACCTACTTTGATTAAATGAAATTTGAATTTGAATTTGAATTTGCACGTGGACCTGCTCTTCTGTCAAGCTCACTTCGGCCTTGACACGCCTGGCACGCTGCGCGCGGTAACTCTCCACCTCTCTGAGCAGCAAGAACAGCACTTGGTTGGACAGCGAGAGCAGCACGTGGACCTGCTCTTCTGTCAAGCTCACCTCGGCCTTGGCACGCCTGGCACGCTGCGCGCGGTAACTCTCCACCTCTCTGAGCAACAAGAACAGCACTTGGTTGCACAGCGAGATCAGCACGTGGATCTGCTCTTCTGTCAAGCTCACCTCGGCCTTGACACGCCTGGCACGCTTGCGCGCGGCAGCACTCCACCTCTCTGAGCAGCAAGGACAGCACGTGACTGGACAGCGAGCTCAGCACGTGGACCTGCTCTTCTGTCAAGCTCACCTCGGCCTTGACACGCCTGGCACGCTGCGCGCAGTAACTCTCCACCTCTCTGAGCAGCAAGAACAGCACTTGGTTGGACAGCGAGATCAGCACGTGGGCCTGCTCTTCTGTCAAGCTCACCTCGGCCTTGACACGCCTGGCACGCTTGCGCGCGGCAACACTCCACCTCTCTGGGCAGCAAGGACAGCACGTGACTGGACAGCGAGCTCAGCACGTGGACCTGCTCTTCTGTCAAGCTCACCTCGGCCTTGACACGCCTGGCACGCTGCGCGCAGTAACTCTCCACCTCTCTGAGCAGCAAGAACAGCACTTGGTTGGACAGCGAGCTCAGCACGTGGACCTGCTCTTCTGTCAAGCTCACCTCGGCTTTGACACGCCTGGCACGCTGCGCGCAGTAACTCTCCACCTCTCTGAGCAGCAAGGATAGCACGTGACTGGACAGCGAGCTCAGCACGTGGACCTGCTCTTCTGTCAAGCTAACCTCGGCCTTGGCACGCCTGGCACGCCTGGCACGCTGCGCGCGGTAGCTCTCCACCTCTCTGAGCAGCAAGAACAGCACTTGGCTGCACAGCGAGATCAGCACGTGGACCTGCTCTTCTGTTAAGCTCACCTCGGCCTTGGCACGCCTGGCACGCTTGCGCGTGGCAGCACTCCACCTCTCTGAGAAGCAAGGACAGCACGTGACTGAACAGCGAGCTCAGCACGTGGACCTGCTCTTCTGGCAAGCTTACCTCGGCCTTGGCACGCCTGGCACGCTGCGCGTAGTAGCTCTCCACCTCTCTGAGCAGCAAGAACAGCACGCGGCTGGATAGCGAGCTCAGCACGTGGACCTGCTCTTCTGTCAAGCTCACCTCGGCCTTGGCACGCCTGGCACGCTGCACGCGGTAGCTCTCCACCTCTCTGAGCAGCAAGAACAGCACTTGGCTGGACAGCGAGATCAGCACGTGGACCTGCTCTTCTGTTAAGCTCACCTCGGCCTTGGCACGCCTGGCACGCTTGCGCGTGGCAGCACTCCACCTCTCTGAGCAGCAAGGACAGCACGTGACTGAACAGCGAGCTCAGCACGTGGACCTGCTCTTCTGTCAAGCTCACCTCGGGCTTGGCACGCCTGGCACACTGCGCGCGGTAGAACTCCACCTCTCTGAGCAGCAAGAACAGCACGCGGCTGGACAGCGAGATCAGCACGTGGACCTGCTCTTCTGTTAAGCTCACCTCGGCCTTGGCACGCCTGGCACGCTTGCGCGTGGCAGCACTCCACCTCTCTGAGCAGCAAGGACAGCACGTGACTGAACAGCGAGCTCAGCACGTGGACCTGCTCTTCTGTCAGGCTCACCTCGGGCTTGGCACGCCTGGCACAATGCGCGCGGTAGCACTCCACCTCTCTGAGCAGCAAGAACAGCACGTGACTGGACAGCGAGCTCAGCACGTGGACCTGCTCTTCTGTCAAGCTCACCTCAGGCTTGGCACGCCTGGCACACTGCGCGCGGTAGAACTCCACCTCTCTGAGCAGCAAGAACAGCACGCGGCTGGACAGCGAGATCAGCACGTGGACCTGCTCTTCTGTTAAGCTCACCTCGGCCTTGGCACGCCTGGCACGCTTGCGCGTGGCAGCACTCCACCTCTCTGAGCAGCAAGGACAGCACGTGACTGAACAGCGAGCTCAGCACGTGGACCTGCTCTTCTGTCAGGCTCACCTCGGGCTTGGCACGCCTGGCACACTGCGCGCGGTAGCACTCCACCTCTCTGAGCAGCAAGAACAGCACGTGACTGGACAGCGAGCTCAGCACGTGGACCTGCTCTTCTGTCAAGCTCACCTCGGCCTTGACACGCCTGGCACGCTGCGCGCAGTAACTCTCCACCTCTCTGAGCAGCAAGAACAGCACTTGGTTGGACAGCGAGCTCAGCACGTGGACCTGCTCTTCTGTCAAGCTCACCTCGGCCTTGACACGCCTGGCACGCTGCGCGCAGTAACTCTCCACCTCTCTGAGCAGCAAGGATAGCACGTGACTGGACAGCGAGCTCAGCACGTGGACCTGCTCTTCTGTCAAGCTAACCTCGGCCTTGGCACGCCTGGCATGCCTGGCACGCTGCGCGCGGTAGCTCTCCACCTCTCTGAGCAGCAAGAACAGCACTTGGCTGCACAGCGAGATCAGCACGTGGACCTGCTCTTCTGTTAAGCTCACCTCGGCCTTGGCACGCCTGGCACGCTTGCGCGTGGCAGCACTCCACCTCTCTGAGAAGCAAGGACAGCACGTGACTGAACAGCGAGCTCAGCACGTGGACCTGCTCTTCTGTCAAGCTTACCTCGGCCTTATCACGCCTGGCACGCTGCGCGTAGTAGCTCTCCACCTCTCTGAGCAGCAAGAACAGCACGCGGCTGGATAGCGAGCTCAGCACGTGGACCTGCTCTTCTGTCAAGCTCACCTCGGCCTTGGCACGCCTGGCACGCTGCACGCGGTAGCTCTCCACCTCTCTGAGCAGCAAGAACAGCACTTGGCTGGACAGCGAGATCAGCACGTGGACCTGCTCTTCTGTTAAGCTCACCTCGGCCTTGGCACGCCTGGCACGCTTGCGCGTGGCAGCACTCCACCTCTCTGAGCAGCAAGGACAGCACGTGACTGAACAGCGAGCTCAGCACGTGGACCTGCTCTTCTGTCAAGCTCACCTCGGGCTTGGCACGCCTGGCACACTGCGCGCGGTAGAACTCCACCTCTCTGAGCAGCAAGAACAGCACGCGGCTGGACAGCGAGATCAGCACGTGGACCTGCTCTTCTGTTAAGCTCACCTCGGCCTTGGCACGCCTGGCACGCTTGCGCGTGGCAGCACTCCACCTCTCTGAGCAGCAAGGACAGCACGTGACTGAACAGCGAGCTCAGCACGTGGACCTGCTCTTCTGTCAGGCTCACCTCGGGCTTGGCACGCCTGGCACACTGCGCGCGGTAGCACTCCACCTCTCTGAGCAGCAAGAACAGCACGCGGCTGGACAGCGAGCTCAGCACGTGGACCTGCTCTTCTGTCAAGCTCACCTCGGGCTTGGCACGCCTGGCACACTGCGCGCGGTAGCACTCCACCTCTCTGAGCAGCAAGAACAGCACGCGGCTGGACAGCGAGCTCAGCACGTGGACCTGCTCTTCGGTCAAGCTCACCTCGGGCTTGGCACGCCTGGCACACTGCGCGCGGTAGCTCTCCACCTCTTTGAGCAGCAAGGACAGCACCGGGCTGGGCAGCGAGTTCAGCACGCGGATCTGCTCTTCGGTCAGCTGGGCCCACAACGGAGATGAAGCTTCCTCGACATCAGCTGACGGAGACATTCTTTTTTTATTATCCGACTGGGTTACATTGTGTTTGACCTGTGTGTATGTATGTCCATTCCTATGTCAGACGGGAGGCAATACTTAGCCACCTACTCAGGACTATATTAGCTTGCACCCGGGCGCGGCCCTCGCCTGCCATTCATTTTCTAACATTTATGTTTTTATAAATTATGATCTTATCGAATTCTGGTTTATGGAATACAAAGCTTGTTTTCTGCTTTTCAGTTACCAATAACTACAGTTTCTTTTATGCAGTCGGGTTTTTAGTTTTTTATTTATTACATAATTTATTTAGGTACTACGTACTAACGCAAAGGGAGAAAAAAAAACAACTTTACGACCATCGTGTGAGTTCGTTCCTTTTTTCAGAGTAGGTACAACTCGCTACAAAAAGGTCTCTGACACATTATCAGACCATGCCTATAATAAATTCTAAAAAAAATCTGGTATGGTCTTTCCAACTGACAGATGTCTACTGCTGGATAAAGGTCTCTTGCAATGATCGACACAGAATCCGCTCTTGTACCGCTCGATTGAGCTCGTCCGTCCACCTTGTGATGTCTTCCGACACTTTAAGTTTGTCAAAGGGTCGCCATTCGAGCACCTTTCATTAACCTAACATCTTGGTTCTTCGAGCTTTGTGCTCCGCATATTGCCAATTAAAAAAAATGGCCGCAAGTGAACAAAGTGTTTAAATACCTGGTGCAGTGGGCAGGCCCCAGCAGTCGCCGGCGGCGGGGAGAATGGGGAGAGAGTGGAGAGAAGATTGAGAGGGGAGAGTGGGGAGAGAGGAGAGAGGGGAGAGGAAGGGGAGCGGCACTGCGGGGGTAGCGTCCGAAGCTGGCCACGACTTTCGGCGCAAGCGCGCGCTCGGTGGTCCCATACCCGCCAGAGCTGAATGAAAGGTTAGTACAGTTGTGACATTACAAACGTGCGAAATCATAAATCATTTTTATCGGTCTTCTCGCTCGCAAGTACGGGCCTTCTGGAACTGGAACCTGTTTCTCTGGTGTTGTGTGTAGCAATAATAAAGGATGTGTCGATAGTCGATAACAGGTTATGAAGAGCGAGGGAGAGCCCTCACAACACTATGATCGTAATGCTTTATGACTCAGTTCGCACGTTTATAATGTCCTAACTATTTATATATATGTTTCTATATTTGAAGCGATCATAGTCTATGACTTTGGCCTCCCTTTCGGAAAGACCGAGATCGATCCACGACACCTATAACTTTTCAGACGTTTTAGACAATTAAATATCACTTGCGTAAACGGTGAAGGAAAACATCGTGAAGAAACCTCCCTGAGAGTTCTATATAATGATCTCAAAGGCGTGTGAAGTCTACCAATCCGCACTTGGCGAGCGTGGTGGACTACTGCCTAAACCTATCTCATTCTGATAGGAGACCCGTGTCCTGTAAAGAGCTGATAATGGGTTGTTAATGATGATAATGATGATGATGACGATGAATGATGATATTTATTTTACAAAATATAAATTCTTATCTACATGTACATAGTTCATTTCTGCGTGTTCGTGAACGCTTTCAACAGGCTCATCTGTAATATTTAGTAGACCGTACGAGTTTGCACATTTTTCGACAAAACGTTTCTGTAATATTTAGTAAGACTTTGCACATTTCGACAAAACGTTCATAGACTTCGAGTATCGAAACACTACGTTAGAGTTACTGCTCATCCACACGTTCGCCAACATGCTGGCCCATCTTATGGCCCAATATGTTGCCTGTTGGCCCAACGTGTAGAGCGGGAGTTGGAAGGTATTGGAACGATGGCCCGCAAGTTGGCCCGCATGTTGGCCCGGAGCATATTGAACGACCTTCCAACGTGTGGACGCGAACACAAACTCCTCGCCCAACACCTTCCAACATATCCGCCATCATGTTGGCCAACGTGTAGAGGCGCCTTAAAATGGAGTCACCGACACAGCTCAACGGGTTGCGAAACAGAAGTGGCAATGGCCGGGGCACATCGTTCGAAGAACCGATAGAACTGTCGGCCTATTCTCTAACTCAGTGGCTATTAAAAAATGACAAGCACTGACAAAAATGACAGCTTCTTATCCATTTCTTATCGTCGACTTAGGGAGAGAGGCTGTGGCCCACGCTCTGGTGCCTTCCTGGTCCAAAGGCTATCCATCGCCATCCAGCGTGGTAATGCGGCCAGTCTGATGGGTACCTTTGAACCAGGAGCCACCAGGGGTGGACTTTTCGACTAGTTTTTATAATAAATATATTATTATCTTTAAATTATTTATTGTGTTTATTAGTTTTAATTACATTATGTATTACCAAGAGTTTAATTAATAAAGATTATTATAAGTTAAAAAAAAAAAAAAAAAAATTTGGGGTAGCTATGAATTAATGTAATTTTAATAGTACCGAAAACAGCTATGTACCTATGTCGAACTAATTCGGTGGCTATTTATTGTTGATTAAGTACTAAGTTAGACAATAACCCCCTGGGGTCCCAAGGTGCTTGAGTGTCGACCTCGCACCGGAAAGTGCAGTGTTGGCAGAATTTTATTAAGTTAACAATAAGTAATAATAATCGTTAAATCTATTATATTTACTTTTTGAAATAATGGTTAAATTAATATTTATGTTGGTACCGAATTAAAATAATAAAAAAAATTTGGCAAACTTCCTACTAGGTAAGCCGATGACATCAGAAGAGTCGCAAGGAGCTGCTGGATACAAGCGGCACACGACCGCGGCGAGTGGAAGTCCCTACATGTCCAGCCGTGGACGTCTATCGGTCGATGACGACAACGGATAGGGTACGGTATCCTAAACAAGACATAAATAGGTCCATAAGTCCATAGGTATTCTGTTCTGTAGGGTTATGCCGACTTGCCGAGTATTTACATTCTGGCGACGTTGATCGAATTCAAGTAACGAAAGTCGAAACAATAACTTCAAAGTAAAATAGACCTAAACGGTCTTGTTTTAATGTTTGAGTTCGTCCATACATGTACAGCTGGCACTGGTGCGGAAATTTTGCAAAATAAAAATTGAAGTATGACTTTAAAACGAGAGGCTTTACATCCATTTTGCTTTGATAGTGTAGTTTTTCGATATTCGAAATCTAGTAGCGTAATCAAGGTGTGCACTCGGCAATCGGCATAGCCCTACGGGCCACGTACCTGCGCTCTTTCTATAC
The DNA here is from genome assembly GCA_920104075.1 of Melanargia galathea. Lineage (NCBI taxonomy): Eukaryota > Metazoa > Arthropoda > Insecta > Lepidoptera > Nymphalidae > Melanargia > Melanargia galathea. The sequence continues at coordinate 25,020,309 of OV049863.1, read as the reverse complement.
TTGTACAAGTTGACCTCCTCTTCGGGGTCGTACGGGGAGTCGAACCCGTTCTGCCGGAACTCCTCCATCACGGCGTCGATGGATCTCACTGTAACATAGTTCACAGTTCAGAGTGCTGAACAGTACCTACTGTTCAGCACTCTGGCTTTTTTTAAAATGATAACAGTAGGCAAACGAGCAAGCGGGTCGTGATTACACCACTAATGCGTTGCCGGCTTTCGAGGAAGGGGACTGGCTCTTCAGCTCGCTGCCGGAACACATCGGATGCTTTGCGGCAGATTACGGCTGAAGTGTGGTCGCTAGCCACACTGTGGCGGATTCGGGATAGAATCCTACCATCAATGATACCATCCAGATTACGTTGTGTGGTATCAGGCACGACCCGTAGAGGGGACTGAGAGCGTCAGGGCCTCGTTAGCATATTGGCAGGGTGCAACGCGCGCAGGTGAGGTTGACTTTGGCCACATATAGGTGGAATTTGGGCCACTTAGATACACCCCATATCAATTCGACATAATGGCTCCGCAGGTGCTGCTAATGTTCATGGGCGGCGATAATCATCACTTAACATCAGGTGATCCGCTTGCTCGTTTGCTTTATTGCCACTATTATTATTAAAAAAATAACCTTCTTTTGAATTTAAAAAAATATAGGTAGGTATAATATGCCCTCACCTTCAGTCAAACTGGAAGGCCTGGATCTGTCGCTGATGGTAGGTTCCACCAGCACAGACTGCAGCTGCGGCCATGACTCCTGGTTTCCCCATTGTGTGAACTGGATGAACAAAGAAAATATCATCATCATCATCATCCACCACCACCACCATCGCTACCACTACAGTCTTATAACGTCTTACTGCTTCACACGCCTTTAAGATCATTATGGAGATTTCCTCGCGATGTTTTCCTTCACCGTTAAAGCAAGTGATATTTTTAAAATAAATTTTTCGGAGTTATGTAAGTAGGTATAACTCCGAAAAGTTATTATTAAATCTACTTATAAGCGAATAAACAAAATATTTTAAATAAAGTTATTTTTATTTACGCGATTTTATTTCACAAAAGAGGGATTTTAAACTGATTTTCAGATCTAGATTTTTAGATCTAGATGTAGGGTTAACTCGTTAGGGTTGCCAATATTTTTTCGACTAATAATAGTATTTTTCAGTATTTAAGGTATATTACCTACTACCTACCTACCTATTGAATTAGTATTTCCAGCATAGAGTTTTACATCAATTCACAATCGACAGTTCCTACATACTTAGTACATACCTACCAACGAAATAGGAGTACGCTGCAACATCAGGACTGAGGAGTTGGTAGTTGGTACCCGAAGTTCAGTGATACAGGATATGCTTGGTTTGAACTAGGAATTCAAAATGGACAATTTCCAAATCCCCAGTTTAGGTGGGCACTGGGTAGCACCCCTCCAGGCTCCAGCATCAGGTTTGAGGAGTTAAAGCTTTTTGGAAATCAGTTAAAATAAAATTTGCCAAATGCGAGTAGGGCCTCACTCTTTTAGGGTTCCGTACATAATTATGAACAACATAATATTTTGGGTGTAAGAAATATTTAATTTCCGAGCTAGACATCGCAACAAACCCAAAAAACGTGCGTTTATTTAAGGTTTATTTTGGTTATAGCTGACAAACTACCTACTTCAATTTATAATTCAATATTAATTGGTTTTGGGTTAACTTTCTACATCAAATAAGTACCACAGGTTTGTAACTCATTTCGTCTACGAGCTAGAGACATGTGACCGGCGGACAGACAGACAGCAGTGACATTAATAGGGCTCCGTTTTTACCCTTTGGGTACGGAACCCTAAAAACAAACACGTGCCGTTTAAAGAACTGCCGTGCGACCACGCCCCAGCCGCGACATCGACAGGGGACTTAAAATTATTTCAGATAGGTACAGGACCTACCTACCTACCTACCTATTTTCCTACCTAATTATTTTGTTAAATTAAAATTATCTAATACAAAAGGAAGTAATATTAAGTAGGTACCTACTACCTACCTTAAGTATTACCTATAGCTAGATTACGTACAAAATAACTTATTGACTAGGTACCTACCTATAGGTTATATTGGTATCTACTTACATGGTTAATAATTAGCAGAGATAGATTTTTTTCTTATTATGAGGGTAGATATCTCAATATCCTCAGTATTTACATAATACCTACTTATGTATTCTTTGGTATTGATATATATTTGCCTCAAAAAATTGCTAATCTGTGTCCTAGGTACCGAAAAAAGATTATAATGTAAAACCTACGTCGAGTAGGTACATCCCTACCTCCTTTCCCTACAAGCAAATATCGTAAGTGATTACTGAAACAAGAAATAAAAAAATACAACTTCGAAGGATTCTGTACCATAGTATCTACTTATTTAATAATAATAACAACAAAAATATAACTCACCGATTGCGGATAGTAAGCACTGATCATGATTTTAAAATAAAAATGCAATAAAACTAAATTAAACTGATTTAAATTAACTACTTAATCGTTAGGATTCTAGAACTTTTTGTCAGCGCGTGCGAACTGCGAAGTGCGAACTATACTGCAAGCTTCCAGCGATGACAAAAGCAGAATGCGGGCCGCTGACCGCTCATTGGTTCGGCAGTCGGCTTTCATGCGCACGCGCCGGCCTGAGCCGACATGTTGTCGGCTACTCGAAATCTCGAACAAAGAAGTGACATAATATTTTGTTCTAACAAAATATTTATAGGGTAAAACACCCAGTAGTCAGCCTTTTAGTGAGAACTGAGATTTGATTCGACTATATTTTAAATATTAAACACTATGAATAAAAATAATAATTATTTTCAGAAAGGTTGTTTATTAAACTTTTTAAAAAAATTAACAAAAGCTTATATTTATAATTGGATTATATGAAAAATCAACATTAAACAAATTATGGCACTTTTCACCAGTAGTCAGCCTCATTTTTCCACAAGTCAGCCATGTGTTACCCTGTAGTCAGCCTCTCACTTAACTATTTTCTATCTTCTAAATATATAAAGGAAAAGCTGACTAACTGACTGATCTACCATCTATTAATAGCTTTTATGAAGTAGTCATCCACTAAGAAATGATTTTTTGTAAAATTCAACCCCTAACCGGGTGAAATAGGGGATGATATAATCATAATCAAATCATAATATGAAATAACCATAATCAGGAGACCAAAGTCTTCGAACAGTGCGTGTTGCCAGTGATAACTTACGGATCTGAGACATGGTCGCTAACAATGGGCCTCATAAGAAGGCTCAGGGTCACTCAGTGGGTGATGGAGAGAGCTATGCTCGGAGTATCCCTGCGGTATCAAATCAGAAATGAGGAGATCCGCAGGAGAACCAGAGTTACCGACATAGCTCATCGAGTCGCGAAATGGCAATGGGCGGGGCACATTGCTAGAAGAACCGATGGACGTTGGGGTCCCAACTTCCAAGGTGCTTGAATGGCGACCTCGCACCAGTAAACGAAGCGTTGGTAGACCCCCGACCCGATGGATAGAAGATCTCTAGCGAGTCGCTGATAACCGCTGGAATCAGGCGGCACAAGATCGTGTTCTGTGGCGATCCTTGCAAGAGACCTATGTCCAGCAGTGGACGTCTATTGGTTGAGACGACGAGGGTATGAAAGTTTGTATGAAAGTCCTTAATTTTTCCTAATTACATAAAGGAAAAGGTGACTAACTGACTGATCTACCATCTGTCAATAACTATTATGATGTAGTCATCCGCTAAGAACTGATTTTTGTAAAATTAAACCCCTAAGGGGGTGAAATAGGAGATGGAAGTTTGTATGAAAGTCCTTCATTTTTGAAGTTATGTCCAAGAAAATACATATTTAGATTTTTGGTTGATAATAAAGAAGTACGTGTTTCAGGATTTAGAAATTTCATCCCCAAGTGATAGGCGATGAAGCTTTGTATCTTGTATCTATTATGTATTATGTGCTGATGTATGAGTCCATCATTTCTCACGCCATTTTTCAAGTTATAGGCATGAAAATTGATATTAGCTTTCCGTTAAAAATTAAGAAAAATGTGATTCAGGATTTTCGCAAATTCTACCCCCATGGGACTAAAATAAGGGGTACATCTTGTAGAGTCCCTCGTGGAACGCTAAAAGCTCGACTGACTTCTCTTATCTTCATCCCATTTTTAATTGCCGCCATAGCCTGTGTTAATTGCTCTTCTTTATATTGGTGGATTGGTCTTTCGGGTATGGTGGAATTCAAAAATAAATCATTTTCAAGCCAAAATAACCATGCATAAATTTAACCCTAATTGAAAAGGCTTTAAGGTACTATTTTGTGCAACAGAACTAACGGCTGAATACTGGATTTGTAGATCCATTGGTCAGCCCCTGACATGCAAGTTATATTTGCACTCGGCTGACTACTGGTAAAATACATTTTTCGTCTTAGAAGAGTTAAACCCGAAGTAATGAGAAAAGTTGGGACAATTTGCTCCGTTAATTTCAACCACATATAAGAAAATCATGAAAAAACCATTAGTCAGCCACTTATGGCTGACTACTGAATCTACCTTAAAAATTCGATACCCAATAGTCGGCCATCTAAATTACAGCATATTAAACAAATAAAATGCTTGTAATAGTTGATTTTATCACAAAATAAACAGTTTATTGTAACCCAGTATAACCATTCATCACAAATTACAACAAATATAGACAGAAATTACCGAAAACTCGAACACGTTTCCTTAAGAAAAAAATAGTAAAAGCGACGCATCTAGTCATGTCTTTCGCAGCAGTGCAAATGAACGAGTATAGCTCGTCAACCTGACATGCTATTGGTATGTAGGTGGGCATATTAGAAAATAAGGAGACACGGATTCGATTAAACTTAATTTTAAATGTGTACCCAAATTTTAACACTATTTAGATGGAAATAATATCCGTAAAGGCTGACTACTGGTGCGGGGCTGACTTCTAGGTGTTTTACCCTACCTACTGAAAGGTTCTTTGCACGGGGCACGCGCCGCTCCCTAGTCCCTCCTCAGGCTGAGCTCCATTGCGAATGATGCAACGAAACAGGAAGGGTGCGTAGGCTGAGAGGCGATATTTTGAGAACGCATGTAAATCACAATCAACACATCGAAAGATATTTTTAAGAGACTTCAAAAAGGAGGTTCTGTATTCGAGCCGTATGTAGGTATGTTCCCGATTATTTCAAAAAAACAATAAACCGATTTTCTACATCGATTACAGAAATAATGTACATATAGACAGGTAGGTAGATATATCCACAAGCAAGCCATTATTTTTATTCCCAAGTGAATGCGATCTCAAGGTCTATTAAATTAAGTACCTACCTAACAAAAGTTATTATTTCGTTTTAATAAACACCGCATTAAATATCAAAGCGTTTAGCGATCGACACTCGATAGGCTTATTTTTAAGTGGCGTAAAATAATATAGTAAGTTACCTAACATAAGTAGGTAGGTACGGTCTACTTAGCTGTTTTAACTTTTTTTAATAGGTAGGTACCTACCGCGACGTTGTGTGTTTGGCGCCACATACTTATTAAGTGTTTTACTGTTTTACATAGGACTGGTAGGCAGGAAGTTACTTAAAAATTTGTTTTTGCACATTAATCTACTAAATCACTACATATTATTATAAAACAATATCCCCTGCGCGCCGTCGCATCTGTCTTAGTTCCAAAAACGAAACTTAAAAACTGCTGAACAGATTTTCATGCGGTTTGGACGACGCTCATACGATCGATTTCGTCGCTCGATGAAAAGTATTGCGATCGTGCGATGACTTGCGGGCTTCAATTGTGACACTCTTAGGGGATTCCTTGTTTCATTGTTTCTTGCTGGTTCTTCTCAGTTGGAACGGCATTATGAACCAGTGGTACTAGATTCAATTTAACGATTCAAAAGTACTTAACTGTAAAAGGTTATTTGAATAAAACGCAGGGGCGTAGCTACCGCCGTATATGCCGTATCAATTATACGGGGCCCCCAAGCCACGGGGGCCCCCGACGTGCGTAAGTAAAAATTAACAAAAACTTCCCAAATTTTTGTTTATTTCAGAAATGACAAAAGTCAAAAAATGTTGTCCAAAAAGTTGTCCATAGAGGCAGAATCTTTAGAAAAACAAAAGTCATCATCAACTATAAATGATTTAATAAATCAGTTTGCCGAAAAAAAGGCAAGGAGAGTATATATTTAATTTGGATTGTTTGTAAAATTTTTATAAAAAGTGACAGATAAATAATTATGATGCTTATATTGCTTTGAATTTTATGCAAACATTTTTAGGGTTCCGTACCCAAAGGGTAAAAACGGAGCCCTATTAATGTCACTCGGCTGTCTGTCTGTCTGTCTGTCTGTCTGTCTGTCTGTCTGTCCGTCTGTCCGCCGGTCACAGGTCTCTAGCTCGCAGACGAAATGAGTTATAAACCTGAAATTTTGGTATTTGGTGTAAAACGTTGACCCAAAATCAAATATTGAATTAAAAATTGAATTAAATTATTTTTCAGGGGGGCTCCCATACATGAGAAAGGAGCCGGAAAAAAAATTTTTTTCTTACCTTAGCTTGTGTGGTATCATTGTTTAGAGCTCATTGAGTAGAGTACGAATATATATTTTTTTAATTTTTTGCTTAAAAAGTAAGGAAATGGAGGGTCATCAAAATTGTCAGTTTTAGACCATTTTTGTGACGGGGGCTATCTAAAAAACTAAACTAGTTAGGAATATGATATTTCGGTATATTATGTACTAAGTATATGCTCTATTTGTACAACAAATACTGAAAACTACGATTCATAAAATAGTTTATAAGCTGTGACCAAAACAAACGAACTTATTTTGCGTTTTTCTTTCACGGTTTCTTGCGATGTCTAACTCGGAAATTAAATATTTCTTAGACCCAAAATATTATATTGTTCATAATTATGTACGGAACCCTGAAAGAGCGAGGCCCGACTCGCACTTGGCTGATTTTTTTTTCTTTTGTGAGAAATCTTTACCCTTCATAAGGGCCCCCAAACAATTTTTTATACGGGGCCCCGCCAAGGTACGCTACGCCACTGATAAAACGGGTTCGGGTTCGGGTTCCGTACCCGAAGGCCCAGGGTAAAAACGGACCCGTGCGGGGTTGCTAGTCCCCCATCGGGCGCGTCCCCGGGTGGTGGATTGGGGAATTCCTCTCAGATATGGGTGGAACCAGGGAAATGAAATACCTGGCGTGAACCAAAACTAGCAAACCGGCTGGAGAACCGTTTAAAAAAAAACTCCTGAGGATGGTATGTGCGCAGCGTTCTCAGTACTGGACGGAGCTGATGAGGTCGATGTGGAGCCGAAAAGGTCTGTCCAGAGCTAGCGTTTGGCGGGAGGGTGGGGAGTTACTCTGCTAACCCGGTAGGCGTTCTGCAAACGTGGGGAGGGAAAATGGGAAATTTTTTGATGGCGGATTTAAAAATACAAAATAGACTACCCCAGGAGGGTACCAACCGCACCGCGGAAGGGAAATCCCTCACTGACGTTTCGTCAGTCTGCCCCTCGTACTCTGGGGGGGGCAAAGTTCGCTCACCAAAATCGACAGTAGACGAGATAGAGGAAGAGAAAAGGAGAGAACAGCTGGATGAGCTAATAGATCCCTTTGCAAGAAGGGAATCTATTCGAAGGACACCACCAGGACATAAGAAAGTAGAATCAATTAATATTGTGAGCGATGCCTCCGTAGAAACCACTGTAGTTGATATATGTGACGAAGATAGCACATCAACAAAAGACTTGAGCCCAAAAGAAGATACACGCCCAAAAAAGCGAAAAAAGGTATCCAGTCCGAATAATGTACAGCCAAATGAAGTAGAACCATCAGAAGAACTTAAAAAAATAGAAGCGAAGGTCGAAGAACTAGCAAGATTTACAAGAGAAAATAAAAAGGTCCACAGTGAAGTTAAAAAGTTTGCATCAGATTTAACTAGTCTTGTGAGACAAACAGTGATAAAATATAAATATGACATGGCTAAGTTTTACGAATTACAACAAGAATTCCAGGCATACAGGCGTACTCAAGAAGAAAAAATGTCAAAACTAACTGAAGAAATAGAAAAAGTCAAAGTAGACTATGAGGAAAGATTTAATGAATTATACAATGAAAGAAGACATATAATGCACGGAAAAAATGATATTTCAGACAAGAAATTCAACTTAAATCAGCAAGAAATTAAAGGCTATGACCAACTAATAACAAAATTGCACGTAGAATGGACCCCAGATAGCTTTAAAAATGTAAAACTAGATCATGGTGATATATTTAAAGATGTGCGCAACAGCGTTGTTTACTTTTGCGAAGAAGAGAAAAAATTACTATCAAGGACAGGGAAAAGAGTGCTCAACAGATACCCAGAACTGCTAGAAGGAGAAAGAATAATTTGTGAAGGAGGCAGTTACAACATAATTGAACAGTCCGTAACTGTATTAGGCACCGAAGGAAATAAAACAAAGACAAACAAAGTTGTTGTTGTCTTCTATGATCCAACCAAGCAGGATGGAAGGAGTCAGCACGATGTATTTAAGTTATGCCAACAAATTAAAAAACTGACCGAGGAATATAGTATGAACGAAATTTCAATCATTAACCCACAGGGTATAGCAACCCATGTAATGAAAAAGATTCTAGAAGTTCTATTTCATAACAGTGAAACTACTGTGTTTATGAGGATAAAGAGAAAAGAAGAAAAACGAAATAAGAATATACAAAGGGATGAAGAAATAATAGTCATTGAAGGAGATTCTGAGTCGTATGCGCAAGTGCTAACAAGATTAAAAAACGGTCTAAAAGGGAGTGAAGCCCTAGAACAAATAAAAGGAGTCAGAAAATCAAACAAAGGTGATGTTCTAGTAAAAGTTAAGAATAATGCTATAGAAGTGTCAAAAACTATTAAAGGCATAGTAGACAATAAGAAAGTGAAGACGATTATTAAAAACACAAAAAGTACTTTACACATTAAAGACATCGATAGCGTCGCAGACATGGAGGAAATAAAAGCAGCTATATTAGATACAAACTTAATTCAATCGCCAGAACAACTGGAAGTTAGATCCTTAAGACCCATGAAAAATGGAAATCAGATAGCAACATTAGTGCTAGAGTGTAAGGATGCAGAAGTATTACTAGAAATGTATAAAATCAGAATAGGATTAAGTATTTGCCAAGTGCAACAGAGGATAGACGTCCAAAAATGTTACCGATGTTGGGCATACGATCACATAGCAGCAAAATGCACTTCAGTGGATAGAAGCCATAAATGTCATATTTGTGCTGAGGACGGCCATAAAGCTATAAACTGTACAAATAAAGCCTTCTGCCCACTTTGCAACATGGAAGGCCACGCATCAGGTAGCGGAAGATGCAAGTTATTTCAGCAAGCCCTAAATAAAGCCAGACAGAGCAATAGACAAAGAGAGTCGGGAATTAAATAGATATTTGCATTCACAGTCCTTCAAGTAAATGCAAATAGAAGTATTAGTGCCCATGATATGGCCCTGTTAGTAGCGTCTGACAAAAAATGCGATTTTATAGCCCTTAGTGAACCTAATATAACGAAATGCAAAAGTAATAACAAGCACTATTATGTGAGCGAGGATTTAGGTGCTATGATAATTAACTACAGTAAAAAATATGACGTGAAAAATACCGTACAAAGGGTTGTTTTATCTGCATCGAAACTGGGGACGTTTCACTCTATAGCGTATACATAAGTCCCAACAAATGTACAATTGAAGGATTCATGAATTCCTTATGCAATATTCAGCATGATATACAGACTTTAGGGAGCCCTTCAAATAAAATCATTGTAACGGGAGACTTTAACGCCAAACATACATGCTGGGGAGGTAATGTAACAACGAAAAGAGGTATTGAACTACTGGAGTGGGTACATTCCTTGGAATTAATCATCCTCAACGACGGTCAAATACCAACCTGTGTACGCCCAAACGGAACATCATATATCGACATGACATTTGTAAACGAAAAAGTATTGACAAAGAAAACCACATGGACAGTCTTAGAGGATGAAGTATCCATGAGTGATCATAAACTCATAATAACTTGCAGTGTTGATGAAAAGGTTAAGGACACACCAAAATATAGATTTGGTAAAACTAATTTACAGATATTTAACGCAACGTTTGAAAAAATAGTAAAGGAAAAAGAAATTAACGACAAAGAATGTGACAACGCACTGCGAGTGGCATATAAACGAAGCACTCCTCAAATAAGATGTGATGACAACTACATGTTACCCTATTGGTGGACACAAGATATACAAGAGAAAATAAAGGAAACTAGAGCTAAGCGTAGAAAGTTCCAGAAATGTAAAGAGAAAAATAATAGGCAGAAGTTAGAGCAAGAGTATAAAGCCTGTAAAAAAGAATTAAAATACTCTTTGATCCAGTCAAAAGCGCAGAAATGGAAATATCTATGTGACGAACTAGAAGAGGATGTCTTTGGTAGTGCCTATAAAATAGTCAAAAGCCAACTCCAGCTACCTAACCCCAAAACAATTTTATTGTTTCAAGACCAAAAGAAAGTGTTCAAGGAATTGTTCATAGTGTCCAATTGTGAAGAGTTGAAAAGAGAGTACCTGGATGAACAGGATGAGGACTTAGAACACCTAAGGTTTTCTGAGGCGGATATTAAGGAGGCTGCAAATAAAGTTAAGATTGGAAAAGCCCCAGGCCCCGATTCAATACCGCCAGATGTCATAAAGCAAGTATTAAAAAAATACTTACCCCCTCTATTTTGTCCGGCTATTTAATGGGTTACTAGAGAAGGGCAAGTTCCCAGAGAGATGGAAGCTCTCAAAATTGATTCTCATTGACAAACCAAAAAAGTCTCCAACTGAAACTAATAAATATAGACCAATCTGTTTGATAAATGTTTTGGCAAAGGTTTATGAAAGACTACTAAATACCAGACTGCTGCAGGAAATAGACAAAAGGGGAGGATTTCATGAAAGTCAGTACGGCTTTAGGAAGGGAAAAACGACTGTGGATGCTATAAAGCAAGTAGTTAATATAGCAAGACAAGCAAAGCAAGAAAACAAATGGAATGGATTAATTCTTGTAGACGTTAGGAATGCATTCAATACTGCATCCTGGCCCAGGCCCGGATCTAGGGGGGGGCAGGGGGGGGCCCGTGCCCCGGGCGGCAGAATCAGAGGGCGCCAAATTCAAAATGCTGAGTACCTACAGCATTATCGAAAGTTTGCGAAAAAAATATGATTGAACGCGCAGTATAATAGTAAAATAATCTATAGGTCAATTATGGCGGATTATCCATAAGGCAAACTAGGCACGTGCCTAGGGGCGCGAGATTACAAGGGGCGCCAAAATTAAGTAAGCAAAGTTAGCACAGGTCTTTCGAAGCTGCAAACTTGGATTAGTGCCTACCTATATCTACACGACTTTTATTGGTCCTAACAACATATAAAAAAATCAGAACTAGCCGTTAGTTCTGTCAATCAGGGGCGCCGATAAGGTGCTGCCTAGAGCGCTGTCGACATAGATGTCGACAGCAATACAGTGGCAGATTAGAAATCCGCCACTGTATTGGTACATACCACTGTGTTCAGAAAATAACGGGAATTTTCATTTTTTGAAAAAAATATTTATTTATTCGTCTATATTAATTTGTCGCCTTCAAAATAGTCCCCATTAGATATTATGCACTTGTGCCAGCGCTGCTTCCAATCCTCGAAACACTTCTCAAACTCGATCTTTGGGATAGTCTTTAGTTCTTTCAGCGATGCGCTTTTAATGTCCTCTATGCCTGTAAAACGACGATCCTTTAAGGTTCTCTTTATTTTTGAAAATAGGAAAAGGTCACACGGAACCATGTCTGGCGAATATGGAGGCTGGGGCTTCGTACAGTATTGGTTTTGGACAAAAATTTGCGAACAAGCAATGAAATGTGTGCAGGTGCATTATCGTGGTGCAAATGCCATGAAATGTCTTTCCTCAAATCCGGGTGTTTCTTTTGGATTACTTCACGCAAACGGCGTTGAGCTTGTAGGTAGTACTCCTTATTGACCGTTGGACCTTGTGGCAAGAATTCATGACCATCTCTTTAACTTTTTCTACGTTTTCATCAGGTTTTCATCGGTTGTTGATGTGCTGGGGCGTCCAGGGTGTTCATCATCTTCAACATCTTTACGTAAACTCGTAAATTCTTGATTTATTCATAGCAGACTCATCATAGGCCTTTATTAAAATTGCACACATTTTGTTACACTACATTTAATTTTTTATGCAAAATTTGATACAAATAATTTTTGATCCATTTCTTTTAATAAACGAAAATCGCCGAGCTCATAAAACACGTCTAACCTTAGCGGCTGCCAAAGACAAAGTAAATAATGTATACGACTGAAAATATTTTCATACTTCAGGGGCATGTATACCAACATAATAATTAAAAAAAAATTGACAATCGGATTCTCCAAACCCGCGAAATTTAAAGATTCCCGTTATTTTCTGAACACCCCTCGTACATATTTCAAACTGTTACAGGTCCAATTTTGTATTACATTGAAAATATTTTGAAAATTCTTTTGGATGGCACTGTATAATCGATACTGAACCTAAAACTGTGATTTTTAATTTTTGTCTGTCTGTCTATAATCTTGGCCACGAATCACGCCGAATCTACTACGCCAGTCAAATCTTACATTAAAATCGCAATCAAGCGGCAAGTTCAGATTTTTTAATATGATGTTAGTTACCAGTAGTATTGATCTAATTTTGCAGCTTCGAAAGACCTGTTCGAAATTTTTGCACTTTTTTTGGATTTTTCAATATAAGTCCTAAACTATGCGTTTAAAAAAATGTTTCAATACTTTTTTAAAGTAAACTAAAATTGCTACAATTTAAGACTAGAACCAGCTCTGAAAATTCAATATTTACTGAGATACAGCCCTTCAAAACTTGACAATTATTTCCAAAAAAGTGACATTTTAAGATTTGGTCAATTTTAAACTCCGATATCGGGGAAAATACTCATTTTACAGGTAAAGTTAAGTATATGAAAAGATGTTGTAGTAATTATACTTAATTAAATTTAATTTAAACATTTTTAGGCCATACTTAGTTTATTTACAAATCCTGAAAATTCAAAAAATAAGAAAACTGCATTTTTCACTTTAGTTTGTTTTGAAGATAAGTTTGAAAGAAAAAACCATATACATCCACGAAATATATGTATGTTTAAACTACTATTAAGTATTTATAATGGTATTTATTTATAAAAAAAAATTATTTATTATTATTAGATATTATTGATATAATTTAAGATTTATGATGCATTATAAGGACATTATGAGTGCCGAGCAATATAAGTCATAACCGGTCTAAAACTGCTCTTTCTCTGTGTAGCCTATATTTTTTCCAAAAATACATTGACGTGTATAGACGTTAAGACGAGCACTCCCTAGTAGCAATTTTCGTTGGGGGTTTGTTGCCAACGGTAGCCAACGGTTGGTAACATGTTGGGAGATGGTGGTTGAGATGCCAACTAAGTCCCTCTGTAAGGCCAACTGCATGAAATGTTACGTTACGTCATGCAGTATTGCCAACAATCTTGTAACGTTGGGCCAACGTTCGCTATAGTTGGTTAAACAACAAGGTATAATCATACTGTTGGTCTAACGTTGGCCTAACTACAGACTACAGCGTTGTAATATATGCAAATTATGTAACGTTGGGCCAACGTTCGCTATAGTTGGTTGAACAACAAGGTATAATCATACTGTTGGCGCAACGTTGGCCTAACTACAGACTACAGCGTTGTAATATATGCAAAATATGTATCGTTGGGCCAACCTTCGCTATAGTTGGTTGAACAACAAGGTATAATCATACTGTTGGTCCAACGTTGGCCTAACTACAGACTACAGCGTTGTAATATATGCAAATTATGTAACGTTGGGCCAACCTTCGCTATAGTTGGTTGAACAACAAGGTATAATCATACTGTTGGTGCAACGTTGGCCTAACTACAGACTACAGCGTTGTAATATATGCAAAATATGTAACGTTGGGCCAATGTTCGCTATAGTTGGTTGAACAACAGGGTATAATCATACTGTTGGTCCAACGTTGGCCTAACTACAGACTACAGCGTTGTAATATATGCAAAAAATGTAACGTTGGGCCAACGTTCGCTATAGTTGGTTGAACAACAAGGTATAATCATACTGTTGGTGCAACGTTGGCCTAACTACAGACTACGGCGTTGTAATATATGCAAAATATGTATCGTTGGGCCTATGTTCGCTATAGTTGGTTGAACAACAAGGTATAATCATACTGTTGGTCCAACGTTGGCCTAACTACAGACTACAGCGTTGTAATATATGCAAAATATGTAATGTTGGGCCAACGTTCGCTATAGTTGGTTGAACAACAAGGTATAATCATACTGTTGGTGCAACGTTGGCCTAACTACAGACTACAGCGTTGTAATATATGCAAAATATGTAACGTTGGGCCAACGTTCGCTATAGTTGGTTGAACAACAGGGTATAATCATACTGCTGGTCCAACGTTGGCCTAACTACAGACCACAGCGTTGTAATATATGCAAAATATGTAACGTTGGGCCAACCTTCGCTATAGTTGGTTGAACAACAAGGTATAATCATACTGTTGGTCCAACGTTGGCCTAACTACAGACTACAGCGTTGTAATATATGCAAAATATGTATCGTTGGGCCAATGTTCGCTATAGTTGGTTGAACAACAAGGTATAATCATACTGTTGGTCCAACTTTGGCCTAACTACAGACTACAGCGTTGTAATATATGCAAAATATGTAATGTTGGGCCAACGTTCGCTATAGTTGGTTGAACAACAAGGTATAATCATACTGTTGGTCCAACGTTGGCCTAACTACAGACTACAGCGTTGTAATATATGCAAAATATGTAACGTTGGGCCAATGTTCGCTATAGTTGGTTGAACAACAAGGTATAATAATATTGTTGGTCCAACGTTGTACTACAGCTTTGTAATATATGCAACATGTGTAAACGTTGGGGCAACCTTCGCTATAGTTGGTTGAACAACAAGGTATAATCATACTGTTGGTCCAACGTTGGCCTAACTACAGACTACAGCGTTGTAATATATCCAAAATATGTAACGTTGGGCAACGTTCGAAATAGTTGGTTGAACAACAAGGTATAATCATACTGTTGGTGCAACGTTGGCCTAACTACAGACTACAGCGTTGTAATAATAGCAAAATATTTAACGTTGGGCCAATGTTCGCTATAGTTGGTTGAACAACAAGGTATAATAATATTGTTGGTCCAACGTTGGCCTAACTACAGACTACAGCGTTTTAATATATGCAAAATATGTAACGTTGGGCCAACGTTCGCTATAGTTGGTTGAACAACAAGGTATAATTATACTGTTGGTGCAACGTTGGCCTAACTACAGACTACAGCGTTGTAATATATGCAAAATATGCATCGTTGGGCCAATGTTCGCTATAGTTGGTTGAACAACAAGGTATAATCATACTGTTGGTCCAACGTTGGCCTAACTACAGACTACAGCGTTGTAATATATGCAAAATATGTAATGTTGGGCCAACGTTCGCTATAGTTGGTTGAACAACAAGGTATAATCATACTGTTGGTGCAACGTTGGCCTAACTACAGACTACAGCGTTGTAATATATGCAAAATATGTAACGTTGGGCCAATGTTCGCTATAGTTGGTTGAACTACAAGGTATAATCATACTGTTGGTCCAACGTTGGCCTAACTACAGACTACAGCGTTGTAATATATGCAAAATATGTAACGTTGGGCCAATGTTCGCTATAGTTGGTTGAACAACAAGGTATAATAATATTGTTGGTCCAACGTTGGCCTAACTACAGACTACAGCTTTGTAATATATGCAACATGTGTAAACGTTGGGGCAACCTTCGCTATAGTTGGTTGAACAACAAGGTATAATCATACTGTTGGTCCAACGTTGGCCTAACTACAGACTACAGCGTTGTAATATATCCAAAATATGTAACGTTGGGCAACGTTCGAAATAGTTGGTTGAACAACAAGGTATAATCATACTGTTGGTGCAACGTTGGCCTAACTACAGACTACAGCGTTTTAATAATAGCAAAATATTTAACGTTGGGCCAATGTTCGCTATAGTTGGTTGAACAACAAGGTATAATAATATTGATGGTCCAACGTTGGCCTAACTACAGACTACAGCGTTTTAATATATGCAAAATATGTAACGTTGGGCCAACGTTCGCTATAGTTGGTTGAACAACAAGGTATAATTATACTGTTGGTGCAACGTTGGCCTAACTACAGACTACAGCGTTGTAATATATGCAAAATATGCATCGTTGGGCCAATGTTCGCTATAGTTGGTTGAACAACAAGGTATAATCATACTGTTGGTCCAACGTTGGCCTAACTACAGACTACAGCGTTGTAATATATGCAAAATATGTAATGTTGGGCCAACGTTCGCTATAGTTGGTTGAACAACAAGGTATAATCATACTGTTGGTGCAACGTTGGCCTAACTACAGACTACAGCGTTGTAATATATGCAAAATATGTAACGTTGGGCCAATGTTCGCTATAGTTGGTTGAACTACAAGGTATAATCATACTGTTGGTCCAACGTTGGCCTAACTACAGACTACAGCGTTGTAATATATGCAAAATATGTAACGTTGGGCCAATGTTAGCTATAGTTGGTTGAACTACAATGTATAATCATACTGTTGGTCCAACGTTGGCCTAACTACAGACTACAGCGTTTTAATATATGCAAAATATGTAACGTTGGGCCAACGTTCGCTATAGTTGGTTGAACAACAAGGTATAATTATACTGTTGGTGCAACGTTGGCCTAACTACAGACTACAGCGTTGTAATATATGCAAAATATGCATCGTTGGGCCAATGTTCGCTATAGTTGGTTGAACAACAAGGTATAATCATACTGTTGGTCCAACGTTGGCCTAACTACAGACTACAGCGTTGTAATATATGCAAAATATGTAATGTTGGGCCAACGTTCGCTATAGTTGGTTGAACAACAAGGTATAATCATACTGTTGGTGCAACGTTGGCCTAACTACAGACTACAGCGTTGTAATATATGCAAAATATGTAACGTTGGGCCAATGTTCGCTATAGTTGGTTGAACTACAAGGTATAATCATACTGTTGGTCCAACGTTGGCCTAACTACAGACTACAGCGTTGTAATATATGCAAAATATGTAACGTTGGGCCAACGTTCGCTATAGTTGGTTGAACAACAAGGTATAATCATACTGTTGGTCCAACGTTGGCCTAACTACAGACTACAGCGTTGTAATATATGCAAAATGTGTAACGTTCGGCCAACCTTCGCTATAGTTGGTTGAACAACAAGGTATAATCCTTCTTTTGGTGCAACGTTGGCCTAACTACAGACTACAGCGTTGTAATATATGCAAAATATGTAACGTTCGGCCAACCTTCGCTATAGTTGGTTGAACAACAAGGTATAATCCTTTTTTTGGTGCTACGTTGGCCTAACTACAGACTACAGCTTTGTAATATATGCAACATGTGTAAACGTTGGGCCAACCTTCGCTATAGTTGGTTGAATAGCAAGGTATAATAATACTGTGGGTGCTATGTTGGCCTAACTACAGACTACAGCGTTGTAATATATGCAAAATGTGTAACGTGAGCACATAGACATTGTGAAAATAAGAAGTTTGAGTACCAACAACATGGGGCTGCACCTTATAGTTTCGGAGATATAAGCTTTTAAAAATCTGACAACGGGAGCACATTGACATCGCAAAAATAAGAAGTTTGAGTACCAACAACATGGGGCTGCACCTTATAGCTTCGGAGATATAAGCTTTTAACAATACGACCACGGAAGCATATAGACATCGCGTAAATAAGAAGTTTGAGTACCAGCAGCATGGGGCTGTACCCTATAGTTTCGGAAATATAAGCTTTTAAAAATCTGACCACGTGAGCACTTAGACATCGCGAAAATAAGAAGTTTGAGTACCAACAACATGGGGCTGTACCCTATAGTTTCGGAAATATAAGCTTTTAAAAATCTGACAACGGGAGCACATAGACATCGCAAAAATAAGAAGTTTGAGTACCAACAACATGGGGCTGCACCTTATAGTTTCGGAGATATAAGCTTTTAAAAATCTGACCACGTTAGCATATAGACATCGCGAAAATAAGAAGTTTGAGTACCAACAACATGGGGCTGCACCTTATGGTTTCGGAGATATAAGCTTTTAAAAATTTGACCACGGGAGCATATAGACATCGCGAAAATAAGAAGTTTGAATACCAACAACATGGGGCTGTACCCTATAGTTTCGGAGATATAAGCTTTTAAAAATTTTACCACGGGAGCATATAGACATCGCGAAAATAATAAGTTTGAGTACCAACAACATGGGGCTGTACCCTATAGTTTCGGAAATATATGCTTTTAAAAATCTGACCACGGAAGCATATAGACATCGCGAAAATAAGAAGTTTGAATACCAACAACATGGGGCTGTACCCTATAGTTTCGGAAATATAAGCTTTTAAAAATCTGACAACGGGAGCACATTGACATCGCAAAAATAAGAAGTTTGAGTACCAACAACATGGGGCTGCACCTTATAGCTTCGGAGATATTAGCTTTTAACAATATGACCACGGAAGCATATAGACATCGCGTAAATAAGAAGTTTGAGTACCAGCAACATGGGGCTGTACCCTATAGTTTCGGAAATATAAGCTTTTAAAAATCTGACCACGTGAGCACTTAGACATCGCGAAAATAAGAAGTTTGAGTACCAACAACATGGGGCTGTACCCTATAGTTTCGGAAATATAAGCTTTTAAAAATCTGACCACGGGAGCACATAGACATCGCAAAAATAAGAAGTTTGAGTACCAACAACATGGGGCTGCACCTTATAGTTTCGGAGATATAAGCTTTTAAAAATCTGACCACGTTAGCATATAGACATCGCGAAAATAAGAAGTTTGAGTACCAACAACATGGGGCTGCACCTTATGGTTTCGGAGATATAAGCTTTTAAAAATTTGACCACGGGAGCATATAGACATCGCGAAAATAAGAAGTTTGAGTACCAACAACATGGGGCTGTACCCTATAGTTTCGGAGATATAAGCTTTTAAAAATTTTACCACGGGAGCATATAGACATCGCGCAAATAAGAAGTTTGAGTACCAACAACATGGGGCTGTACCCTATAGTTTCGGAAATATAAGCTTTTAAAAATCTGACCACGGGAGCACATAGACATCGCAAAAATAAGAAGTTTGAGTACCAACAACATGGGGCTGCACCTTATAGTTTCGAAGATAAAAGCTTTTAAAAATCTGACCACGTTACCATTTATAGACATCGCGAAAATAAGAAGTTTGAGTACCAACAGCATGGGGCTGCACCTTATGGTTTCGGAAATATAAGCTTTTAAAAATTTGACCACGGGAGCATATAGACATCGCGAAAATAAGAAGTTTGAGTACCAACAACATAGGGCTGTACCCTATAGTTTCGGAAATATAAGCTTTGAAAAATCAGACCACGTCAGCACATCTACGCGAAAATAAGATGTTTGTGTAACAACATCATGGATCTGCACCTTATAGTTTCGGTAGATTAGCAAAGTACGGCACCGTAACAACAGGCTTACATGGTCACGTGACGAAATACAACTGTGGACGTCTCGTAGTGACGTAGGTATTAGCGGGCATCCTTTGAAAAAGACCGACTTTGAATGGATCGGCCCGTAACACGTGTCTTTACTCCGAACAGTACAGAAATCACGTCCACACTTGTAACTAGCCGCACCGAACATGTTCGCGAACTATGCCATGTACGGTCGTTTCTTCGAGCGCTTGAGATGGGTTACTGCTTAACAGTTCGGCGTAACAAATGCCGTCCACACTATCGTAACTACTACGCGGTGTTGACACGGTTACGCAGTTCGGTTCGATGAAATGTTACAAGTTTGGACGGACCTTTAAATGTGAATATCTTGCAGTTCCAATAATATTACATACCTACATAAACAGTCGAATTGATACTTAACCTCTTTTGAAGTCGGTTAAAAACGTATCTGAGTTAATTCCGTTCACAATAATGCTGCAGATGTCAGAATCTCTACGGCTTAGGAGCTCAGTATTTTGCAGCATGAACATCATCATCGTTGGCCCAATGTTAAAAGATTGTAAGCAATACTGCATGACGTAACATAACATTTCATGTAATTGGCCTTACAGAGGGACTTAGTTGGCATCTCAACCACCATCTTCCTAAATGCTACCAACCGATGACTACCGTTGGCATAAAACCCCGACAGAAATTGCTAATAAGGGGTGCTACAGTACCCTGCATTACCTGGGATAAGACTTGGAGTCTAATCATAAAGTTGTTGCTTGGTACCTACAATATTAATTCACTATGAACACTTCCTATATCTTCATAACTTAGGTGGGCATTAAGTAATTATTCTACAGTGTCAGGACTCAGGATTAAGGATTCGCAATAGGAGCCTACTATAACCTGCCCCCTGATTGTGTAACTTTTGACGATGAAATGGTATTCATTTGATGGCCTAAGGCATCAAAGTAAAATAAACCATAACATCATTGAAATAGAGCTCAATTTCGTCTATCCATTCTTATACGTTTAGGTATGTACGATACGATCCATAACGCTCCATGTTGAAATCAGTTGTACTGAATTTGTGACTTTAAATTAATACATTCAAGGTATATTTTACTTTAATGGTCTTAGGCCATCAAATGAATACCATTTCATCGTCAAAAGTTACACAATCAGGGGGCAGAACCACTATTAGTTTTTTACCTAAAAAATATGTGATGACTTGTCCGTGACTTTCTTTAGGTCTTAATATTGATCTCCAATAAACAAAAATCGATAAATATGGGAAAAAGTGCTTGATTTCGTTTAATAATTTAATCATGAAGGAATAAAACAAACCTAAAACATATTTTTTGAAATGAATAATATGTGATATGATATGATAAAAATTTGCGTGAAATGAAACGTTGTTTGACACGACAAGCGCAGGGTGGCCATTTTATGGGGAGTTTCCCAACCTGCGGGGAGATTTGAAATAGATTGGGAATTTATTGGATTTATTTATAAATGTCTATAAAAAGGTTTTGTTTTTTTAACCACACTTTTGGTAAATTTAGTACTTTGTTTATCACTAGGGCAGCCGAGTTAACCTAGTGTTTAATTTAATTTTCCTATTTTTCATGAGATTCGGGTCTACATATACCTACTAATAAAATTACACTCCGAATAAAATACTAAATCCATTTAAAAAAAAAAGTGTTTCAAATGCAATTAAAAAATAGGTAGGTAAGTATTTTGCATTTGCATTTAAAATAATAAATGTATTTCAAAATAATTCACATCTTTGGTTGGGAAACAAAAAAGCTGAACTGGCAACACTTCCGGCGGGATGAACGCCACCCGACGCCATTTTGCTAAATGCTAATCTGTGATGCTAATTGCTAATTCATCGCAAGTGATTTATTGAATTTTAAGTACCTGAAAGTGTGATTTTCTCTAAATCACATAGTTTATTAAGTTGGGACCCACCAGATCAGGTAAGTACACAATATTTGTCAAGATTTATGATTTAATATGTTTAATCGTAGTTTTTGTTTTTTGACTGATTCGTGATTTACTGGTGTTTGAGCTGGTAAGTTAACACTAATAGCTGACGTTGCCTCCATTATTCTGGAGCAATTTAGGTAGGTACTACTTACATGCTACCTCAGCTTTTATTTTACGCGTTTTGGCAGATCCGCATGGTCGCCTGACCACTCAAGTAGGCGACTATGCGGACTTCTATGCGCTGAATATCGACTGACTAAAAGGTCAAGTTACTTTTTATTCAGAAAATAGTCACGTATAATACCTACATGTTTTAAACTGGGAAAAGTTGTTTGCAGCCTGTGTAAAAGTGAACATATTTGAAGTAGCAAACTTAATTAAGCAAATAAGCAAATTAATAACCTATATAGCTCTACCAATGGAACACATATGTGGATAATATTCAATATTCCCTGATAAGTACATTGTTTTACATATTAATAAAAGAAAAATGATTGGGAATGTAATTTTACTGACATTGTGGCCAATTCTGTTGTA